>JAQISU010000107.1:12555000-13088353 GCA_029339505.1 Unio delphinus
AACAATAACACAGAAGGTGTTCTGTATGGAATATGTCTAATCTCTCTCTCTCTCTCTCTCTCTCTCTCTCTCTCTCTCTCTCTGTACCTTATGAAGCAACAAAGCTAACCCCATCACACATTCTACGTGTTGGTCTTGTCTATTTTATTATATAAATGACTCTAATCCATCATTTCCCAGTAGATATTTATAAACAAGATTGTGTGAAATCAATGTAAAGACTGATACCAATATAAACAATTAGGTAAGAAAGTTATAACCCATACCATGCAAGACTCAAACTCGAAGGGCAAGTAACATTATTTCCTAGCAATCATGAACTAGGAAACTAATGTACTTGACATCATTTTAATCCCGAGTATAGTTTAAATTTCCTTGCTTATACATTGGAGACTCTTGCTTACCTCTTCACACCAAATAACTATTTTTCTATCCTTGAATTGGCCAGTAGAATATACTTTAGAGTAAATGGTCAATACTTATTTTGCATAAGGCAGCATAGTGTACATTGGAGATAATGAAGTCGTTCAGGTAATCAAATAATAATTCTACTTTGATTGAACACACAAAGTTCCTTTTTCTTAGCTATTTTAATTTTATTGGCTGCACTAAGTAAACATCAGGTGTTTTTGCATGGTCTTGCAATTCTGTTAGTAGAACTAAATCAATGTCATGTCTTTCTTTGCAATACTTTGGGCACTTTTGAAATTTGTATAAATTAAACTTACTTAGAACAGTATTATCAATATGTGCCAGTTATATAAAATTAATGTGTACATAGTCCTACGTTTGATTATTTGATAGATATAATAAATCTAAATGTAGTTATATGAGAAAGCTTGCCAGTAGCTTATCGTGGGTCGGTGGTTCTTTCCAGAGGTTTTCCCGGGTTCTTACTCCACCAATAATACTGGCCGTCATGCATAGCCTACAGTGTGCTGAAAAATGGCGTTAAACCCATCAACAACAACAACTGACAAGCTACCAAATAAAAAACACACGCAATTTTAAACTTTTAACTCAAAAGATCCAAATTGTATTTGATTAAATACAGTCATAGCGTTCTTAAATAGCCATCAATGGAAACATGCCAAGCCAGTCTCTCAACACAGATGACCTCGTAAGAGAGGCTTCATTATTAATCTGGTTCTAAACAAATATTGTATTGTATTATTGGCATTTCTTATTACTGTTTTTGTTTTTGTCATTATTACTTGATTAATTGAATCAAGGCTATTATACAATAAGTATTTCAATATAGTATGAAGGCAGCTTGCTCAGTTGTATATAAGGTGAGTCAAATATATGGGCCAAAGCAGATAGTCTATCAAACCAGTGATTGTCATTTGAAGTTTTTTCAGGCTACTTAACAACTAACCATTTATTTATTTTGGTAGAGGGCAAGAGAACAAAATATTCCAAGGTGCATCAAAAACAGTGAAACTCCTAAAACAACTAAATTTACCATCAAAGTTTTCCACCGTTCCGAGTTCTGGTATAACCTGGCATAACATTCCATGAAACGATTGAAACTGCAGAAAATCTTTCTATCAAATAGTGCCTGTAGTGTTTATGCATTAATGAGTTTAAGATTAAACCGAATAACCTAATGGTTTAGGCTCACAATTTATCTGAACATGAAGAGTTGTTTAATGGAGGTACTTTTATGTACATTGTGGTTAGTTGTTCATCAGATCAAAATTCATTTTGTGCATGCAGATTTATGCATACCTTTCATATTATTATATTCCTTAGAAGCGGGATATTATACTTACACTAATTTTATGTTAAGATTAATTTAAACATCTTTCAATAAATGTGTTTTTCCATATTATATGATTAACTCATGTAAAAGCAAATTATAAACAATGTTGATTGAATTAAAGTTTGACAAAAGTATGATTCCTATTTGGTAGAAAAATTGTCAAAATGACATATTAGTAATTTATCCATTTTGTTTTTATCCACTTGTTCAGAGCAATAGGTTTAAGAAAATTCACTTGTCGCAGCTTTCTTGTCACTTCTCCAAACAAATCGAATCTCAATTTGACGGTTCCATCGAGAAATACACTCGCTGAATTACCATTCTGTGCCAGTTTGGGATATTATTTACAATAACTGCAACATTTCTTTGTTTCTAAGGCAACGAATAGAATAGAGGGATAACATTCAAACCGATGTGAAAATATATGCATTTTAGCTCTGTCTTATTTGATAGTGTTGACTGCCAAAGATTCTGACTTGCGTAACTTGAGACAAATTGTTACCTCATAATTCAGTTACAGTCTTGTTTTACCCCTACACCTTGAATGAATTTACTCCCTCAAAATCTTCCTTATTACCGTCCTTACGAAAATAATTTGGGAAGCACATTTATCTCATTACTAAATACAGTCGACTCCACTTATCTACACATCTGTTAACTGCACACGCCGGGTAACTGCACGTAGTAACGCCGGTCTCTTTTTTTCTCAATGATTTCAATGGGAACAAACTTCGGATAACTGCACTTCGCTTAAATGTACACACCGGATAATAGCATCATAAATTTCTGCCCGTGGCACATAATTCAATACAATTTTACTCCGGTTAACTGCACAATGTATATTCATGATCAGTGATTGTCAGTCCATTGCTGTAGCGCTTCAAATAAGCCGACAATTAAGCCAGTAAATGCGTCTTTGTAAATGATTGACATGTAAAGGACGCCTTAGGTGGTATATGCATGTATGCTAGGGAGCAATAGCGTGAGAAAAATCATAGTACAACATGGGAAACATTGCTCTAAACCGTTTGAGTTTGAATGATTTCAAACCAAAATAATGGATGGCTTGAAAGTTGGAAAATGCGCAACGGAATTCAATTTAAATGACAACACAGCGAAACACAGGATGCAGACGACATTGGAGCTGAACGCTTTTTCTGTGGGAGATGACCCATCAATATCTGACACCAGTTTTCGAATAACAAGCGATCTATAGAATTTCTTGAAATTCGCTACAATTCCTTGATCCATTGGTTGTTCAGAGGAAGAAAAACAAGCTTAACATTTAAGTAAAAGTTGAAAGAATGGATTCTAATGATTGTTTAATTTTATTCTTCTCATATGTTCGTGCCGTGCTGATTTAAAGCTTCACTGTACCGTACTTCGGTTAACTGCACACTCCAGTTAACTGCACAGCCTCGTGGCGGGCCCGAGGATGTGCAGTCAATCTGAGTCGACTGTAATATAATTCTTGTCAAGTTTTCAAAACCTGATCATAGCAAAAATGTTGTCATTTAAATAGAAACAAAGACACCTTATTAGCTAGTGTAATTGTTTTCATGTTGTCTTCCCCTGGGGATCATGGAAAACCAGCATGTGGAAATTAATGATTCGTAGAATCAATTAAAGTGAAAGAATCTTTACTGCCATTTAATCATTTCATAAAGAAATAAGTACCAATTGTTCTTATACAGAGTTTCTTTAATTGACTTGCTGAATGACAGTTGCATAGTGTCAATTGTGATGATCTGGTTTGTGTACATACAATACTTCAAGACTGTTAATAAAGCATATTATCATTGATTGAAGTCTTAATACTTTAGTTGTTGTTGGAGGGTTTAATGCTATTTTTCAGCACAAGATAGGCTATACATGGTGGCAAGTATAAATGGTGGAAGAAGAACCTAGTGAAATTCGTAAAGAACCAACGATCCACGAGAAGCTGCTGGCAAGCTTACTCCCATACCCTCAATGTCCGAATCTGAGACTCAAAATCATGCATACAGATGTGAAAAAGCCGTGATCCATAACAGTGACCACTTTAGATCACTAATTAATTGGGGTTCCCTAATAATTTAGTAGCTTATCCCAAAATGCAGTCAAGCAGTTATTAAATGTATGTATATGTATCAATTATCAATGACCACATGTACGTGTGATAAATGATGTAAATTTTACAAAGAAAGGGGCAGAATCAAGTGTATGTACAGAGGTAGATACCTGATTCGAGTGAGAAAATACAAACTTGTCCCTCTTTTTAAAACAGATGAAAAAAATATGTTGGAGACACATATTTTGCAAAATTTAACTTGCCAGATTTGAACAATAAATAGTATGGGATGTTAGGTTATGGGATTTGATTATCCCCAAATCAAGAATGATCTTTAATCAATGTATGTCCTTACAAGGAAAGGCAAAATTGTTTTATGCAATATTTCTTTTATGTAGGATTACCTCCCTAATTGATGACTAACCTAACTTGGCACCTTTCAGGCAATCCTAATATCAGCTGTATTGCCATTATCTCCAAATTCCACATATGAAGCATAGGCAAATGCCATTAGTTAATTGTGATAGGGCATGTATTAAAGCTCAAATGAGAATGTAATTTTCCAAAGCAAATAGTCACTGAAAGTACTGGACAGAATTTCAGGATATTGATGTTCAAATGTTTTCACATTGATATTGACTACCTAGTTTATTTTTTATGACATTCCCCATCCCAATTCCAAAGTCACATTATGGACAGTCATTTGAATCTGTGTGTGTATTCCTTCCTTCCAATTAATATTTTTTTAAAACAAATATTATAATTTTCTATCTCTCCTATAAAATATAAGCTATAGATTGTAATACTGGCAGATCATTCCCGCATAGAATGTAAGCACTAATAAACCTTTTTATAATTTTGCAACCTAATAATTGCTTTACTATATATATATATATATATATATATATATATATATATATATATATATATATATATATATATATATATATATATATATTCAAATCACAGTGATTAAAAAATCTTTTCTTACATACTATGATACATTATCAAATTCAAACTGCATGAGGAATATATTTAGGATTGTACAAATGTCAAGTATACTCTGGTATGCATGCCCAATTATTACTATGTGCACAACTGACAATTGTCATATGTCAGTTAATGATGTAATATATATAAATATATATATATATATATATATATATATATATATATATATATATATATATATATATATATATATATATATATATATATACATATATATATATATATATATATATATAATTTCGGAACCATTCTCCTACAGTGTTATATGGTGGGATATAGGGACCTTATAAAATAACTAATATACCAAATTAGACAATGTTAAGAAGAACAAAATGCAAGGCGAAGGAAGAAATAAAATATTGTCCCCCTACACAAGCAACTCACATCATCTGCATGCCAAGTCTGAAATACTGCCTGCAATTCAAATTGCAAGTTCTGGCCCAGGTAGGAGGTAATCTTGGAGAGATTCAGTGTAATGAACCTTCTAACTCTGCTGCACAGCTTTGCATCGGGGGTCTTGACTTCATCAAGCACCATCCTTGTTATTCTTGCAAATACAACATGGTTCATGATGTAGACTGTTAATCTGTGGAAAAGGTCTAAGTCAAAAACACAACAACCACAGAAAATTAGATTTTCTGATGTCTCCTTCTTCTTCGCAACTGGCCAGCGAGCTACACAGGCAGCAAGGAGCCTGTGAAAGATGGGAGTTGGCAAATACTTCCCTGTAAAAATGCAGCGCATATCTGGTGTTCTCACCATGCGGGGATCTTCTTCAGGGGAGATAACTGCTGTTGGAGATTCTTGACGAAGCATGCAAGGTGTAAGGAAATAGTTCTCCACCTGAAAGTATTAAATATACATACATATTGAACAAAACCTTTAGTTTCAGGATGATTTATACGAAGTTTGGTCAACTACTTCCAGACAATGAATTCTTGGAGAAATCATTTATATTTTCTATTTTTTTTCATGAGAGTCAAATTTAACATTGGATGAGCCTCATTTGTATATTTGTGCAGACTTAAAGCCCTTTACATGCTATCTTTACATATGACAAGATAATTATTTATTTCCAATGTGCAATTAGATCTTTCCAGCTGGTTGTCAATCTGACTGTCAGATATGATTTTAAATCAAGTTTAATAACAGTTTAAAGAAAACAGCCAGATTTTACAGACAAACCATTTGGAAACAAAGTACTAGATCACAAGACTGTTAAATGCACCTTTTGCAAGATAATTAATAAATCTAAAATGCTTAGAAGAACATTTACAATCCTCAAATACTCTCTTCCAAGTTCAAAGAACATTGTACTACACAAAATGTTATTTACTTAAACACCTGCAATGCCTGCGAAAACATTTTATATATGGAAGACAATATAAATCATCTTAACCGATCAGTCTCCCCTGGTAGCAACATTAATCAGAAATATAAAGAATTTTATTGATGCCCCAATTACATATTATTATATGTCTGAATTACCATCGTGCCATGATCAAATAGGCATCATTTGTAAAATATGAATTATCATCATGCCCATTGCAGTTTGGCATCAATAGTAAAACCTGACTTATCATCATGCCATGATCAGATAGGCATATATTGTAAAATCTGAATTATCAGCATGCCACAAATCAGTTGTTAATCATTTGTAAAATCTGAATTGTAATCATGTTAAATTTGAATAAAGTCTATACAGTCATGATTTAGAGTATGCGGTTCAAGTTCTTTTATTTGTAGAACCAGGTTTGTTACTTTCCATGACATCAAAATAAAGAATTTGAAAGCAGATTGACCTTTTTTTTTGAAATTTTGAGAACAGGTTACCAGAAGGGTTTTACTCTCATTAGAAATTGTAGTTATAGTGTATGGTAAATTTGGAACATTTTATCAAATTTAGTAAAGTGTGTGACCTGATACTGTATAAAGTTATTGACAATTTTAAGAATGGCAGCTTTATTTGACATCTGAATGGCTATCAAAATTTGGTCACTCCAAAATTCTTAACTTGTGTATAATTATAGATTAGGCTGTGAGAAATTCACATTAAGGAGGTGGGGATTAGTGGCATATGATCATATGATCATCTGGAGCACAAGAATAAAAGTTTCTTTTCCTACATTAAGAGTGAGTATATTTCATCCTTTGGTACGAAAATGTATTAATGTTTTCACTTTTGACATTGCCACTTTAATTATGAAATATATCCAGTTGGTAAAATAAAATACCCTATACCATCAAAGAAATGAAAATAAAGTGTCAGGCGTTTATAATGAAGTTCCTTTATTCATAGACATAAAGCTTCATATAGTTAGGGAAATCATTTGATCAGAGTTTTCATTTTTAATGATTCTGTATTTTTTGAAGTGATTCATAGATGCTTGAAGATAACAAACATAGATGAACACACTCTAATTACTTATTAATCTGATCAGAATACGAGTTCTGTCCCTTTATATATCTTTCCTAGCATTTCAGGGATCAAAACACCAGAAGTTCTTACCATAAACATGTGTTAGGAATACAAATCTCTCCTTGTAATAGGTAGTAGAGACCACAGAAAAGGCTTTGAAACATGAAATGCCTACAGGGTAAATAGTACAACAATCAATGAAATACAGAAATATATCAAAGTAACATGTTTTGATATTGGTAACACAGGTATAACCTGTCGTAAAAGACCACCTCTTTTGCCCAAAAATATGGTCTCTCAAAACAGGTGGTATCTCATAAGTAAAACAGCTACATAATCAATAAATGTGTGCACTGAGAATGTCGTGTTACATAGCAGTGGTTTGCCAAGACAGGTTTTACTGTAGTTCATTTTCCAATATGTATGTATGTTTTTGTTGTTGTTGAAGAATTTAATGCAATTTTTCAGCAATTGATAGGCTATACATAGCGGCCAGTATTAATATTGGAGGTATAACCAGAGAGAACCCCTGGAAAGAACCACCAACTCATTATAAGCTACTGCCAAGCTTTCTCACATATGTATGTATGTATGTATGTATGTATGTATGTATGTATGTATGTATGTATGTATGTATGCAATGAAGAGTGGGTTTAATGTGACATAATTCCAATTGAAAGATAAGATATACAACTGCAAATTCAATGATTGCTGACAAATTAAGGAGCATAAACTGATGCAAATAAAGCAAATATGTATTAATACAAAGTAACGATAAAATTTGAAATCTGCAACTCATGCGAAAGGAGAGGAAAACATGGAACCTTCATATTGACTTACCTTCTCTCCCATCTCATTAAATGATCGTGGTTTGGCAAGAATGTTTAGCTGTTCCATTATCATCAAGATGTGTTCTTTGTGTTCATGTAGATCGGGATGTTTCTCCTTAGTCCAGATAGCATCTGTAAATTGAAAAACAAAACAGACTTTAGATTCAATGGGGAAATTTGAATAATTGAATACGCTTGATAATATTTACTTCCAAACATCAGAGCCAGATTTATTCGCATAAATTTGGAAGCGTAAATGTAAAATCTAATTCTTTAATTTCACTAATTATAGATTCTTTTTCAACAAGCCATTAAAACCAACAATGCAAACATACCAATATATACCAATATATATATATATATATATATATATATATATATATATATATATATATATATATATATATATATATATATACCAATATACATACAATATATATACATATATACCAATACATACCAATATATACTAATATATATATATATATATGTATATATGTGTGTGTGTGTGTGTGTGTGTGTTTGAGCGTTTGTGTGAAATATGGTCATTACATTAATATCTGCAAACACAATCAGATAACCTGACCAAAACAGATGAAACTCTCCAATTGAATTTCATTTTCAGTTTTACTTCAGAAACTAGGTTATATATGTATTTTCATTTTTTTTTTGAGCTGCTGCTGATGAATAAGTATAGATATTAAATTTTGTCCACCATCAATGAAGGAACTAATATTAATTTGACTAAAGATGCTTACCTGCATTCAGTAAGTGATGGTGTCTTGATAAAAAGGACTGGTGATTTTCCTGTAATTCATTATTGAGATTATATGATAACCTCTACAATAGATTTGTATCTATAAACATATCCCAAGTTTTACCTTTTATGATGATTTGTATCCTACACATGTTGCGCTTGTATGACGGTAGCAAAATTCAGAATGGTTGTTTGAGTCCATAGTCATTACCAATCAATACTAATACACATCATGCTTAGAATTTTTAAATTGATTACATCCATCAATTACAGAAATCAACTTGTGAATACAAAATCTTTCTGTAATAATATTTGCATAATATAATACAATATAGGAAAATGTCGACTACTTGACAGTATTGTTCCCCCATGCTAGAAAGACATTATATGGGTTTGTTGTAGAAATATAAATAAAACAATATTGCTGTAAATCTTGGACCACATTGCATATAGTGGCAATTAATGTTTTCACTAATAGACGCATTAAATATTACCTGTACCAGTAGTGCATGTACACACTATTTAATTCAATTTAATTGCAACAGTTAATGATATTTAAAGTTAAAAGAAATGGCAGCTCACTGCTAGTAACAGTCAATGATGAAGCATGGACAAAAACCATTGGGTGAGTCAATAACAGTGTGGTAGTTATTATCCACCAATTCTATACCACGGAAGACCTAGCAAACAAACTGTCATTGGATAGCAAAAACGTGTTGATTCAAGCTGTTAAACAATTTTTTTTTCTCTATGCACGCTAGCTAATGAGCATAACAATTAAATTTACAAGAATGCCCCTCTCATATCAATGTCCAGAAATTGGATATGTATCATGCCAATAATTGTCACAGAAAGACCAAACACACGTCCTTAAAAAAGGGTCACGTTCAGATATTTTAAAACAAAGGTTGACAATCGAGATTAAAGACTTTTAGCCATGTAGTTGAATTAATTTAAAAAATCTACAAAGCCAAATTGAATAATATACTTCCGAACTTAATACTTTATAGTAATTTTTACAATTGCTTGACTTTCAAATCGAATGGCCAAAATTGCTAGATCCAATGCTTTTTCTCATTGTAATTACATTAACATGGGAATGTAATAATTTGCTCATGCATTTAATTTTTAGAGATATACTGGTATAGCTAAAGGAGAGGTTGGCATTATCTGCAGGTGAAAAAAGGTGATCATCATTTGTAATGTTGGATGTTAAAGTATTCCTCTACATGGTAATCTCTGCAATAGCAATCTTAGCATGCCTTGTGAAATGTAAATGATTGCTGAATTTTAGGTGAATGTTGAATTGCATGTCTTTCACAATTCATTGCCCCAGTTTACATGTGTATATACATATTTGTCTGCAGATTGTCATCAGGAGGACAACTGGTTCTACACCAACTGGAGCATGGGTATTTCTTGAGCTTGTAACTTGTCAATGAACGAACAAATCCAGTGTTAGTAGTAGGGATGAATGGTGCCATTTATCACAAAATCAGTGCACACTATTGTCAGAAAACACTTCTCAACTGTTCCAGCAGTGAAATTAAACTATTACGTAATGAGTATGCCATATTCGTGGTTTCAGCAGTATATAATGTTATATTACTAGTTACATTATCAGGGATAAATATAACCAGGTCAACCTCATATCACTATTATACGAGGTCAAGTTTCCTTTTCCCTTTCCTGTTCAATTTCCCCATTCATCATATATTCCAGCTTATGACTTTTTTATGTCTTACTCCTCCATTATGTTATGACTACCTCGTCAAGAAAAACAGCGTTATTACCTAGTTTATTTCACGTTTGGCATTTATTATGCATTAACCTGTGCTGTTCCATAGCTTACCTGATTACCTGAGTAGCTCACAAGCTTTCTTCTGTTGCAAATTACCCATATGTGACTTTACTTTTACATATAGAGTTGGGACCCTTGCTCCACTTGCCATATTGAATGGGGTAAAAAGATTACTAGCCTGACTGAAATCTTATTCTGGACAGGTTCATCATGGCATGGAAGGACTGCCAATAAATCCAACTGTGGAGAGTTTTCATCATGAGGTGGCTTTCTTTGCCTTACAGTGTGGCTTTCTGCTTCAGATGATCCAAATTCAGGTTTACAGGTATGATTAACAATTAACAGCTAATTGTTAACAAACCTTCCTTGATTCATCCTTAACGTCATCAAAAAACCATGGCTGATACATTTTCACAAAGGATAATAGAGTTGAGGTTACACTTATAATATTTATAGTGATATCAATGCCATTTGGATATGTCTGATTTGGGTCCATTTATATACAATATGGCTAGACACACATAACATCTTATCAACATAATTCAATGTCCATGATGCTAAGATTGTGGATTTTAAGTGGAGAATAATTTATATAGAAGGATCAATGATTGTTGTTTTTTATTTATGGATTACAAGGAATGGTTTTTGACATTCAATCACATTCCAGTTTTCAAGAGCAAAAATAAAGCCAGATCAATTATACAAATAGCTAAAGTTACAAAAGTGATGCATGCATGAAATATGGGTAACATGTGCTAGTTTTGGCATTACTGAGTTATGTTTCATGAAATACACCCACATAAAATGTGTAGGCACAATAGATAGAAGATATAGAGGAAAAAACGAAAATAAGATGAAGAAAACAGCATGTACTCAATCATAAAATTTGAGTCACAGTGATGTTATAATTGTATATCTAAATTGCTTCTATTGGGAGGTATTTATAAAATGCATACGTATACCCAGTTGAAGTATTGATATCAAATAGTCGATGAGAGTGTAATTAACATCGAGCTAAATTACAAAAATCATTCAACCTTGCTTTTAGGTCACAATAACCCATGTTCTGTGATGAATGAGTTGCTTACGTTGAGATGTATCCATATATCAAATAGTTTTGTTTGTTTGTTTGTTTGTTTGTTATGGTTTAACGCCATTTTTCAGCACAATATAGGCTATACATGGCGGCCAGTATTAATGGTGGAGGAAGAACCCGGACAACCCCCGGAAAGAACCACCGACCCATGAGAAGCTACTGGCAAGCTTTCTCACATAACTACATTTACCGAATCTTAGACTCGAACACACGCAGACAGAAGTGAGATGGCAGTGGTCCATAACGGACAGCGCTTTAGACCACTCGGCCACTCTGGGCCCCTATCAAATAGTTTTAGTGTGGGTGATGAGGAGTACAATATAATAAGGCATTATAAACAAAACTAAATACAAAATCACTTTTTGTCTTGTTGTTCGAATGTTGTCGACATATATCTTCATTGTGTTGGTGAAATATGGTTCAATATATCATAAAATACATGTCACTCAAGAATGTGAAGTAGGTCACAATACTCATATTTTAATTTGGTTGAGTTACTTTTGTTAAGATGTTTCCAATTTTCCTTATTGTATGTCTGAGATAGTCAGGGTGTAAAAAAGAAAACAATGAAAACAATTAACAAACTTGTAAAATGCTTAAAGTACCTCTCAATTACATCAAAATGATATGTATTTTATGAACTGCTAAGATAAAACAGAATGTACAAACCAACAAGCTCTACAGTGAGGATTCCTTTCTCTTTGAAGTCAGACCATTTCTTTGTGATATCACTGTGAGCAGCACTGGCAGCAGGGCTATTTGATTCAGTGTTATTGTCAGCTGGGTTATTTGGCGGATTAGGCTGAGCATTGATGAGGAATTTCAGGGCGTCAATCATCCACTTTGGATCTAGCACAACATTTTCTCTCAATACTTCAATGCTGAAAAAAAATATTTCAAAGGACTTGGATGTAAGTAATGGCTCTTGTGTAATATAAATCAATGTTATTGGTTTCAGTCGACAAAAGGTCAACAGAGCTAATTTTATTTATAATTTGGTTTCCTTTTCATGTTCTTAAAAAAATTAAACAAGAAGGAAAACTAGACATATATATATATATATAGATATATATATATATATATATATATATATATATATATATATATATATATATATATATATTTGGTTAGACTCATCATTAATGCCAACATTTTTACTTTGCATTAATTATTGAGCAATTAAATGACTGTGCAAAGAAAATGTTCCATCTGATCAACAAATAAAAAAAGCAATACTTCATGCACTTTGTAACATTATGAATCAATTTCAACTGATAGCTTCTAGATACTGAATTCCACAGGTACTACTTCATATATGCCTTACAATCTCACTTTAAGTTGATAATAGCATATTAGACCTCCTATATAGTCTTACCTGAAGTAGATGATTGTTCCGGTTTCATGCAGATATCTAAGAAACAGATCAAGTTCTGCATTTTTTTCTATTCGAACAGTTCCTTCCTTGCTTAAAGTTTGCACTGTACTTCGGGAAACTACCTGCATTTACAAGTTAACACAGACATTAATCTCCTTACTTTATAAATAAAATATGTTTTAAACTGTCATTTTATAATCACCATTTAACAAAATATGTGTTCAAATTTCACATGTATAATAGGTAAGTTTGTGTAATCCAGATTTTTAAGATAACTTTAACAATGTTCCAGTCATTTTACTACAAGGTCTGCAGTGTAAAGTAATGTCTAGCACTGGACATGATACAACAGACATGTAGCATGATGTCTCACCCAGTCAGATTATCCTGACACCAAACCGACTAGTTATAACATTAATCTCGTAATGCTGAGTGCAAGGCGAGGCGGCTGTTAGTACAGTTTTTTGTACGTCTTTGGTATGACTCAGCCAGGGTGTGAGCCCACAACATCCTGCATCTGGGGTGGACACTCTAACCACTAGACTACCGAAGCAGTCAATATATTTAAGTAGGTATAGATATTTTAATTTGACGAAAATATTCAAGAAGGTATAGGTACCTTAATTTGACCTTGCTAATATTAACGTTACCTTATGGCTTGGCTTGGTCACTTTAGTGTCATAAATCCTACATTCATTAACATTTGTATGCATATGATGTAATTAAACTAATGATTCTGTGAATAAACAAGTAATAATTTGGCTTGACTTGGTCACTTCAGTCATGGGTCATAAATTGTGCATTCATTGACATTTGCATGCTGCATGTAATGTAATTTACACTAATGGCCCTGCCAATATCTAAGTGGCTTGTCTAGATCACCTTAGTGATGGGTTTGCTCTGCTTTTTATACCTTAGTAATGTGTCATGTATCTTATATCCATCCAACATTGTATATGCTAAAGGTAAGTGTTAGGCGTTTAGCAACATTATGTGTATACTACAGACTTGAGTGTCAGGTACCGATCAACATGTGTATGCTAATGGCTAATGTCAGGCATAGATCAGAAACAGCATGTGTATGCTACAGACTAAAGTCAGGTATCCATCAACAAAAGCGTGTGTTAAGGGTTACAATGACGACCTTCCCAAAATGCATGTGAGCTTATGGCTTTATTTCATCGCTTCATTAACATGTTATTGTAGACTGCATACATCAATAAATGCTTTTGCACACAACAGACTAAACTGATGAAAATGTAAAACTTCATATACTGGTCTATATTACAAGGGCCACACGTGAATTGGATATTAAAGAACTGCAAAAGAATTATTGATGCCACGACTGAGCAATGACTGAATTACTTTAAAGACAATCCACATCTAATAATTGTTATTCATGAACAGTTACAAATTATAGGATGCCTCAAACTTATCATGTATATGCTAGTACTAATGAGATATTGTTCTAAATGTAAATGACACAAGACATAAAACTGACAGGTTAATGACACAAACAGGAAAGATACACGTGAATGATAGTATACAAATATGTGACATTGAACTAATATAGAAAAGTGACAATGTCATGATTGATGACTGACATGCACATTGGGTACTATAATACATGACATGCAAACAGGGTACCACAATTCTACTTGTGCGCAATTATTAAGTTACATGTTTATCCCTAACCCCATTTCTCCCATACACAACACGTGCAATACATCGTCTTACTATGTTAAGGGAGATAATCTATCACAATGTTGTTATTTTAGGGTTTAAAGCCATTTTCCGCATAAGATAGGCTATACAGCCAGTATCAGTGGTGGAAGAAGGACCTACGAAAACCTTGAAAAGAGATATATACTCACGAGACGCTACTGGCAATCTTTCAAACATACCCACATTGGCTGAACCTGAGACTTGAAACCATGCACGTAGAGGTTCCGAGACTCAAACAAATGCAAACAGAGGTGACATTGTCACAATGCTGTGAATCTATATAGAGTAATGCTGCTCTTACATCAGGGGGTCATGACTGATATACACAGATCTCTTAGCCCAATTTATTACACGTTTTAAATGTACCTATATTTCTAGCTTAAAAGTTAATGTTCACTAAATCTAAATGGAAAGAAAGATGTAAACGGTGTTGAATGATGTGCAACGAATTCCAGATCAGTATCATGTTACTGTTTACAGCCAATCACATGGCAGAAAACAGCTGACTTATAAAAATTGGAACTGTTAATGTATTTAAACCACTGATGGATCATATAGTTCAGCTACGTGTCTGTGTGCTTTATCAGAATATGATGGTTTAAATCACATTTCAAGATTCTTTTTTAATTTGTTTCAGAAACTTTGTAATTTTCTTCTAGAGTAAAATAATACAGATAAAAAATGCAAGCAGTAGACCAACCTTTATGTAGTACTAATGTATGCATTGAACATTGGATTCACGAGTCTATCCTTGTTGTTCTGGGGTCATAACTCTAAACCATTGTGATCCTGACCATGGGTAAACATGGTGCATCCAGCAACAGTTGGATCATGCAGACACTATGTGCAATTGAAAGCATCTGAGGTACTGATGTAAAGTTACTCTGGTTCCCTAACTAATTCCGCTAATTCTAAAATAAAAACCAAATTCAAATCAAGCAAAGATGAACCAATGGTCTGGATTTTTTTAACAACAATGATTTTCTAGTAGGTTTTGCTTTTTGTTATAAAATTGTAATTTAAGTGTAATTTTCGTAATATGTACGGCAACATCGTAAGGGTTGGCAGTTCTGAACTATTTGCTTTATCTGAAACTTTTTCAAATAAAATTTTCTTGTTAAATTCATCTAAGCTTTAGCTCCTGATGACTGAAAGTATTACTGGCATTATTTTGAAACGTGATGACTACAGTGGTTGCCGTTAAGTTGCCAAGAGAAGTCAAGTAAAAAAATTGGATCGGGGATGGTCAGATACAAGGATGAGTAGCAGCCAATCATTAACAAGGCAAAGATTGTTTACAAAGCTTTCTATTTTATTCCATCTTTAATATATATCTGTACAGCTCCATATTGAATGGTGACTGCATCAGTAAGAACAAAACTTGCTGGGAACTGTTCAGTATGATGGTCAAGATTGATTGATTGGAATTCTTCAATGGATATAAACAAATCTGATTTCAGTGATTTGACAACTTTTAAGACGTATGATGTGATCAAACTGAAGGACATACAGACTTCTTGGAGGGACGTACAGTGATCAGACTGAATGAACGGAAGTATATAAACTAATCCGATTGATTTTATGGAGTATTTGGAGAGATATAACGTAATCAGATTGATTGAATGGAGTATTTGGAGGGATATAACGTAGATAGATTGATTGACTTGAGTATTTGGTGGGATATAACGTATAACGTAATCAGATTGATTGACTAGAGTATTTGGAGGGATATAACGTAATCAGAGTATTTGGATTATGTACATTATAAAGTCTGCAAAGCTAAGTCGCTTGTGTATGTTCATAGAGATCATCACAATGAGGGTGAAGTATTAGCAGAATGTCATGTTCAATTCATGACATGCTTTGACAGCTGCTGTCAACATCAATCTGCACGTAAATGTTTTATTGTTTGAATGAACTTCTCATCATTTATATTCATTCTTAGACAACTATTTAAGTGAATGAATAGTGGGAAATGTTTTGTAAGATCATTTCTGAATGCAAAGTTAGATATCTTTTGAATGAACAGATGAACATATTTTGAATGAATAGTGGGACATTTCGTATGTATAAATGGGTATATTCTGAATGGGTAGTGGAATATATGTTGAATATATAGTGGGAAATATTTTGCATGAATCATGGAATATAATTTGATTGATTAATATTATAGACTATTTTGATTAAATTATGAGCTGGCTCTTTACATTTGTGTATATTAATCATGGTAAAAAAAACATTGGATTTTAACCAGCATGACCTTTGTGTTCATTTTCACACATGACTGGCACGTTTTGACTCATGTTTATTATCTTCATTTGTGAAGATTTATGTTTTGTCTTAACATTTGATATGCTGGCTTTTGGGTCATGTCCAGCCAGGTATGGGAAAAAAAAACACATCTGCAAACTATTGGTATGTAACATAAGTTAATTTGGGGTAAACAAAAAAGAAAGAATATAATGTGATTGTCTGTGTACATTGTTTGGGCTAGATATACTGGAATCATAGAACAATTACAATTGTTTGGAATTATACTTTCATGTCCAAACATTACAATACAAATAACTTTGGATTTATGACACAGCTTTTAAACATGATTGCAATACATTCTTCGACTTTTACATGTATCAAGCTGGATACATTTTACTATGGTCTTATGTATTCTGCTAATGTTTCCAGACCTGCCAACGCTAAGAATGCCTTCGTTTTACATTTCCAGCTAATATTTGCTTTAATACCAATCAACCCTTTCAAGACCTTACTAAAGTAGTGTATAGGTCCATTTTCAGTATAATAACATTATCGTACATAACTATTTTAGAAACTTAGGAAAGCTGCATTTTAACAGTTCACAAGTATGATCTGATGCAGCAGATGCAAACATTATTCTAAATTATCACATCGGTGAAATAGACTTTGACTTGAATTACAATCTCATAAAATAGAGTTGCAACTGCAACTGATCTCAATGGCTTCTTGCTAGAACTCCTATTTGGCAAAAACATTCGATTTTTTATTTCATGAAGTGATAGCAAACTTCTGTTGCAACAAAGCCATGATTTAGTTCAAGGAATTTGACAAGCAAAGGAAATTTAATGTTATACTTTTAATTACATAACCCATTCTTGTACTACAGTTGGAATCCGTGCAGTACAAATGAACCTTGATTACAAATAAAAATAGTAGACCTCACGTAAAGGATTCCCTGAAATTCTTTCCAGGTTTAATGCAGAGATGAACAATTAATTAAATTGTATCAAGTCTATACATTAAGTCATCACTACTGTGCATATCAAAGTTTTAAAATAGTATTGAGCAACAAGAGAAAAACAAACAAGCTGTAAAATGTTACCCAAAATTAAATTCTTGAACAATAGTTTATGAAAGGGAGTGATCTTTTATCGCCTGCAAAGAAGATTAGTTCTTCTTTCTTTCTACTTTCTGTTGAAACCACCTCTGATATATTGAACATTAAGGCTTTCAAATTAACACATGTGGTGGCCATATTGGATGTTTCTTTTAAGACAAAGTAAACATCATGATAAAACTTTACTATCCCAACAACACTATCCATTTAGGAGAAATGATCACATGATTTTAAAAATGACAATATTGACATCCATATTTGAGAGAATATTGTAATCATTCACATTAGGATCAAAAAGACACCATATGAAGTGTTCTGGTGAAATCATATTATGATATTGATGAGCGGCTGGAAAAAGATTTCTTCAACATGGCCACAATGGTGACCCATTGTGGAATTATTTTTCTTTGGGAGTAACTAGAGACCTTACAAAAATATTATAATGAGAGTTCCTTTATGATATCAGTTTCCATCTTTCACAGAACAGCATAAATATTTAAGGCTAGACTGACACTTTTGTGGCCATATCGGAACTCCAAGCGGCAACAATTCATACAGGTCTGACTTGGTATCACACAAATTGTTTTGGAGAATATTTCTTGCTAATACAAACAAAAGGACATTCCATCAGCTCTTTTGGTCTATGACCTATTGAGTTAAAACTTGTATTGGACTATGTACAAGAACAATTTAAATAGACATCGGAACAGGGTCATGTTCATCTGGACATTTAAAATTTGTAGAAATATGAATTTTATTGTATGTCAGGAGACTGTAAATAGTCTATAATGACCAAGAAATTAAAATGGAAACAAACCATGGATGCAAAGTGAGATTATCCAGTTATGCATTTGATCAATGGCAGGAATCTCAATCTCTCTCTCTCTCTCTCTCTCTCTCTCTCTCTCTCTCTCTCACACACACACACACACACACACACACACACACACACGCACACACAGAGGTCTCAATACAATGACTGATATAGAGGACATCTTTAATACAGCAAAACAGTTGAAATTCGTGTACTCTCTGATCTACAATTAAGGATATAATGCCTGTTACATATCTTTCATTTGTTGATGTTATGGGTTAATGCTATATCTCAGTGAAGGATAGGCTATACATGATGGCCAGCATAACTGGTGGACGAAGACCATGGAAGAAAACTTGGTATGATACAAGGGTGGACACTGACATTTCAAAACACGTGTCCCTCCAGGTGAAGTGTTAACTATTGTTGTCCCGTGTCCAAGGAAATTTGCAATTTGTTTTGTTCTTGTTGGCTACAACAAAGTTGAACAGTTCTGGTAAAGTTGATTCTACACATGTTTTCTCTAACAAAATTAACTTTTCAACATTCAAACTTTGTTTTGTAAATTTAATAAATTGACAGAGAGCTAAACCTTTAAAGCAGCTTGGCACATACAATTCATGGGATACAAATTATACTCATCAAAATTCACTTGTCATCAGCAATAATGCAAACACAAAAAGTCCAATCTGAAGTGCTGTGTACTCCAAAGGTTTCATAGAAATAGCACATATTGATGTTAATCATGCATATCAATGAATACCTTCACACCAGCATCCCTGAGCCTCATCAGCTGCTGTTCCAGGAGAAACCACCGAGTGGGTATCTGCTCTCCCCAGTATGGCTGCTGTGAAGCTACCTCTACAATTTTCTTCTTCAACTCCTCCAATTTGCTGTCAAGAACTGTATTGTCAATAGCAAAGTCCTCATCGACCAAGTGAACTGTAGTAGGTTTGTCCCTTAGAAAAGAACGGATTTTCTTTAGGTATCTCTGCCCATGTTCACGGCAATAATCCTAGAAATGTAAAGACAATTTACATGAAGCAAGAGAAAACCATTTTTCTTTATAAAATGAAGGGTAACATCATTTATATACTGTACTTTACAGTGATAAACTCTTGGTTGGTGTAATGCCATTTTGTTAATTTTAGGTATTGTCTGATGATAAACCCAGACATTACTTTTGGACCATTTGGTTGTCGCCAATCATTCATTTCTTAAACGTGTTAAACACTAATATATCACCATAATAAACTCTTTAAATATTCATCTGAATTATAATAGTTTAGTCTCAACATTTTTCTATGCAGTTCTATTACACCTAAATATGTTGAGGAAGAGAGTGCTAAGAAATGAGACAAAGTCTCAAGCCTTGCTGAAGTTTCCGTAATTTATAATACATGTACTGCCTAGAGTGATTTCCATCCATGGCACCCACAAACAGGAAAGCATTACGGAATGTTAATTTGGTATATATTGCTGGTATACAAGTTGAGTTAATGACAATCTCAGACACTGCAATATGTTCAGCTGGGTGGAAACCAATTTCCTGGAATTCAAGACAAGATTATTTCCTATTTGCACAGCTTCCTTTCAACTGACGAGTATTAACAATCTTTGCTTTTCATTAGAAAAACTCCATCATACCAAAGTTGATAAAACTGTTATTCTATGTCATACATACATACATACATACATACATACATACATACATACATACATACATACATACATACATACATACATACATGTACATATGCATAGGTATATAATGTGCAGAACCAAATTTAATTTTCATGGTCATTTAGTATGAAAGTGATATGGAAAAGAAAAGCCCTGATATCGTCTCTGACAATGTCAAGATAAAAAAGATGCAGTGTTATATTGTGCAAGTGTATACATTCTGGTCAATATACACTGACGATAAATACCCACTGTCACCCACCACATACTCCCTAACACCAAAGTATAATTTCTAGTGGAAAACTGCAATGAAAACATAAATGTTTATGAATAAAGTCTTCTCTTCAATTGATATCTAGTAAAATATTCAGCGATAATAACTAGCCAAAAAACAGAAGATACAATGATACAACATACAAGTTTCAAATATACCAGGACAAGGAGTTGTACAAGACCATGTAAAACTTACAGAATCCATATATATTCAATATACTAAACCAAATCTATAAATATATTTTCGTTAAAGCTCCCTTCCCCCGAAGGTTTCAGCATATTGTAAGATATTTTTCAGACACATCTACAAACTATGTTTGGTAAAATCCATTCATAATTCTTATGTTTTACAATGCACACAATACAGTGTAACTAAAGCCCCAAGATCTATAAAATCATTGTCAGTTTTCTAATTAGCAACTAGAATGCAATTAAATATTAAAGTGTGGTCAAACATCACTTGTGTGTCTATTAGTTACCTTGTATATTTCAAGCAATGATGTTTGCTGAAAACTGCAATGTCAATATAACCCCCAGCAGCAGCACGTTGCCATTGCAAGCTTTTTAACTTGGCTGCAAGGATTTCTAAACTGAACATGATCATGGTACCATTTTCACTTGGGAATAACTAACACATTTACAAAGGCTTTCAATGCAGTGCTATATTGAAATCATCATTTGTTAATGAGGAGTACAAATAAACCAATCTTTAAAGACTCTACCATATTACTGAAACGATATCATACAAAGTCTTACTCCAAATAGGCCACATCAGTATGACCATCAGTACAACAGAAACAGCCATGATAACAAGATTTATCAGATGAGTAACATGGTGGTCATATTGCAGGTCTATTTGGGAAAAAGGTAAAATAGGTAAAATAGATTAAATACATTAAAGGTAAAATATAGATAAAAGGTAAAATGGATTACTAAATTAAAAACTTGCAGCATCAGAAATAGTAAGATCCTTCAAGGTGATCATGTTGATGAAGCTGTTGAAAGGTCAACCTAACCTTCTTACTGTTGACTCTGAAGTTATTATTAATATTACACATACTTACAATTATTTCTCCTCGTAAATTGAAAGTGAGACAGTGCACATTGACTCGATGACTTAAAGAATACTGATTATGGGAAATTAAATGAAGTTTTATTCTTAGATTTAAGTAAAGTTGTTTATACCAATAAAGATATACTACATAAATTAACTAGAATATAATCTCACAAAACACTCAGTACAATGGTTTTCATCCTTTCTCACTAGAGTGGTCGCCCGATTGAATGGCACTTTTGACCGCCTATGTACAGACAGATGTCCAAGCCACTAATAAGTTTGTGTTCAAATGTATGGCTCTAGGAAAGACACCCCTCCTTTGCCAATATACATAGGCAAACATTATCAAATTCTGCCCTCATGAGATACTACACATAGGTACATACATATATAATTGTCATGAATATTTGTTGAGTTTTAAATTCAAAACATTGAGTTTTGTTCCAACATGCTGATAATATACCTTGAATCAATCCAAATAAAACGATGAGTTCTGATTATTGGTACTACCTTGTGTTTCCTTGTATGATCAAATCAGCATTACATACAGTCATCAGCAATTAAAACGCGCATATTAGCCATTGGGAATTAGCTCTTCTGTTTTGCCCAATTTACTTGTAAACAAGGCTGCACCTAAGACCCAAAGGATGTGGACAGTACACCCCGTCCTCCAAATTTGAAGAGAACACATTTAATGGGACATAGGAAAGTTTTAGTACATACTGCAAAAGTAGTGATATAGAAAAATCATACATTTCCCTGGACATATTGCACATTTAATATAAATTGTCCATAAAGGATTTTTGTTGTTAAGAAACATTCAGGTTTTTAGTAATAACAATTTTACCGGTAAAATTTCTGAATTATTCGTTTCATGAAAAATGATAAGCTCAGGTGAGATTTAATTTGTAATCCAGTTTTTTGCATTACGTATTTAGAAAACATTGACCAAAACTCCTTCACAGAACTGCATTTCAAAAACAAATATCAAACAGTTTTCTCTTCTCATGCACATACATATATATAGATTATTATTAGCTATTGAATGTTATACATTGCTAATAGTTGCATTCTTGTTAAGATGGTCTCAAGTGATAATAGGCCACAATCACTCATGTTGCCAAAGTGGTTATAGCATTAAACTTAAATGTTGGAGGTCATGGGTTTAAATGCCAAGCCATATGAAAGACAAAAATGGTACTAACAGCTGTCTCATTTGGTGCTCAGCATTACCAGGTAAGTGATAGGAATGGTTGTCCTGGTGTCAATATAATGAGGCCGGATGGGACATGATGCTATATGTCTGTGGCATGATGCTCCAGTGCTAGACATCAATATGAACTGCCACACTGCTGCTATGATAGCGATATGACTAAAACATTGTTAAAGATAAGTTAAAAATCCATATCACACCTAGTATGTGCCACTATCTATAAATAACCATTATCTTTCTTCTACTTATTACATTTATCAGTCATATGATAAATAAAGCGAACGTAAGTCAAGAAATCCCACTTTAGTGCCCCATGAGTGTATGATGAATGTGGTGACATAAATTTTGTGTTAACTTCTAAAACATACCATATATCATGGTGCTTGTACCAAAACATGCCTTACATTTTGGGTGCATTTATTATATGATTTTGGTGTGTATATCGATTTCTGGTAATATTTTCAGTAATCTTTTTCAGGCTCATTATTTTAGGGATCATCACATTATAAATAAATTTGAGTATGCATGATGGCGAGGCTCAATTGGAGTATCTTGCGGACTGAAAGTAATACTTTGTAATCAACTGCTATGATTAATATTGGGATCTACCAACATTATTAAATGAGAAAATTATAAAAATCTGTTACATAACCGGATTTAAGAACATTAATGTCGGATCAAAGATTAAAGCTGCAGGGAATGAAACAAAGATAAGGACTCTGCTTGTGATAACTTTCTATGGAGGTAATCAATGACTCTGGTTATGAATAAGTTTATCTGGAGATAATCAAGGGCTCTGCTTATGAATAATGATCTCTGGAGGTAATCAAGGACACTGCTTGTGTTTTTTTCTGGAGGTAAACAAGGACTCTGCTTTTTTAGGTTTCTCTGGAGGAAAATAAACAAAGGACTATGGTTGTGATGATTGTGTCCTGAGGTAAATAAAGAAAGGACTCTGCTTGTAATAATATGTTCTGGAGGTTATTAAACCACGACTCTTTTTGTGGTAATTTATATGGAGGTAAGTAAACAAACGACTGGTTCCATCGAAGTAAATAAACAAAAGACTCTGCTTGTGATAAAAAAGTCTGGAGGTAATTAACCAATGGGCTTTACTCGTGATAGTTTTCTTTGGATATAATCAAGGAATCTGCTTGTAATAATGTTATTATCTACTATGTTCACACTAATAACTGATTATTTGTTTGTGTCAATACAGGTAATTAAACAAAGCTTGTAATAATTTTATCTGGAGGTAATTAAACAAAGGACTCTGCTTGTGTTAATTTTCTCTGGAGGAAAGGAAACAAAAGACTCTGCTTGTGATCGTTTTGTCTGGATGTAATTAAATAATTGATAGGAGCTAAACTTTCTGTCTTTTCTTTGCCAAGACATAAGTTGCACTAATATTTTGAAAGGAAATTGAGGATTATATCATTGGTTACATGCACACGATATAAATGTTATACTACTACTAATAATAATAATCAATTACTTTAACAGGAGAGAAGATATTGTATTTTATTAACGTCTTGTATTTCATTAAGAATTTTACTGCGTCGTCTTTGATGCATCCTTCACAATTCTCTGACAAATTAATTAATGGAAAGGAAGAATGCAGAATATGTGTGATTATGTAAAATAATTTGCTGTTTTGCAAATGTAATGTGATACTAAAATAAAATTTGAGATTTCGGCAATAATATTATATTTATTTTCCAGAAAAAAACTACTTAAATTATCAATGTACTACCACAAAAAATAAACTTGACTGTCAATCTACTACCATCAATAACAACTTAAATTACCAATTTACTACCTCCATTAAAAGTACTGAAACTATTAATTTACTACCACCAGCTACCAGCATTATCAATGTACTACAACTAATAACTACTTGAATTATTAATTTACTACCACTAAATACCTAAATTATCAATACTACCACCAACTACCTAAATAATCAAGTTACAATTTGCCACCACCAAAAGCTATTTACATTGTCAATTTACTACCAATAATAAGTATCAAACTCAATCAAATCGCACAATGGATCATCATTCTAATAGGCTCTGGTTGAATGCATTGCTATATCGAGTTAGTTCAAGTTTCGCGAATGACCAGAATAAGCATGCCCTTTATCATGAAGAAAACTGAAAATACCAAGATGTCAGCAACTCTAGAAGAAACAAAATGCCATTTTGGATTCAAGAAAACTGACAATACCAAATATTCATCAACTGATATGAATGACATTTGCATGCCATATGAATAAAGACAAAATTGACAACAGAGGCAATACTCATCTATTGAAAGATAATCTTTTCATGAAAAATGGAAATATACATTCTGCAAAAGAGACAAGGCATGTTGTTGGAGATAAGAGCATTATAATGTAAAGATTGAATGAGCTGGCATGAGAAGAAGAGAGACAAAATTCCTAGACAGGTGAATAGCTTTCTCATGTATGGACAGCATCCCATGACCAATCAAAAAAATATTTATAAGATACAAATATAAAAATAAAGACCAACTTACCCTTTGAGCCTGTACATCATCCTGGATAGGGTCTCTTGGACCAGGGCTGCTACTACCTGAAAAACCAGGCATGACAATCTGACCTCCATAATTACCAACCATTGTTGGCAAGTTCTGAAAAAGGAGATAGTGGAATAGTATGCAATTTGTCCATATAAAATATACCCCAACCTTATGACATCCTACTTTACACCACAAGTTGCATAAGATTCCATACTCAAATCAAATGTCCAAACATTTAAATCCAGCCACAAAATCATTGGAGAGTGGTTATCATAAAATCACGGAATTCTGTCATACACTACTTTCAGTTGAAAAGCGGATAAAGCAATAACTCTATATAAATCATGGTATAGAAAGACATTAAATACTTTTGTTGTTGTAGTAGGGTTTAAATGTTCTTGTTGTAGGGTTTAATGCCATTTTTCAGCTCAAGATGGGCTATACAAAGCAGCCAGTGTTAATGGTGGAGGAAGCACCCAGGAAAACCCTAGAAAGAACCACCGATCCATTAGACGCTACAATCACTCTTTCTCAGAGTGGAAGAGGTCCATAATGGAGGGCACTTTAGACCAATCGGCCACTTGTCCGAAATACTTTTGAACATCTTATCTTGACAGAATTTAAAAAACCAATGACAATGACTGAAATGATGGAAGAATGTGATTTCTTCATACTTTATATACATTCTGATAATTATCAAAAGACAAAAGATAATAACTGTAACAAGAATAGACCCAAGTTCTTATCTCTCAATTGCCATACATTACTCATTAGCTGACAATTTCCATAAGCAGGCTAATGTTGTATTGTAAAAATACAACCTATGTAAAATAGCACAAATTTTATGTCAAGCTGATTTGTCACATTGTACGATCAAAAGTTACAAAATGATAAAGGCACAATTAAGTCATTAAATGTCAGCCAATATCTCGATGATATTAGCAATTACTTCGTATAAATCGCACGAATGTTGGTTGATGTATAAAAATACACGGACATAAATGTCATGAATGTTGGTTAATGTCTAAATACATGGACATAAATTTCATGAATGTTGGTTGATGTCATAAATCTAATTAATGTTGGATAATTAATAAATTAATTATTCAAAGTCATCCAATATTGAATGATATAAGCCAAATACCGGATATAAACGTCATGAACGTTTTCAATTTATGCATATACATGTAGTACATTTACATTTGTTCCAACATACCAATAAATTCTTGAATGTCAATCCATACAAAGTGGTACTACTGTAACTCGTAAAACAAGATAAAGTTTTACTTCATAATTATCCATACAAATTTAAATGGTATATTGGTCTTAGTAGCTTGTACAAAGTGGTACTACTCTAATTCTTAGACAAACATTTTCCATACTCAAGGTGGTAATACTGTAATTCTGAAAATAAGAGTAAGTTTTAACTGATAATTATGGATACAAATTAGAATGGTATATTAGCCTTCAATGCTTTCTTCTCATAAGTTACAAACTGAAACTGAACATGAACGAAAATCAAACCAAACAAACATATAACAAACTAACTGTCTTTGTAAACACTGTTTATTTCTTGTAGTAACTACAAGATGACAATGCATGATAAATAATGAAAACAATTCAAATGAACAAAAGTTGGGAGAATCCTTTTGATGATTGACAGCATTTGGCATCAAACAGATTTAAGCAAAGTGTACTGAAAGGAGTGGGGTCCAAAGGTGCGACTAATGAGTCCAGAAAGAAACTGGTTCTGCTCTAGAAATCAATATAGGTGTTGGCAAAAGTCAGTCACCACAAGGAATCAAAGCTATTAAGTTTGTCATTGTACAGTTCTCAGAGTGCTAAAGCATCAACTGGATATGGTTGTAATTCATGAAGTCTCTCTAGTGGAACCAATTCTACCACTATGTTCAGTACTCTCAGGAAAAGTAAGTAAAGGTTGCTGCTGATAAAAAGGATTGGTATAAGACTCAATATGAGAGGCAGAATTTGTTGGACCCTGTCTACTTGAGCATGAACCATCCTCTGTCTGATGAAGAAAATAATCTCTATGCTCACAAAAATATGAGAAGGGATGATATTGGACATCTCTAAATTGGGGATTAAACCAAGATGAGTCACAGAAAAGAAAAAGAGATCTCAGAGATACAGTGCATAAACCAGCTTTATGTGTTTAGGCTAACAAGAAAAAGTGAAAATGACAAGCTTTTGAACTAATGGTTTTAAGAATCAAATCCCAACATAATCCAAGAATGATCACAAAATTAAAACTCAGAAGCTTTAGTAATAAACTATTCTAATGCATTTGAGTCCTGATGAATACCCAAGATGGAAAGTGATGATGTATGCTGTAACATATATAGTACTGGTGTGTCTACAGTTCCTTGTATAATAACAACAAGTTGCACTTAAGTGTTTTTGAATAAAACAAATTGTTTACACAAATCAGGTTTAAAGGTGAGTAACTAGATCAACTTGCATACAGAGTTCTTAATTTTAGCTCTTCAAAAACCTGAACCGCATTTCTGGAAAATATAATCTTTAATAAATAAAAGTACATTACAATAGTATGCACTGAAAAAAGAAACAAATTAAAACTAACAAAAACAGACAATTAAAATCAATCAAATATAAAATAAATAACATACACGAAACACCAGTCATTGATATATTGCCGGATGTGACTAGTAAAGATCTCGTGTGCATGACTATTACTCACATCACCCTATTAATGGCTAAACAATCATGTGCTCCAATAAAGTGGATACATAGAGCTAGAGCTGTACCGATGTAACTTTTTGCCGATTATGCCGATACCACGGATAGCCGATTATTAAAACTGCCGATACAGATTATGAGACCGATTATTGCATTATCACAGTATATATACTCGCGTATAAGCTGAATAATTTAGGAAAAAAATAAAGGCCTGGAATGGGGGGGGGGGAGGTAGTTGGCTTATCCCCGGACCAATGTCTAAACTTTACTGGTTTTAGGTCTTTTTGTTAACTACTGTTACAGTAGTTACAGATGTAAATCTTGGGACATAAAACAATATTTTTTTCCGTGTCCAAAGACATAGGCAAGTTAACAAAAAATAACTTTCGGTGACCCGACAGTTATTAAACTGTTATAAAGTAATATCATCGATTTAAAAGAAAAGTTAATAATCGTCTGCAAAGAGTGACTCGTCGTCAGTGAGTAGCATTTACACTTTGAGAACAAAAGGAAATTTTGAGTACATGAAGAGAGAATCAGTGTGAAATACACTTGTTTATTGAACAAATTACCTTTGTGTAATAAAATCCACAATAAAATATTGCACCAATCACATCCTGATACGAAAAACATTACGGTATTTAATGTCGGCATTAGCACATGGTTGGATTGCTGTTATGTACATGCTTCATGTACATGTACTTAAATTGGCCTTGATTTTGGTCAGTCTCTTCCCATCTTATTGAGGCTAACAAGGGGATGGTGCTATTCACATGGAAATGAAAATCTGTCAACAGTACATGTATTCTTCACAAATACTTTTGTATCGGATGATATTACGAACATTAAAGCGACTGAACCAACCACTTGTTGCAGCGAAGCCTCCACACTAAGTGTTTTGCAATTGTTTCATTAAACCATTGTGTGGCTTCCTCCACGTCTTCAAATGTAGAAGTCTTTTGCTTCTTCCCTTGAGGACCACAGTTACCTTCAACGTAGTCTTTCTTTATAGACTCAGCAGCTTTCATCCTTCCTGAACGGTGCTACTTTTAAGAGAACAAATTTCACAGACCTCTTTGCGAGATATTTAGCCCTCAATTTCCTTAACAGTCAGATAGTTAGTTTCCAGAGACTGTAAATTTAATTTACGTTTTACACTGATGTTGATGCTGGGCGGAAAATTTAAGAGTTAACTAATCCTGCTTCAACCACCTGTTGAGTTGGAAAATGTGTTGAGCATTTGATTATTTTAGCTGTTTGAACAAAGTTTAGGTTGGAACTGGCAGCTTCTCGGCATAAATGATTAGAAAACAAAGGATTTGTTCAAGCTTGGACCAAGGGCTTATGTTGACATGTACGTAAATTTGGTAGTAATAGTAGACCAGGGGACTCGAACTTTGTTTTATTGTTGACATATACGGCTTGTCGATATAAGTGATGTCAATATAAACGGGTAGGACTGTATTTAATTCTGATTTAAAATTCAAAGCTATGTCAAGATGACTGTTATGAATGAATTTATATTTTGGATTTTCTTTAATTTTAAATATCTAGATATATATATATATTTATATATATATATATATATATATATATATATATATATATATATATATATATATATATATATATATATATATATATATATATATATATATGCTCAATACACTTAAAACAAATACATTTTCTAACATTTGTCATCGCAACATTTAAAGTTCTCTTTTTAGTGATGATGATTTAGAGGATGTTTAACTGTATCGGAGAGAAAAAAAACCCATTCTAATAATGAAATTGAACATAAGTAGCAATTATATTTTCAAAAATAGCAATATGGCTACCCTATTGGATGTCCGAACAGCACCTTTCTCAACTAGACCATAATATGAATAATGCAGATAAACTTTCAAAGTAAGGTTCCTTGTAATTTTGAAGAAGTAATAATGACAAATTTGAGCTAATTGACAAACTAATAACAAACAACACACCATCTCATAAGCTGTTCTTGACTTTGATGAGTCAAACTGAGAACGCGTGGTGGTTTGCATTGGCTTGCACTTGCTGTTATTCCAGTTGCATATGAGATGTCAAAGAGGTCGATGAATGGAGCTTATTAACACATTAACCCCTGGTGCCACGTGCACGGCACAGGAGGTAGTAGCTACTGCCAAGCTCTGTCAAATGACATCAAATAATATGGACGTTTTAGTTGCACTACGAAAAAAACTAGCTTTTAGGACTCATTTTTTTTTCTTTACCCAAAATTTGATATTGGTCGGAGTCCAGATTTTAGACTTTTTGCCTCAGATCTAAGGCAGATTTGACTGGTCTGAACTACACACTATGCAAAAAATAGGATACGGTGGGCATTTGTAATTAAGAGTAGACTCGATGCGAAATGATTGGTATGTAAAACAAAAAACAAATTTAAAAAATCCAACTTTTTCCCATCTCCTATTGCGCGAGCAAAATAATCAGTGGAAAACAATGTTTTTAACACAACTATTTCTAGGCATTAGGGTAATGGAACATTGCTTGGCGGTTGATGTATTTGGATATATTCGGAATTAGACCCCAAATTGTATTTCCTACTCACACTTCATGTGAAAACAGCAATATACTCCAAGGCTTAATGTGTCAGGGTCTATAAGCATGCTATAATGTATCTTTCAAGAAAACTATTTTGGAGAGTGTAGTTGACAATATTTGAGAAACTGATTCTATTAAAAATGAATGAATATTTATTCTACTACTAGACAGCTTCAAACACTTGCATGGTTCGAATCACGTAAGGCTTGTGTATATCAAGTATCAAGGCAAAAAGATAGCTGTCTTGTTCCTGACACTCATAATACTAACACTTCATGCACTCAAGGTGAATCCTACTATTGACAGAATAAAGTAATATTGTGAAATATTAAAACTTCCAGGTGTTACGGACATACCTGTGGAATTTGATCAATATGTGTCCCTACTAAAATCACTGGTGGTGGGAGGACTTTAGAGGACGAAGTATGGGAATTTGCAGAATTCAACTTTTCCTTGTCAGGTGGTGCACATGAATGTATGGAATTCATCCAGACCTGAACTAGGTCTGAAAAAAAATCAAAACACAAAACATCAATGATTTTGTAAACAATGTCAGAATGAAGTACATGTACTTATTGGCAAGGTATTTTAATAAGCAATACCCACTTTCAGTCCCTGACACAATGTTGTTTTCTTATACCTAATTTCATAATAAATTATGTGAAGCCTCAAATCCAAATAAGACCAAAGGGTCCTTGCAACAATAACTTACTTTTATTCTTATCCTTCAAAGTCTTAATTGTAGAATTGACCAAAAATAACTTCCTCAATCAGCTTCACTGGAAATGCATTTTCATTTGGTGTTACATGTTTCTTTAGTAGTAAGTCAACTTGTTGTTAATTTAAATTTTAGAAGAGTGGAGTATAATACAATACTGTAGTTGGGTACAATTGTACCTTACAAATTTCTGAACAAAATATCTTTATAGATCACGAGTTTGAGAGAAAACTTGTTACTCATAGAATAATGATACTAATGTTAAATCAGCAGCAAATCTGGAACCAAAATGACACACTTTGTGGTGTACGAACTCACCATGAACTTTACACTTCATTATACCCTGACTGTCAAAATAGCACTCGTCTTCTACAAGATCACTGACCTCTTTACTGGCATCTGAAACCAACAGGTATATAGCCCGTCTTGTCAGAAACATTTGGTGTGTCGTGTAAAAGGCATATTGACCTGCAAAGTCCAAAATTGTCAAATGCGCATGTTTGCTTATATCTTGTTTTGCTTTATTGGGATTTTGTTGCAACAATTTTAACATGTCCCTTAATGGATCCATCTTGTAATTTTCAGTGGCAACATTTTCTCCATGCTCTGATTTAGGCCTTGTGTTTGTTTCAGACGGAGTGAGACGTCTCTGAACTACAGTGGAAGACGATTCATTTTGTAGACTAGCTGTAGATGAAAGATTTTTGTCAATGTTCTGCTGTTGAGAACGGTTATCTGGTACTTCTGTATTCTTGTTATCGTCAGCAACATGGCTCAGAGAATTGCCATCAGTTGTCTCCCTTTGATTAGAGCTTGCATCAAGTTCCGAATCCACTTCCTTTCCCCTTGTTTGGTAATTCTCATTTAGAACCCTGACAAGGCGCTGCAGTTTATAATCCTGTTCTGTATCTGAAAACATAAGAAACACTGAATTCAGCTAAATTCTGATTTACATCAGGGTATCAAGTTGTAATGAAATTAGAAAGCATAATGCAGTACATATACGTTTGTGTTAACCCACTAAATGTTATGGTGCAATTATGCTCCTCTAGAGTCAATAAAAGATCAAGTGCTGCAGTTGATGAATAAATACCGGGCAACTCACCACCAAATGTCTTTTCAATACATCCATGGCATAGGCATCCAATTAAATGCATTAATATTTACTTAATATAATAATTATTTAATATTTGTTATATATGGCAACTAATTTTACATGTACTATCAATTCTTGAAATATGTATACTGTCAGGTAAATGTTACAGTGATTACGTATTGGTGACTTACATGTATTCTGCCCACTTCAGAGATACAAATGCCTAATGTATTTGAAGTAATGGTAATTGACAGATTTGGACCACTGTTTTGAATCCTTTTGTAGATTCATTTAACTCACTAACATATCATGTTTATCACTTAAACCTTGGCAAAAAGGTAGGATAAGTTTCCGATCTGGAATAAATTGGGGGTGAGGACAAAATTGAATAGTGGTTCTGAGATTCAAATATTAAAATAAAGTGTAATTATCATTTTTCTGAACATGCGAGGCTGGTATATAGCCAATAAAACGCTTATTTTAGTCATTTAAGCATCCAGAAAAATGCAACTAACAAACAGCTGTGTCTGGGTCCATTAAAAATAGCCTCAAAAATGTATAAGTTGCCCCACCTTCAGGTGAAAATGAATTTCCTTGGGCCAAGGATTTGATCATGAATTAATATTTGGTCAACAATCAAACTAAATTGCTGATATTGTTTTCCGAAGTGTCATTGTGATGCTCAATCTTTATCAGACAAAGCAGATGAAACTTTTATTCATATGCATGAAATCCCAATATCAAACAGCCTTTTTTCAATCGGTATCACTTAAATTCATTCCATATATGCATCCTGACTTTATGTTTGACTCCAAAATTTAAACTAGAAACCAATACAATTATGCAATACTGTATTAAGTCATTCAGCTGTAACTATTCTTATTGTTAACTTTTTGCATATGACAGTTATCATACACTGTTCTATCATATAAGGCGGGGGGGGGGGGGGGTGCAAGAAAGGTGGGTAAGTGCCTGGGTTGCAAATGTTTGCCATGTTATGAAAGGGAGGCACCGAATTGACACCCATCCAGATCACTATTTTATCCAGTGAAAAGTTGCAGTGGCTCTGATCATCTGATTATGAATATCTGCAGTAAATGTAAAACATTGTGTAGCGCCTAATTTTTAAAAGCTAAAATATAATGCTATGACTACAAAATAACAAACACCATGAAGTTAGAAAACAAAAAAATGCTGAAAATATTTAAGGCTGGAAGCATTATTAAGTCTTCAAGTTTGTTCTTGCATTCAAAAAAGGTGAGATGGGCCCTGCTGTGTAAACGAATGCTGTCCATATGACTTTGTTTACATAATGGAAATAATAAATAACAAATAATGAAATATTGCTATTTAAAAAAGACGATATATATCCTGTGCTGAAATCTTCTTAAGACGTTTCATGTTCATGTCTTTCAGTAGACAAACAAATTGTTCTCCACCTTTTTTGGACTGTTGCCAGTCATGAAAGAAGTAAAGGTGAAAATCAATGTGTTGGTCTAATCTTTCTTACTAAATTGAATGCTCCTTGTGACCTAAAATATTTGCCCTGAATTAATCTAAAGCACACTATTATCAGTTATCGGCTCTATTCTTACAATTTACCAGTGAAGTCCAGGAAGTGAAAATAACCAGGTGGAGCTAAGTCTTTTTTAAAGGTGCACATGTGAAGTAAGGCCAAGTTGTATACAAGCCAGTACAACCATTGAGGAAAACAGTTGATATGGTTTTCATTAAATTTTCAACCCAATATAAATTACAAAACAGAAGAATGGCACCTTAGAACCATTTTCAAGATATGCACTGTGGTTGCCATATTGTACAACAGGTCAAATGGAACTCACTAAATATAATTCAAACCACCAAACCCTCATCAGCCACTGTCGTTTAAAACCAAACTATTCGTTTGCTGCAATTTCCTGGCTATCTAAAATAAGGTGCAAAAATATGTGTTTCCTATTGCACTGGTTTTAAAATTAGGGTAGGTAGGTTGGTATTTTATATATCCATAGCACAAGTCAAGTGCATGTGACCATGGTATGTTTTTAAATATTTTAAACAGGAAATATATAAAGGTAATTGCAACCCCTGTTCATTCTAAATCACCTCATCTTCTGACCTAATAGAGGGTATACAGGGTACATGAAATATAGTGATGGGTATAACATTAAATATAATGATGAACATAATGCAAAATATCATGATGGATATAACATGAACTATAATAATAAACATGGCATGAAATATCATGATGAAAATAACATGAATTATAATGAATATAATATTAAACATAATGATGAACATAACATTAAATATCATGATGGAAATAACATGAAATGTAAGTCATGGTGGCTTAAGTAGCCATCTATGACATCACCTTTTTTAACAACAACCTTTCATAAAATAAAGTGCAACACTTTACCTTAAACATTACTAAACATTGATTACAAATTGCAAAGGTCGTTTAAAATTTAACCATAGCCAGTGCCTGCCACACCTACTTCTTAAAATAAATCTTGATTCAAGTCAACTTTGCCACTAGCAGGCCTCAATGATCTGAACAGGAAATATAACATTATAACCCAAAAATTAAATCCTCTCAACAAAAGTTTAGGATAATGAGTCCTGGACTCTTCATTTATGAAACTAAGGAATTTCCAGAATATTTCAGAGACTCACTGACATCAACTCATATTCAAAAGTTCCTAAACTTCAAAATAACTGAGATAAATAATATACCACATTATCATAAGTTTGATAATATTAGGATGGAATTCTTAGCCCATTAAAATATCTCACTAAAAAGAAAACATTGTTCAACATTTCTTAACCCTACAACATCACAAAATAAAAATAACAAAACAATAAAATCATAAATGTCTAGTAAAGTTTTTTACATTAGGAGATGACTTTGTTTAAAAAATGCTAATTGTAAATAAGTACAATGATGGTGGATTCAATATCATTTAATAGACAACCATTTTCCTCATTTGACATTGGTAACAGTCCTACTTCCCAAGCTACAGCTACAATGGACCACTATGATTCCTGCTACAGCAGATGTGTTGGGTTAGCAGAGTGGTTCACCACATCTGAGAGAAACATTATCTGTCTGTGTACAAACTAATGGCGTTATAATTGGGCCATAGATAAAGAAATGCTCACAGGGACCATGCGCATCAGTAATTAACAAAAAACACATTACTAAATATATTAGCTAGTAAATTATGCAGTACATACATACCTGCAACAAAATGCTCTTTAGTTTTTGAAATTTCTACTTGTTTCGTGTTTTCTATTTCTATTACACTTATTACAAGCATTATATCATAATTAGATAAGAAAACACAGCATGGGAGAGAGGGGAATGGCCATTGTGGTTGAAGTGGGCAGACAGAGGAGACACGTGTCATCATCACATGCTAGCCTTGGACTGCCCTAGTGGACACGAGTAATGTTTTGTTATAGGTTATTCTATATTATGATTTAACTATCTAACCAGTCCAAATAGAAATACATGGATAGCATATATAGCACACATACATATAGTACTAACATAAATAGCATACATGGGATTCAGGTGACCTCTAGGAAAGGTTAACGAAATGATGTAGGGAGGGAATTTTGAGATTAGGTGAAGAAAACCTACTTGGATGATCAACCCTACAGAAACACTAAGGATACAACAAATATCAAAATTTGACTAAATAAACAGAAAGTTTTTCAAAAAAGGGAGAACAAATATATTTTTTTAAAAAACATCCAAACTACATATCGGGGAAAAATAACAACACATGAAAACTTTGTTCCTTGTTTTCGAAAAAGTGGAGGTGGCATCTGTCTGGTCGCTACAGCCTCCCACTCCCCTCAACACCCCACAAATTGTGTGAATACCACAAGTTCCTGACAGAAGATTAGTTATGCTTTTCATGTTTCCAAAGAATCATAAAAGGAGATCTGTATGGGAGAGAGAAGTTTTATGCTAACTCAACATACCAGGATGCGTTAGAGACATTTCGAGCTTGAATGTTTCTCAAAAGACTAAAGAGTAGCGCCATTGTCAGAATCTGATGAATCCCGTTCATCTTTGTCCCACGAATCTATCATGTAAGGTTGGAGTTTAATGGAATATTCTACTTCATGAATGTCATCCACATCACTGTCATCACTGACCATCAAAATTATCATCGGTATATGGAGATCTCGCCCCTTCGAAAAATTACCCTAGGAGAACTCATCAGAACATACCTGGAGACGTCGCCCCAAAGTAGTTTTATAATTCACCTCCTATAATTGGAGAAGTCACCTCAAAACCTATTTAATATTTATCATTAAATTAAATTATTTAAGATAGAGAAATGTGTACCTTAGAACTATATACTGCTATCTACAAAGAAGTTACCACGTGGTGGTTACCGAATTATTTGAATACACAAATGATGTATCTTATTATCATGTATTGGATCTCCAGTACAAGGAAGAAAAACCCCATTACCTATCCAGATCCTGAAGGCTTCAAAAGGGAAACTGAAACTATGTCAGAGAGGAAAAACAAAAGAAAAACAAGAAAGAATATTTCACTTGTGAGATATGTTCATGAACGAAGAACTAAGAATCTGTACATTGTTGAATAAATTTTCCAGATTATATGTGTAATGTCGATAATATAAAAATAACTCACGTATAGTTGAAAGTCTGTGTTCATATAATCTCGTTTCATTTCTTAAAACAGCACATACCGGAACACCGCAATAAACAAATTTAAACAAATGTTACTGTTAACTTTCTGGATTGATACAAATATTATACTAACATTATTCATGTTACATGTGATAATTACTCTCAAATTCAGACTAGGCTGATTTGATACAAATTGCTGACTGATTCGGCCCAAATATCTGGCTGATACTCCAAATTTCGAAGCTGATTCGGACGATGTGAAATATTAGTCAGTTTTCGCCAGGATTTAAAATTGTTATTAAAGATGATTTTCTCATTATGTCCCAGTTCAAATATGTATTTAAATTAACAAAATCTCGATAGTACGTGTGATCATGGTGTTGTGATATATAATAAAATGACGTTAACCTGAATATTTTGCATTGACAATTTAGAAGTGAAATATGTTTAAAACTTCTCGTTCAACTTTCAATAGTTTGTTTTATTTAGAAATAATAAAATTATGAATACTAACAAATAAGAAGAAATAAACTAAACAATGTTGAACTCAGTAGTGACTACATTTCCTCAGTAGGCATCAATTATACTTTTCATTCAAGTATCATTCGTTATTAGATTGGTTCCCTTTCATATATAAAAGTGAACTTAGACACTGAAAGAATAGAGATAAGTTAGGACCAGTTTTATAATGTTGTTATATAAAAGGGATATGGGAGAGTGACCTGTAATGCCAACAGAAATATGACATGCAATGTGATATTGGCAATGGTATAATTAGATGTAAGAAACAGAAACTTTACCAAATTAGCAAAAGGGTTAAATAGGAAAGGAGACAGAGAATATACAATATTACATGTATGTTGAGGCCTGTAGGAACTGCAACTATAATACAATATGGTAAATTATAGAAACCACAGTTGGGCACTTTGAAAAGAAAGTTTTAAATCAAAGTTACAAAGGCTACAATGGATGCCGACCCAGGATACCCCATTAAAAATGGAATCAAGCAACTTCAAATAAAAATGCAAGATCAAAACAATTAAAAAAGTAGGGTTTTATCGTACATGCTTTCCTAGTAAAGAGGATGCATACATTAAAACATGATGCCCTTCCCCCTCCCGAAGAAAAAGCAACTTTTGGATTGAGGTCTTATTGATGTGGTGTGAGTAGACAGTGAATCCAATATTTCCTTCACGTTCCATCTCCAAAATAATTTGTGTTGTCAAACTCTTGTATGACATCTGACTACTTAATGGTTTTGCTAGTAAGGAAAAGGCACACCGATACTAAACATGTTCGGTGTATTTTCGTATTCAAAGGAATGCGCTCATCCATTATTTTTCTATCCTCGAATGAGATATCCATTTTTAATGGTGTACAATAGTGCATAAATGTTGTGGACACAGAAACCTGGATGAGGAAAGATATTCTAGTTTTGAGGGCAGATATATCTCTGATATCTTTTTTAATAAAAATAATCAAATAATAATAAGAACAATACTACTTCTACTACTACTAATAATAGGAACAACAACAACAACAATAATATTATATTTAAATAATATTATTTAGTCTTTAGTTTCGCCACAGGCTGAGGATTTAACAAATTTCTTTGTAACCAGAATTACTAATAGATTCAGACATTTATTCGCCCTGCTTATTCTTAATGAATCCTTGTCACAAAGCAATTTAACACAAAACAAGATTAACCGGCCATTAGACTAGTGCAATTATGAAAACTAATAGACGGACAATTTACAAGCCTTGGTCTAGTCGATTACAACAATGGTTAAGAATGATAACCCAAACACATACACACATATATGGGCACAAAAATGAACACATACAGTCCTTCTAAACTGAACCCCCTGGTAATTCTACCAAGGCTGCCTGGTTAATGCCTGATATGGTGTTAATACAAATACCACTCACCATGATGCTATGTTACAAAGCAGGTTAGCATACAACAGAGGGTGACTAAAAGCCAAAAGGTGCTTACAGGATACAAGAAGTATATATATATATATATATATATATATATATATATATATATATATATATATATATATATATTTGTGCAAGTACATGAAGGAGGAAAAGGCAAATATTACATGCACAATAAGTATACACCACAACATATTATACACAATTAACAACATGCGCATTGTGCTAACATACCAAATACTTGTAGTAAAAGTTAAATATCAAGACTTAAAAACTCCACCTTGTCGTTTATATGTGAAAGTAGTGAATGAGGAGGAACAGTTACTTCTTCAAATACGTCTTAAAAATCTGTCATTCTGTGTGTAAAATTTAAATCTTTTAACACTGTGACCTTGCCCCCCCCCCTCCCACGATTCTAAACCTTCTAAACCAGATATTGAAAACCAGAACTTGATACATGTACGTCTGTTCCTTGTCCAAAATGTAAACTACTTACAACAGATGGTAACAGTAGATGGTGTAAAGCAAAATTATTGTGAAGAAGTGAAATAGAGCTGGATGGACAGAAAACAGTTCAACATGACAATTTTCACCTTCTGGCATTCGCATAAATACAGAAAGGTACATCATTAAGGAGTATACATGCTCACATACCTTTTGTTCGCCTTGTCCATTCATGGGTTGACAAAGAAACATCACAGCAATTGACATAGACATCTATGCCCTCTGTACTATGTCTCTCGGAAATGTTTACCGCCTCTCCAAGAAGACGCTTGACTACGGTCGTCTTGCCTACACCCATGTGTCCGACAACCATAATACGTATGATATGCACAGTTTCCATTCCATCTTTTAGAGCCTCTTCAAAAAGTTGGATAGATCTGTCATCCATTTTCAAAATTTCTATTGGAACACCTGTTCATATAATGGATTCGCTATGTATATATACATGTATACTATTAACAATGATGCACATTTTTAAAGAAAAATCTGGACCTGAAACGTGAAGATAGCTAAACCGGAATTTTCATCTTCAAGCTATATCACTGTTATCTATGTCTGCAACATTAACAATTTTTTTGCCAATAAAACTCAAGATACACAATTTATTGGTTTCCAATTGCGCAAATGAAAATTAAACCACAACATTTAAATATCAAATAAGATTAAAATAGTACTGGTATATAGCAGACTCAACATCTACTAATTAGATTCGGCTCTACACCTACTATATGTTTATAAAAGATGGACAGTCACAGGTTTTACAGTGAAGTTATTTACATTTACAACATGCGTAATGCTGAGAAATGTTGGCATACTCTAATACTACTTTCCTGTACTACAATTAATTTACACGTGGTGATTATGAAAATCCGGCAACATCTAAGGCAATATCCTGAATTTTGTCAGTGATGGCTGTATAGGATACACTTTTTTTAGAACAAATTATGTTTTGAATTTCTAATTTATGTTTAATGTCTCAGAAGTGAAACTGATAAAACGAGCAAGAAAGTCAATCTGTATATAGTCCATCACAAGTTAAACCCATGACCAAGGCCAACATAAGGAGAATTAAAATTTCTTTATATAATTTGAAGTTTAATCACTTTAAAGATTAGCTTTAATTCTATAAAGTATTTTTTTAAATAATAGCTAGGATTATATTATCTTTACAAATCAAACCTTATATAAATTACACAACTGAAGAGCCCAACCTGAACATTCCTGTTTCTGCTCAAGTTTGGAATTCCCTTTTACATGTGGTTATAGTGACCAATAGACTGTACATGCACCAATGAATGTTCCTGGCCTGCCAAATTTGAGGTCATACAGGCCTCTTCCTTTAGTTATTGTAAACTGTCAGAATAAGCAAATGCATTTTATGGCCCAGTTCAATAAGTGTATCTTGAAATTAGTTCCCTTAACGTGGTCTCCTTTGTCAACAATAAGAAAAGTATAAATTGCCACATCCTGGCAACAATTTCTAACAATGGCTAGGATACTTATAAAAGATATATCCATTTCATCTATGTGCACTGTCAATAGATGGACAAACTGGAACACATGGTATACATACCTTACTAAAGGGTGTGTTTGTGTTGGAAGCAATACCAGTAGTATGCTTTCCTGCCAAACAAATTTACATCATCGAACCATCTTACATTTGCCATTTGGAACATTCAAATCAAAGAATGTCCTCTGCATATCAATAAACAAAATTTGAATCAATATTTTTTCTTTAAAGAGTTTTCTATACATTTCCTACCAAAAGATCAAAAAGAAATACAAACTGATTATCACATTTGGAGTGTTTAAAAGGGGAGGGGGGATTATTATTTTAGGCTATAAAATGAAATTATCCAGTAATCAGTCTCAGGGTTTATACATTCCTGAAATCAATCAGGTATATAACCTTCAAATGTAAAACGATTTATTTAAATTCTTCAAGCAGTATGAATAATTAATTGTGACTAGATTGGTCATAGAAGGATGGACAGACATGCGGACCACTGACTGCAACTGAAATATCCCATAGAAAGTATAGAGATATCAAGAAAGACAAGCTAGGCCTGGTTATATCATGTGCTAGAAGAAGAAAGCAATATTTTGCAAATGTCAATTGTTACATAAAGCTTAAAAGTATTAGTAGTCTCCAATCATTCTGAACTCTGTGTTCCAAACTGTTCTACAGTTTGATCTGTTCAAATGTTTTGAAATTAGTTCTATACAGATACCCACAAGGACTTGTATTGTTGGAATCAGTTTACATATGAATCACAAAATATATATTTGTCTTAGCTTATGTCATCATATTTTACAGTGCATGAAGAATTTATAGGCAAAATGTAAACATTATGAACCCTTGTAACAGCACCCCTGCTTTGAGCACAGATACACAAATATTCCTACATGGATTAATCATGTACAAAACTGTCTACATCATATACATATTTTTAATTTATATTTGAATGACCTATATATTGACAACAATTGAACAAAGAATACGTAATGTAGACGTATTTCAAATTGATATTGCAGATTTAAATAATTCCCATGTATACATGTAAATGTTTGACAAACTATTAAGATATGCATAATCTTATACAGTACGATATTAAGGGTCGTATACCATAAAGCGTCATCTAAGACATTTTTGTCACTCTCTTAGTCTCTGTGATATCATTTCCTTTTCAATCGTTGAGGTTTACTTTAAACATAAAGCTAGCGCGTGACAAACAATATAAATAATTACTTTCAACATCCAACATTTTGATTTTAATACAAACGTCGGCCGTTAGTTTACAATAAAAATTATTTTTTATCATCTTTCGCCATATTCATTCATCTAAGCCCTAGATCCATTTTAAGCCTCCTCTGTTTCGGTTTGCAACATTCTTTAACGAAAACATGAACAGATCGTAGTAAATATATCGCGGATTGCAAAACATCTTGTAAAATATCCCAAACGGTATTCATCTTTTAACACTTAACTGTCCAGCTATCTTGTCATCCCATTTGAGTTTTCTTCGTTGATAAATTCACTTTGAAAAATCATCATAGAAGAGCTCCATAAACATGAATGTTATCAACACAAGATACGTGAGAATTTAAGACGCTGCTAAATTTTCGCGTGCAATGACATGTCGCGTGCAATGATTTATCAACAAAAGCGCCACATTCTGGTACAAATGTGCATTGATTGGAACTGGTGATGATGCGAGTTTTGTAGCCAAGCAGCCATAGTGATAATCGATACACATTTAATATTTGTATATGAAAATTATATAGTAACAGCCAACGGGCAGACGACTTAACAATCATTAATGAATACATATGTCTATAATGCAATTTGTAATAAATTTTGAAATAAAAAACTATTGTATTTATATTATAAATTTATAAATATGACAATGCACGACGAACTTGACATTTTCAGACTCCCAAGATCATAAAAATTGTATTCCACTTTAATTTTAATTTTCATCTGTTATACATGTTTGTCTTACAATAAAGTTATGACATTAATATTCATAAATCATATTTTTGTGTATAAAGATGAATAAAGGAAATATAAATAAATGAAGTATGTAGTTTTCTTTGTGGTGTGATGTACAATAGAATAAAATTACCTGGTTGATGTATGGACTCTAATTTGTAAACAGTTATCACATTACTTCCATCGGTTGTGGTGTAAAGTAATCCATACTGGTCATCATAGAATATTACATCCAGACTTGATGACACTGTGTGTATGGTCACTAGCTGACCGCTGTCTGTCAGCTGATGAATTGTGTAAGAGTCACACACGTACACACAATCTCTGTCAGTCATTATTGAACCCGGTTCTTTTAATTTCTGGTGTTGATACAGAAACTTTTGTGTGTGTGGATTAAAAATATCATAAGCATAAACACCAGTAGTAATGGGGTCATAAGTCCGACACGAGATGAATACGGTGCTATCTTTGATGGCCAAATGAGTCCATATCCCTTCACAGATGTCGTGAGTTGTGTCCAGATGTCCATCTGTAATCGATACAATTCTCCAACACAACATTTTGTAGTCTTTTTTATAACCGCTGACAACGAGTTTGTCTGAATTCAATTTTGCCAATGAATAACATCGATACAATCCTGTCTTTAATGTTTTGACCAGTTGTATGAAACGAATCGGTTGCAAAGACATGATTGCAATAGTACCGTGTACAAGACACACAGCGACTTCTGTCTTGCTAATAGGACAGACACCAAAAGGAGTGGACTCCAGTCTGTGTGATGAAGAAATAAGTTTGCCGTCATGACGATTGTAAAGCTGGAGGTTCCTCGCAATGCCGTCTATGGCCAGCAACTTGTCGTCCATTACAACAACGCCATTGTAGTCGCGTGAACGGTCGCCTGTGGATGAAAAATGACACATTAGGATACGGAATAAACAAAATACAGACATATATACTTTTAGTAAACAATGCCAATCATGTATATATATATATATATATATATATATATATATATATATATATATATATATATATATATATATATATATATATATATATATATATATATATAAACCGATGGATATATTTTTATTGATCTCCGTCTCTACGACAACATCTTGTTATTGAACCCTAAATTCATGAAATAGTAAAAAAGAGGATGTAGTGGGAGTTCGGGTAAATAATGTAAATTCCATATACACATACCGATAGTGGTTATTTAAGTGTTTAAATAAAATCTTGCTTACCCTCATTTCCATAGTCTCCAGACGAAATAATTAGCTTACACAAATTCTTTTCTCAGACTACGAAATTTTTTCAGAGGTTATTTTTAATGGATAGCGAAAAATTTTCTTACACCTTAAGCTTGCCAAAATTTGGTTTCGCTGATATGTCAAATGTAGGAACATAGACTAATGTAAGTGGCTACATAACTCGCTACATCGTATCGTACAACACCTGGATACTTCATACACGTTCCCAACATTTCATTACTGGTGATTGTTCTGTCAAGTAGACTTGTTATGTTTCTTTTTCCGCAAAATATAAGTTTTCTCTTGTTTTCTTCTATCTTCACTTAACAATCTAAAAATATATATTGACGATGCAATGAATTGGAATTTTTTTGTCACTTCCTTGTGCTAATAGAGTTTCTCTACCATTTACTTTCATTTACCAGTCATTACGTATTCTTGTAAATGTTTATAATAATAAAAATATTGTGATAATATTATCATAAATTGAAACATTAATGATTCCAAATGTTAATTTACAATTTTTTTTCCATTCAGCATTTTTTTTAATATAAAATATTTTCACTAATAATGTCATTAGAAACTTTGATAAGTACACTTAATTTAGAAATTATAGGTACGCTGATTAAATTGCTAACATTTGTAACCATAATTATTAGGTATGCATAGAACACAGTGACAGTTCCTTTGATTTAAATGTGCTAAACGACCTCATTTTTATTTTGATATAGAACGAATGGAGTCTGGAAGATTGCAATTCATCAAATATATGCCTCTAAATCTTTGTCGTGAACCAGAGTTCCACGGTATAGAGTGGAAAGAAAAAAATTGATTGTTCATTTTAGATTTTTGAGTAACACGTGCTATTACTTTTATCTTTTTGTTTCATCACGAGGTTTGCTCCATAGTAAATATAAAGATCATTGATGTATTGTCTAGAAATTCTCTACTCAATATAGGCTGGAATCTTAGATCACTCCTTTGTTAAAGAAAAGACGCAAATTTCTAGAGAACATTTTTTTTTTAAAAAGTCGTGGACAGGAACATTTCTGAATCACATATGTTTGAAACACAAGACAAAACAAACCCATAAATCCATACCATGTCACGTCAACATAGCGACAATTCAGTATTGACCACTCATTTTTACCAAACGTTACTGGTACTTAGATATAAAAAATAATCATCATCTTGCATTATGTAAATAATAACGTGAAATACCATGGACATTATAATAATGACTACAAACTATATTGTCATTTATATTCAATATAGCAATTGATACTGTGTATGTAAGTTTGGATGGGATAAGAGTTTTGTCAAGTCTAGTTGTGTTACAAGATTGGATGGAATAAGAGTTTGGTCGATGCTAGTTCTGCTACCAGATTGGATGTAATAAGAATTTGGTCAATGCTAGTAATGTTACAAGGTAAGATGGAATAAGAGATTGGTCAAAGCTACCTGTGTTACAAGAGTCTGGATGAAAAAATAGTTTGGCCAATGCTAGTTGTGTTACAACAGTTTGGATGGGACACGATTTTGATCAAAGCCAGTTGTGTTACAAGCATTTGGATGGAATAATAGTTTGGCCAATGCATGTTGTGTTACAACAGTTTTGATTGGATAAGAGTTTGGTCAAGGCCATTTGTACCACAAGAATTTGGATGGAATAAGAGTTTGGTCAATACTAGCGGTGTTACAAGATTGGAATGGATAGAAAGGGATTGATTTAGAAACACATGCAAGACTTCCATCTCGATTGTAAGGGAGCTGTCCTGAGAGAAAGATTGCTCATATTGAAATAAACATCATCCTCCCCGATATAAAGATTGTTTAGATTGAATTAAGCAGAGTCATCCCCATTTCAAGATTGCTAACACTGAAATATGCAGCGTCAACTCTGATAACAAGATTTTAAGATTGAAATAAACAAGCTCAGTTCACATAGCGACATTGATAACACTGAAATATGCAGCGTCATCCCTGATACCAAGATTATTAAGATTGAAATAAAAAAGTCAGTCCTGATAGCACGTTTGCTAACATTGAAATATGCAACGTCTCTTGAAGCCTCTCTTCCGTTTTTGTGCCATTTTTTATGAAATTTGTTCTTGTTGTCTATTTTAGTCTACAATATTGTGTTTCACCATGCATTGTCTGTTTATTTCGTATGAGTTCCTTGTTTGGAAATGAGACAAATTATAATTTGTCTCAGCTGTTTTGTTCCACTGTTAGGAAGTCATTTCTTTTGTAATAAACCGCCATCACGTGATCGCCAGTCAACCCGCTTATGCTTTGATGGACCCGCATTAATAGTTTGAAATAACCACATCTTGGCTCTTCATACAACATTGTGCTCAAGACTGAACGATCTGGTACTAGATTCGTCATTAATTAAAAGTAAATGGAAGCGAAAGAAAAAAAAACGGCGTTTCAAAGCTGGCCTGCGTACAACAGTTATCTCCCTTTCTCCCTTTTCAGATAAACGATTTAAAAATATAGCCATTAATGTTGATAACCTAGTGCAAATTCTTCTTAAATCGTTAGCAGTTGTGTCAAGTGTCAAAGATATACCATTGCTTATTGTATTGTCTTATTCAACGCCAAATCAATCAGGCCAGGTTCACCGAGGTCTTCTTCCTGATAGAAACATGGCTAAAAACATCAGACTATGAGCCCAAGTGCGCGGATTTAACACCAACCGCTTATCTCATCAAGTCAGTCCCTCGCAAAGCTCACGAAGGTGGAATTGCGCTTCACACAAGGAATTCCATGATAAAATGTCTTAAGTACAACACAACCTTCGATTTCTGTCACATATCGTGTTAACTAGTCCAAATAACACTCACACTGGAACAAAGGTCAGTACATTTTTTCCGTCTTTATCGCCAACCTCCTTGTAGAAGAAACAAGATGACTGAATATATCTTTTTGGAGCAGTTTCCGAATTCGATAATTGGCAATCTAATTATTCTTGGAGATTTAAACTCTAACTTTAATTCTCCTGGAAACCCATACACGTCAAAACACCTAGATTACATTCATGTTTTCAACATTATATGTTAACCAGCTCACACATACATTTGATAACAGTTTAGACTGGATTCTTCATAGACCTGATGATAATAGTTTGCAATCCACCCTTGAATCCCACGAGCTTGCATCAAATCACCTCTGCATTATATGCCATCTCGACGTATCAGTTCCTAACCCTCCACCTTTATTTGAGAATACTCCGTATCATAAATAGAACCAAACTAATGCATGAGATCCAATAAAACCTAACAACTTGCTTTACTCCTACATCAGAACAGATCGATGAATTATGCGTTCATTGCTTAAAGAACAGGCAGAGTATCAATGTATCAATAAAACAAAATTGTTCGTGGTATAGCTATGTCAGGGACCAGCTTCGCACTGCTAAAAAACATTTAAGTAAAGAAGAGTAGCTTTTATTTTCAACCAGACTCACTATTCATAAACAAATCTATGAAATAGCTATGAAGAACGTCACAAACATTGTCCATTTTTATCCAAATTATCCTACGAAAGTGCCAAGTCACGGAGATTTCCAGCTGCAAAGAGCTCTTCTAAAAATCTAATGTCTAGGAACACATGTACACCACATCCAACTACTTTCTCTCCAGTGGACCTTCCGGACAAAGTATAACCTAATAGAGATACGCCTGACATCACAATTTCAATTGACTCGGCACAATACAGTTATTATGTTGAATGACAGCGACAACCATTAGGAGCATTTGAACCTGTCTCTATTGATTTAGTACGGAAAATCATGATGAAGAGTGCACCAAAGTCTTGTGAACTTGATCCAATTCCTACATCACTGCTGCTTCAGTGCATAGACCCAATATTGCCTTCACTAACTGATGTTATTATTATCTCGCTCTCATCGGGCGAATTTCCATCAGTTTACAAAATTGTCATCGTAAAGCCTCTGCTGAAGAGACCAACACTTGACCATAACGATTTAAAGAACTACCGCCCAGTTTATAACATTCCTTTCATATAACAAAAATATTAGAAAAAGTTGTTCTAGCCAAAATATATCTCATTTGAATTCAAACAGTCTTGTTAGCAATGTACAGTCTGTATATCGCTCTTACCACATAAATGAAATTACTCTTCTGAAAGTATTTAATGGCATTCTCTCTGCTTCGGATAGCGGAAATATTACAGTCCTAACCCATGATTTGTCAGCAACATTATAAAAAATATACCATGATATATCACTTCACCTTCTCCAGCATGTATGTGCCATTCAGAATACTTCCTTACAGTAGTTCAAGTTCTACTTTGTCAATTGGACACAAATGGTATCTGCAAATGGAATAAACTCAAGCCAAGTTGATCTATGTTGTGTTCCAAAGGGATATGTTCGTGAACCTGTTTTCTTCATTCTACACACTCATCCACTCTCAAGTGTCATAGATCATCGCCCAGTGTCTCACCAATTGTACGCTGATGTCATCCAAATATACAAGATTAGCAACACAACTGAAGTTGATGTTGCCATCCATGGAGACGAGAGGTGCATGTCTGATGTGAAATCATGGATGACATGTAACATGCTGTAGATGATTGATGATACAACTGAGTCCATTCTGATCACAACACAAAGATTTTCTCATTCACATCCTTTACTTCAAACATTAAATATCAGCAACACTAACATTAAATTCACACAGTCAGTATCAAACCTAGGTGTTGCTTTAGAAAGTACTCTCACATTGCACCAGCATGTCATAAACATATGTAAAGCTGCATATATTAAGCTTAGCCGCATCAGCTCCATTCGCAACTATCTTTCAGCTGATGCCACTTAAACACTTATGTGTTCATTATTACTTTCAAGACTGGATGATTGCGACTCAGTTCTGTCTGGTTCATCACAACATCTACGCTAGAAACTTTAGAAAGTTTAAAACACAGCTGCTCGGATCATCTTTAGTGTACCTCGATCAGAGCACACCTCATCACTGATCTGTACCCTATATTGTCTATCCGTTTCATCCAAAATCAAACATAATATTTGTTCTTCGTGCAATGATTCACTGACGGACTCCAGTCCAACATACCTATCCAGCCTCCCCCATGTCTATACACCAACAATATGATTACGCTCCTCTTCTGACAATCGTACTCATTGTTTCCACTATAAAAACTAAGTCATATTGACAACATTCTTTTGCATACGAGGGCCCAGCGATATGGAACGAAATGCACATTGAATTAAACACAAATACACTGTGATTTCTTTTAAGAGTGCTCTTAAGATCCACCTTTCTCGACTGCAAGAACAAACCTAAAGACCTAATAACGTTTTGTACCTTAAATATTTCCATTATTGTTTATGTTTTCCAATTTCGTGTTGTTGTTTTTGTTTTGTTATTTTTTTCTGTTTTTTTTTTGTTTTTTATGCAGTCATATCATTATTGATGTTGTAAAGCGCTTAGAGCTTTTAAAGATTAGGCACTATACAACATTTTCATTATTATTATTATTGTTATTATTATTATTATTATTATTATTATTATTATTATTATTATTATCCCTGATAACAAGATTATTAACAATGAATTATGCAGCGTCTACCCCGATACAAGATTGCTTACATAAAAATAAGCAGCATTAACATACAAGCAAAATTATTGCCATTCAAATAAGCTGATATATCCCTGATAATAAGATTATTGCTAACATTGAAATAAGCAGCATCAACCCTGATAGTAAGATTTCTAATAATAAATAGAATAATGATAGTAAGGTTGCTAATAATGAAGAAAAGAAAGAAAAAAGTGTAAACACTTATAGCGCGATTGTTAACATTGCAATAAGCAGACTCAACCCTGAAAAAGATTGCTAAAATTGAATTAAGCATCGTCAACTCTGATAACAAGATTACTTACATCGAAATAATCAGCCTCATACGAGATTGCATTTCAATAAACAGTGTAAATCCTGATAACAAGATTGTTAACATTGAAACAAGCGGTGTCAACCCCGATATCGAGATTCGATTGAGACAAGCAACGTCAACCCTGATAGCGAGATTCAATTGAGATAAGCAGTTTAAATCTGATTTTAAGATTGTCAATATACAAATAAGCAGCGTCAACTCCCACATCAAGCTGGATAGCATTGAAATAAAAATCGTCAACCCTGATAGCAAGACTGTGTTAACATTGACATAATGGATGCTAATCCTGATAGCAGATTGTATACAATAAAATAAGTAGCGTCCATTCTCATAGCGAGATTGTTAACATTAAAATCAATAGCGTCAATGCTGACAACAAGAACCTTAACATTAAAATAAGCAGCGTCAACCCTGATAGCATGAATGTTAATATTAACATAAATAGTGTCAACCCTGATAGCAAGACTGTTGACATTGAAAAATCAGCGTCAACCCTGATAGTAAGACTGTTAACATTGAAAAAAACAGCATCAATCCCGAGAGCAAGATTATTTAAATGGTGTGATATGATGAAGGAATAAATTACGTGTTGATGCAGATTGGTAGACATACCTGTATCTGTCTAAATGAAAAGTACGATTTCAAGATCTTATAACTTTCCAAGTTCAAGTTAGAAACGACTCGACAGGGAAAAGAAAACGTAATTTGTTTAAAGTAAATTGCTGACATAAAACATAGCATCATACGGAGCGTACCTAGCTTTTGATAGGTAACGCTTTTCTAAAGTATCCTGCACCTCAGTTGAAATATAGTGCACAATGATACTCCATCTCAGTTAAATACAATATTGTGCATTTCAGTTAACTGTAATAAGGTACCAAAACTAGTGCGTGTCAGTTAAATGCTATACTGTACCAGACTAGTTTATCTCAGCTGAATGCAGTGTGCCATTCTATTGCATCTCAGCTAAATGATACACTGTACAAGACTAGTTTATCGCAGTTAAATGCTAGAGCGTGCCATTCTATTGCATCTCAGCTAAATGCTATACTGTACCAGAGTAGTGGATCTCAGTAAATGATATAATGTACCAGACTAGGGCATTTGAGTTAAATGCTATAATGTACCAGACTTGGGCATTTATGTTGATTGATATAATGTATCATTATTTTGCATCTCAGTTAAATGATATAATGTTCCAGACAAGAACATTTCAGTTGAATGATATAAAGTACCATTCTATTGCATATCAGTTAAATGCTGTAATGTACCAGACTGGAGCATTTCAATTAATGCTATACAGTACCAGACTAGTGCATCTCCGTTAAATGTTATAATGTACCAGACTAGTGCATTTCAGTTCAAATGTATAATGTACCATTCTATTGGATCTCAGTTAAATTATATAATGTACCAGACTAATGCATTTCAGTTAAATGCTGTAATGTACTAGACTTGTCCATTTATGTTGATTGATCTAATGTACCATTATATTGTATCTCAGTTAAATGATATAATGTTAAAGACTAATATATTTCAGTTTAATGATATCATGTATAATTATATTGCATCTCAGTTAAATGCTATAATGGACCAGGCCCGTGCATTTAAGTTAAATGCTATAATGTACCAGACCCGTATATTTAAGTTAAACGCTATAATGTACCAGACTTATACATTTCTGTTGAATGATATAATGTACCTTATATTGCATCTCAGTTAAAAGATATAATGTACCAGACTAGTGCGTTTCAATTAAATTATATAATCTACTAGTCTCGTGCATTTCAGCTGAATGATATAATGTACCATTATATTGCTTCTCTATTGAATGATATACTATACCAGACTAGTGCATCTCAATTAAATGCTAAAATCTACCATACTATTGCATTTTAGTTGATTGATATAATGTACCATTATATTGCATCTCAGTTAAATGCTATAATGAACCATACTAGTGCATTTTAGTCGATTGATATAACGTACCATTCTATTGCATCTCCGTCAATGATATAATGTACCAGACTAATGTATCTCAGTTGAATTCTAGAGTGTGCAATTCTATTCTCTCTCAGTTAAAAACTATCAAGTACCAGACTAGTGCATTTCAGTTGATTGATAGAATATACCAGACTTGTGTATTTCAGTTAAATGCTGTAATGTACCATACTAGTACATTTCAGTTAATTGCTATAATGTACCATTCTATTACATCTCAGTTAATACCTGTCGGGTACCAGACTAGTGCATTTCAGTTGATTGCTATAATGTACCATTCTATTACATCTCAGTTAAATACTGTAATGTTCCAGACTAGAGCATCTCAGTGTGCCATTCTATTGCAGGCTGCATATTAAAAACAGCTTTGATATTCCTACCCGATAACTAGAGTTTGAGTTAGTTACGATGGCAGACATACTGGATGTCGAATTGGCACCATGCTCATTTAGGACCAACACGATATCGTAAGATGTCGCCTGGTAGAATGACAATCACAAAATTGTGCAGATGAGCGTTGTGGTAGTCATATTAGAAGCATGTGGCATTTTGTATTTTAATCTTGGTGGTCGGTATATTTTGTAGAAGAACACCAGAAGACCCAATAAATAACAACCGACCGACAGAACTATACTGGCAAGCATTCTCACGTACCCACTTGGGTCAGTCCGAAAATCGAATCCACGCGAACAGAGGTGAGATATGAGTTATTTATAAATGTGAGTGCATTAGACCGCTAGGCCACATTGGGCCATGTTATAAAGGAGTGGCGATATAAATATTGTTATGATGGCTATTGTTGTGGTCATTTTGTCTGCAAACGAAACCGTTTGCTTTTAGGACCAACAAGACAGTTAAATGTCTCCTTAAGTCAGATCAAGTGTTGCAGTAAAAATACATATTGTATATCAGATTCGAAGAAATAAGAAATCCCAAATAGACATTATAATTCTTTTAGTTACAACCCCTTGTTAATATGACAATCTTTTCAGGAGGAATATAATTAGTTTTAAAATGGCAGCTAGTGTGGCCATATTGGATATCAGATTGCTATATTTTCACTTGTGACTAGCTCATCATCATAATAAATCTTTCAAATACAATTATTTCAAGTTGGCTTGAAGACAACTAGCTTATAAAGATGACCACTATCACGCCCATTTTCAACGTCAGATCGGCACCATGTCCGTTTTGGGACAATTAGAAATTATAAGAAACGTTTTAGTGAAAACGTCATACTCATGTGCCATCCGTTTAGGCAGATTAGCAATATTAACGTTGACCACTGTGCTAGCTATAATGGATACAAGCAATCCTATAATATGTTCTTGTCCATGACCAGCAGAGTTAATGGGCATATAAACTGTAACTACCATCCCGCTGCTATTGTTCCAGTAAAAAAACGTGATCTCGTACTCTCAGATGTTACCTACACAAAACTAGGTCCCGGTATACCGTTGAATACTGCAGTATAAATGTGACACATTTAGGGTTTCAGAATGTGGAGTGAAAAATTGGGAATGGAATTAAAATTTTGAAAACTGTTTCGGTAGTTGACTAAAATGACGATTCGGTACAGTCGTCAATATGAAGTACAACATTAGTCTCGGAAAGCGTTGACGAACATGTAGATTAACTAAGCGAACATCTAGATTGACAATGTATGTGCATACTTTTTGTGATATTATGATCTAGAATATAAGATATAATAATTTGTATTAATAAAATAAATACTATGTATTGCATCAGGAAATTAAACTAAAAATAAAAAAGATATATTATCTAGAATTTGAATCAGTGGCGAGAATGATCAATCATGTATAAAGGTTCCTGCTAGGTTTCGTTGAATATTTTTGGTTTTGGCCTGTTTGCATCAAACATAAATATTTGATTACAAAACCTTACTTTACTTATCTGTACCCTAATCCATGGTTACTAAATTCAGTTACAAGTCTGCATACATCGTTAAAAATGTAAACTGTAAATTTTAGCAGAATAATTCGATCCTCCAGCAAACTAGACATTAAAGTCTATTTCATTTTGCATTCTTTTTCCTGATACGTTTTATTATGTAAGAGAATGTGGTAACTGGAATTTATTTAATAATAATAATAATAATAATAATAATAATAATAATAATGATAATGAAAAGTGTAACTTTAAACAACTCCGCCACCACCACCATCATATTTATTATACCTTACAGCATGCACTCAAGTTTTACAAGGATGATCATTGCTTTTATGGCCTTAAGGTTGCAATATAAGCAGCATTTAAGCAGCCAAGTAGATTATTTGTATTCCTTTGTGTCTTCATTTTTGTTGTTGACTGCTTAATGTTTACATGATAATTTTGTAATTCTTAAATTGGTTCACGTCAGAGTAAGTTCACAACACCTTGAATATGTCATAAAGCTTTCTTCTCATCCTGTAGTTGAAATATCGTATTTCTCGTGTGTGTGTGTGTGTGTGTGTGTGTGTGTGTGTGTGTGTGTGCATAAGTGCATATACAAAATTTTCGTTTTCGGGATGGGGATTTCAAATCACAATAAGTTAGTAATAATAATGTATCAAAGAGTTAATAACCGTTACTGTAAGATGTATATTACTAAATACTAACTAATGGTTATTATGGGATGGGGCGTTACCAATAATACAAATATACTGACACATATTCGTTAATATTTTACAAGGTATCAATTTGAGCACTCATTCCTGTATGCAATGCTATGGGAGGTAAAAAGCTTACGGGTTCGGGCAGCGGGACAGATTTTGGTATATGGTAGACATGTGCATAAAGTCTATGGTACGGACACTATATGCACAGTTCTACAGCCCATGTCACATACACTGTATGCCCAATTCTATACACCACATCACGGACATTGTATGCACAATTATAAATCCCGTGTCATGGACACTATATGCACAGTCCTAAAGCCCATGTCACGGACGCTGAACAGTTTTAAACTCCATGTCACGGACACTATGCACAGTTCTAAACTACATGTCACGGATATTATTTACAGTTCTGAACTACATGTCACGGACACTGCACTACTACGTCAACTACGTCACGAATAGCGTATGCATAGCAAGGCACTTTAATAATGCACTTGCTGAAAGTAAATATTTTAGTTATTTGAACAAATCTGTAGAGATATTATCTTAGCATACTTAGAGAGTATTAAGAAATGACCGATTTTGCATATTTTGTAATGTATCTAGTCATTTCGAATGTCTTAGTAAGTCAAATACACAATAATGTTAAAAACTATGTTACACATCAAACTCTTTTACGTCACTCAAATTCACTTTGATCATATACCAACACAATGTAATTTTCTCTAGAATTTGGAAACACGGACTTGTAAACCCGGGCACACAGTAATGTTCACAAGTTTTAAGAAACATCAGACATCAGGGTCTTGTTGGTAGGACACATTATTTTGATTCATATTTAGGATAACTCTCCAAAAGATGCATTTAATCAGATTGTTACATTGTTAATAATAAATGAATATGATTGTTACATTCCGTAATTATAGTTAAATAATAATTGAATCAGATTGTAACAATTCGTACGTTTAGTTAAATAATAATTGAATGATACGTTATATTTTCAAATCTAAAACATAATTTGAGTCATTGAATATCTCGTTTCCAAACTGTTAGAAACTGAGCCATACGATAACCAAGGTAAGAGACAGTTCTTGTAGTATGTACTTCATGAACAAATTATACAGTTATTGTAGTATGTACTTCATGAACAAATTATACAGTTATTATAGTGTGTACTACATGAAACAATTATACAGTTTTTGTTGTTGTATACACAACATATTTATATTTTTTAACAAGTCATATCTTGATACTGTACGTATCAATACGTACCCATCTTGTTAATATTTTCGTAGCTAGTTTGTCAAATTAACTTAATTTTAAAATTTACTTTTTCCTTGCATCATCCCTATTGTCAATCTTGTCAGGTGAGGGGAGTGGGAGAACTTGACGGACTTGTTAATATTTGTATATAAGCTACAACAATTTTACAGCACATGCAAATTTGCCCCACAACAACGCCCTCCCCAAATGACGTCCTTGGATTGCACAGATACACATGAGTATATTTGTATTAATTATAATGCAAACAATTTCGCTTGCTTCGTTCGTTTTTGTACACACAGTTTGATTTCAATTTCTGATGCTTTCGAGGACCTAACGGTGTAATTAAACGTTTCTTCTAAATGCTACTGCAGAGAGGCAAACCATCAGAATGGATCATGTTATCTGAATCTATCGATTTGGATGAATTCTATTATTTGTGTGTTTGAATCTAACCAATAGGATGGATGCTGTTATCTGAGTGTCTGAATCTAAGCATTAAGATGGATGTTATTATCTGTGTGTCTGAATCTAATCATTAGGTTGGATGATATTATCTGTATTTTTGAATCTAACCATTAGATCGAACCATTAGGATAGATGTTATTATCTGGGTCTAACCATTAGGACAAATAATATTATATTTTTACACATTAAGGCGGATCATGTTATATCTGTATTACCTCTAGGGTGGATAAGTTTATATGTGCCTAACCATTAAGACTGATGGTTTTATCTTTTTTAGCCATAAGGGTGGATCATGTTATCCCATTACAGCTATACATAATATGTGAATTTCAACAAGGATACAAACGTTCCCACTGAAAACATGTACCAAAGATTGGTTTGTTTGTTTGTTTGTTTGATTTTTAGCGGCGCTCCAGCACACTTAGGCTTTTTAGCGCTATACAATAGGTTGTACGTACACATGTTTAAAAATACTCAAATTTTTAATATCGACCAGCTATATAAAAATCAAATAGTTCTAAGTAAAATGGTAAGATGTTGATAACAGTAAAATATGAAGCTTCCCAATCAATGGGACATGTAAATGGTGTATGTTGAAGATAATATGGTGTAAATAAGTGGCGGTATTTTCATTAGATAAGATTGCTTTCGGGGAAGGCATATAAGTAAAATTTAAAATTAAGATTTACTTCCTTCACGGAGTCTAAAATAGCAACGGCCAATAGACAAATGGTATGTCACGCCAACAGGCATGGTTTCGTAGTGGAAGAAGAACAACAGAACAAATTTTCAATCTTAGGGTTCGGTGTGAAAAGTACTCACAATATCAACAAAACATCTATCATGTGTTCATAGATTTCAAAAAGTCTTTTGATAGAGTGTGGCATGAAGCATTGTGGGCCACAATGAAGAAGTACAACATGGGTCAAACGTTGACCAACACCATCAAGCAGCAGTACTCCAAGGCTCTCAGTGCAGTAATTGATCAAGGTTCTGTGGGATATTGGTTCAAGACAACAGTTGGAGTACGGCAAGGCTGTCTCCTGTCACCCACGCTTTTCAACATCTACTTAGAGCGCATCATGAGTGAAGCCCAGGAAAACCACTGTGAGACGGTCAGCATTGGAGGGCGTAACATCACCAACCTCCGCTTTGCAGACGACATTGATGGGCTGGCAGGCAGTGAAGATGAGCTTGCCACCTTAGTGAAGAACCTGGATAAAACATCTTCCAGATTTGACATGGACATTAGTGCCGAGAATACAAAGCGGATGACAAACAGTGGCAAACTAATCTCAACCAAGATTAAAGTCAGAGGACAGGAACTGGAAACAGTGGGCCAATTCAAATATCTTGGTTCCATAATCACGGAAGATGGATCAAAAGCAGAAATTTTGTTACGAGCAGCACAAACAACGGCAGCTATGTCAAAGCTAAGACCCATCTGGAGAGACAAGAACATCTGTCTGAAAACTAAAATCAGACTATTGAGAGCACTAGTCATCTCAATCTTTCTGTATTCATGTAAGGCCTGGACCCTGACAGCAGAATTACAACGAAGAATTCAGGCACTTGGAATGAGATGCTACAGAACCATCCTTGGCATCCCTTACATGGACCACATCACAAATGAAGAAGTGCGCACCACCATCAGGCACAAAGTAAGCCATTATGAAGACCTCCTCACCATTGTCAAAAAGAGAAAGATGAAATGGTATGGCCATGTTACTAGAGCCAACAGTCTATCCACAACAGTACTGCAGGGTAGTGTCCAAGGTGGTAGAATGAGAGGTAGACAGAGAAAACAGTGGAGTGACAACATCACAGAATGGACCAGGAAAGGTTTTGCAGAGACACAGGCATTGGCACATGATCGAGTCAAGTGGAGGGAACTAGTCAGATGTTCAGCAGCACAGTACCTCAACGACCACACTAGGTCAAGAGACTGATGATGATGATGATGGTGATGATGATGTCACGCCAATAAACCCCATTGACGCGTTGCGTTATTTAACAGAAAAGTACAGGATGGGAGTACGACACTGTATTCGGTTGTTGAGAGCTGAAATAAAGCGAACATCTGTCCGGTTTTAACTTTGTATTTCTCGTGATGCTAAACAAATGAAACAAAGTTCAGACACAAATATTATCGTTTTTCTGCCGAGTTTACTTGTGAAAATTGAATCTGCCATTTACTTGTGTTACATATATCTGATATAACACATATTATTTTTTATTTAATTCTTTTATTAGGCAGTTTTAAATAAATCTTATTTTTCATTACATGATATTGTAATGCAAATTCATGATGTTGTTTTCTTCAGAAAATCGGTTGAATGAGTTATTCTTTGGTAAACAGTTATGCTAACCTAGAACTTAATTTTGATTCAGGGTTAATGGCACCCACGTATACAGGTTTTATTTTAATTTTAAAATAATTGGTAGTTCTTAATGTCAAGATGGGAGTAATGAATTAAGAAGTAAACAACTTTTAATATTTTTAAGAAAAGGATTGGTTCTCGTCAGGGTTATTTTAGGAGTACGTGATATAAAACAATCATGTAACCCTTTTTCCTCGATTTCGCAATTTGGTGATTTGTATCGAAACTGCGTATTAGACTACGATATAATCTTTTTATTTATATATAGTTAGTTTCTGGCTTTTACATCTTACGTTAAGTCATTTTAATACGTTGAAGCCAGTTTTTAATCCAATTTAACTTTCTTTCAGTTTATTTGGATTTTAAAGGATTAATTCGTATTTCTGAAATATTTGATGAGCTCATATGAAATTCTTTGACAAAGACAGTTTATAAAAATTGTATTTGGATTTCCTATACCGGAGTGTTAAATCTTGTGATTCAACAAAGAACTATATATAAACGTAGTACAGACTACATGATACGTCATTTTCTTCCGTCTTGGATTTTCCATCTGGTCCCGAAGATGAATTTATTTGAACATTTCATTACTAGTACTTTTGTAATATAATTTGTGGATTATTCTTAGATTTGATTCTTAAAACTATGAAAAGAAAATTCACATTTTTACATTCTTATTCCAGGGAAACTAATTCTTTGTTTAATTTTATAAAGGTTGCTGTTTTCGATCTTATTGTTTATTAGAGCCTAGACATGTAAAACTTAATCGATAATGTAGAATATGTAGTATTTTCTTCCCATCATCACTGAAAATGCATTTTTATTTTCATAACTAATGCAGTACACAAAAAGGACATACCAGTATCGTAACGTGATCATTAGAGAGAAAAATTGAAAATAATACTGATGATGAAAATCCGACATAATCTAGGGCAGTGTTTTTTTTATTATTTTTTAATTATCAATTGGTATTAAGCTAAGCATGACACCTTACAATAAAGATATTAAAATAAGACAGCTAAGACAGTAATTATATAAATACTGTCGTTATGCTGACTATAATTATCACTTTACATAAGTCTCGCAGTCGGACAACTGTTGTGAACAGATTTCGTTCTAGCATTCACTTTTCGAGTTATATCGATAATGTTATGCTGTGGGCCTAGTGAAAATTTGCTGAAATATTTAATTACTTATATTAGAAATTAAGTTACAAAGCGAAATAAAATATATAATCTAGACTGAGCCTTATTGAAATGTTGACTATGGTATATCATTTTGTGTTTTGTACATTATGAAACACTATGTATACATATCGAAGTGTTAAAATAATCCAACCCATATTGGTTGGTATATATGATTTATTTATTACATACCTTTCGTTTTTAGTTTCAAAGTCCCATCTTTGACAATCTTGCAAAAAGCCTGTTTCGAACCTGTAGTAGCCATCGTGTCATTTGAAGGAATTGTGGATACACACGTGTTGACTCTAAGACGAAGTGAGTTGTCAACCTAAGACAGTGGCGACGTTAAGATCTGGGCTGCAAAAGGTAGTGCAAACGTGAAGCCGGAATCCATGTATACAACTATTTTAAATTTAGCAATTATTCAAACAATATCAACTTGTCCGCATCAGATCATTGTTAGATACAAACGTAATTTTATAAAATACCAAAATTGTTTTAGATCCAAATGGCCGAGTGGTCAAAAGCACTAGTTATTAACAATCACCACCATCTCACCTGTCCGCGTGGATTCCAGTCTTTATATGTCCAATGTGGGTATGTGAGGAAGCTGCCAAGAACTTCCAATTGGTCCGTAGATTTTACCGCGGTTCTTGTTATGTCGCTACTAGTCCGAACATTCTGACTATTTGGGCACCAGATGTCGCCTATCTATCACATCCAAAATAAGTGTTTATTATATGCATGGTTCACGTATTTATAGAAACACTTATTATCATTGTTTTGCATAGAAAGAGAATTTGCGCACTTGTTCTAGTTTACCAGGTCGGAACCAGGTAAATTCATAGTAGTGACCTGAATCATTCGTCCTAATTGATGTTTGTCAATCCGTCTAGAGGATTCAGCTATAACAGCAAGTTATCTGTGTGGGTGCATACTCTTATTTCATTCATAGGTATCATGAATTTGATTATGGACGATGGTTGAAACATATTTGCATGTAATAGACTGAATGTACAAACATGAGAGGCTTTATTTTCAGACTGGTAATGTCAAAAGGTCCCTAACCCTGTTATTCATTGTCCCCCCTCCAAAAAAAAAACAACAACCTTAACACTATTTTCATTTCAGAGCATTGATGCACCAGAGTTCTTATCATAGTCAAAACCTTCCTACACTCAAGTTGTTACTAAAACAATTGGTAGGTTCCACATCTGTATCAAGAATAAATTCAAACATGCTATGCATCTGTATCATTACCGAAAAATAAATGCATTCGACAATTAATGTAATTTAAATAGTATTTAATAAACTGAGCAAATACGAATCTCCATAATTGTGAACGCAGGTAATATGAATGTGTTTTTCGTTACACTGATACCAGCATCAAACATTGACTAGACAGCAGTAGTACCCCATTGTCAACACAGGTATTATAAACGTGTATTTTGCAAATTTATTTATTGTATAAAAAGACCGATGCTTACATAATGAATAAATATCCCTCATAATATAACCCTTGTGAGTTGACACAGTGTGTTTCTTCTATGTATCTGTGCAAAACACCATTGCTATAAACAAACCAACCAAACACTGCAGATAATGTAATATGTATGCAGCAACGAACAAGGTCGTGAATATTCCCTTACCCGACTAATTTATTGTTCTATTGCAATATGTATAATTCTTTCATTGGTTTGTTCAAACAAATGCAAGTATTTAATACACAGAAAATGCAAACAACTGGGAAGAATGAATAAAAGTCCATTTATAACCGCAAAACTCCGTAGTGTGCATACATCCGTTTAGTCTTTTTTTCACACCAGTAAGCCCAGAACTTGCATCTATCTTTTTTCGTTCTCTATTTTGCCATTCCAGCAGTTACAACTGTCTTAAGCGGATGTCCTCTTTCTGCCATTTCTTCGTCATGTGTCCCATCCCCAACAATTGCTACGGCTATTACTTCTGCTGTTGTAATAACTGTAATCGAATCATCTCACAGCATATCGCTAAACACTGCTATCACCACAATTAATGCAACTGTGTCTTTGTTAACGTACCAAAACAGCGTTATCGACTTTTAACTTTGCAAACGATGGTAGTAGTGGTAATGTGTTGTGGTGATGATAATGGAGATGATTATGACGACAACCATATTAATAAGGTATTACCACTACGCTTTTGCTACTATTTTCTGTTGATGGAGCTTTAATTGAAAGCCGAGTAATATTTTAAAATCTACATAAAGGTATAAAAAGGTATAACCCAACAAACAAAACCTGTCCGCTGTATACTTTATACATCAGTATATAACACAAATTCCCATTTATTAGGACCGTGAAAGCTGTATACTTTATACACAAGTACATATCACCAATTCCCATATATTAGGACCTTGTTCGCTATATACTTTATACATACGTGCATATCACCTATTCCCATATGTGAGGGCTTTGTCCGCTTTGTACTTTTTACATCAGTGCATATCACATATAGACCATTTCATACCGGATTTAACCGAGAGTCTCCGTAATTATCCGAATAACCTGCCGGGTCACTTTATACTCCAGCCAATCAAACGCTGGTTGGTACATGTGCATACCTAATTTTCGTCCATTGTTGTTTATAAATATTTTTTAAAACGTTAAGTAATGCCTTCTACATGTATCGTCAGAGGATGCAAAAGTCGCTCCAATCTAGGATGTGGCATTAAATTCCATTTTTTTTGCCACAGAGAGATGATTTATTTTACATGTATTAGTATTAAGACTTGGTAAATAGTTTTGTACTTGTCAGTGAACGTTACATAGATCGAATACCGGTGACGCCGATATTCAGCTTTTTCCAAATCCAGCAAGTGCAGCTAATTAAATGATTGAAATTTACATGTAAATTATTCTCAGATTTTCAAAAACAAAATCATAAATTCACTTATTACTGTGTCGTTTTGGATGCATATAAATAGTTTGAATAACCTGCTCTTTGATTGTCAGGATTACATTTGTTTATTTCGACACCGGTTTCTTACTTACATGTACGTGTCCAGATATAAACATCTCAAAACTTCTCTCTCGTATGTCTTTGAATTTCGCCTTGGTTTCCAGAAAAATAAGACAGAATCGTTCCAATATTAAATTTATTAAATTTCGTCAATATCTGCGGCAGCATCGCTGTTGAATAGACATTTTTCAACTGGATAAACGATGTTGACGTACTTTGATAAATTGATGCTGAAGCGTCCGCCATATATAGCCCACCACCTATCGAGTGGCTATTGCGGTCATCTGACCACCCGCCACATGATCATAATTCTGAGCAAATTACGAAGTTCGCCGAAGTCTGCGTGAAATGGTCTATTTAATTATATGAGGACCTTGTCCGCTATGTACTTTATACGTCATTAGATATCGGGAATTCCCATATGTGAGGGGTTTGTCGTTGCAAATTTGGTATTGATCTTCGAATATGTTTATCCCTATAAATCATTCGTGCGAATCCTTCCAGAATATACACTAATATATGTTTTACGAATAAAACAACATCCCACACCCTTATGTAAGAAAGAAACTTCATATTTAGGGCAAATATAACAAAGTGTGAACTTCATAGTTACATCTTTTAGACTTGACTAAAACTTAGCACTTCTATAAAGAGTCTTATATTTAAAGTTCAAAATAAATTTGTGTACAGTATTTCTGAGTAAAAATCAATGCAGTTTTCTAAAGTCATGAAAAACCAAAAAGTACATGAACAAAGATAGGTGTACATTTATTCTAATAAGTGGACTATATATATATATATATAACAAAGATAGGTGTACATTTATTCTAATAAGTGCTTGTATACTTTTCATTTTTTTTCTTCTTTTACACTTATGTTGCGTTTATCATAGCACAGCAAAGGAAAATCCAATGAATACACCAAACTATTATAAATATAAGTGAAACAAGCAATATTTTTGTATTGTACATTTTTGTTTACATTTACATGAAGAGAATTATACTCTAAAAACAATTCAAACGCAGGAGCCTCATGGGATCTTCCTCTGCAGAGCTCCCTTTGGGTGTTCCGTTCCTCATACCACCCACCCACCAAACTGTACGGCTTTCCCTAAGCGGTATTCTGGATCCGCAACTAAACATAGCTATTTTATCAGCAATATACTACTATCTATCACACTGACATGGTAATTGTTAAAATACACAATCTGAAGAAATGCGTTTATTTATGGATCTAGTTTCAGATAAAAATAGCTGAAATTTAATGCAGATATATACGCATAGCTAATTATCTTTTTCTGGTTGTAATCTATGCTTGTTATTATTTTACATTTCTTTTCGATATTTGATTTTGTAGATACGATCACACACACGAGATTGTATTAGTGCATCAATTCAACTAGTGACAATATTAACATATAGGGGTGGGTGAAATCTGAGTAATGAGAAAACTTCATATTTAGACACATAAATACATATGCAATAGAGGGCTTTGATAATAAGACATTTCAGTATTCGTTGGTAAATTGACTATGTTCCCTTTGGTTTGCTTACCTTTGCCGTTGTCGTTGTAAATGGGACTATCTTCTAAAGACAGTAACCATTGATTTTATTTAGTGTAAGATACCAAAATCTTTTTTATATATACTACTACTACTACTACTACTACTACTACTACTACTACTACTACTACTAATAATAATAATAATAGTAATAATAAATATTAATAAGTGCACAAGTAGATTTTGGGAACTAAAAATAACAAGCATTAACAATAAACAGACGTATTTTCATTTATACCTACATGTGTGCCTGACTGCCTGCCTGCCTGCCTACTTACCTGCCTTTCTGCCTGCCTACCTGTCTGTCTGCCTGCCTGCCTGCTTGCTTACCTACCTACCTACCTACCTTCCTACCGCACATACATGCATGCATGCATGCATACATACATACATACATACATACATACATACATACATACATACATACATACATACAATAGTGCTGTAAGACAAAGTTATTTATCAGATTAAATAAATATGATTTTATTTATCAGATTTCGTGTGGCAGAATTGCAGTTTTCCAGTGTTTTCATAACATATCAAACGTGAAAACAAAATAGAGCATACTAACTGGATAAATAGACCGAGAAGGTGTCTTACTGAGTATGGGGAGTTCTTTGACGGGTTGCATTGAGAGTGGATGCAACGACATGCAACTTCCAGATAACTTCTCTACGACTACATGGAATCACATCACAATCATTATTTCCATTTCAGTACCACGAATGCAGTTTTAGTCTATTTTTAGAACATTTTGTCCTCTCTCATTTTAGTGGTGATAGAAGAGTTATATTGATGCATGTTTGGTATGGATTTAAAGTTAATTGTTTATTCTTGAGAATATGAGCTCTGAGAGTGGTTGTCTGTGTGTATTTTGGCGACAGTGCACATGGAGTAATAAGGTGTTTGTGATGATTCGGAAGTGAAATCTGTGTTCTGTGTATATGCTGTTCTGTTTACAGTGCAGACGCCCAAAAAACTGCCTGTGAACCCTTGACAAGAACTTCACCGTGAAGTCATATTTGGATGTATTTTAGATTAACATATGATTTGTATTGATTGACACACAATTGAAAGGTCAGTACTGAGAAATATATGTGGAGAATATATAGTAAAATCAATTGTGATATATGTCCACATGTAGACTGCCATATAATACCAAGCATAGTCTGCCATACAGTCTCTAGGACTACGCGTAGTCTCCTATATATTGTCGTCTCAAACACTTCGCATTACTGTCTCTATGACTACACGTAGTCTGTCATGCAAAATCGTCTCTACCATTATGTGCGGTCTGATATATATTACTGCCTCTAACAATACGCGTATTATGCCATGCATAACTGTCTCCATGACTACACGAAGTCTGCCAAACATTACTGTCTCTAAAACTACGAGTATGACTCTATCTATGACTTCTCGTGGTCTGCCATACATTGCTATCTCTAGGATTTATTGTGAACTGTCATACATTAATGTATCTAAGACTTCTCGTGGTCTGCCATACATTAATAAATCTAAGATTTATCGTGGACTCTCATGCATTAATGTATCTATGACTTCTCGTGGTCGGCCATATATTAATTTCTCTAAGATTTATCGTGGACTGTCATACATTAATGTATCTATGACTTCTCGTGGTCTGCCATACATTAATATCTCTAAGATTTATCGTGGACTGTCATACATTAATGTATCTATGACTTCTCGTAGTCTGCCATACATTAATATCTCAAAGATTTATCGTGGACTATCATTCATTAATGTTTCCAAGACTTATCGTGGTCAGCCATACATTACTATCTTTAAGATTTATTGTGGACTATCATACATTAATATCTCTAAAACTACGGGTGGTCTGCCATACATTACTGTATCTATGACTTCTCGTGGTCTGCCCTACTTAGCTATATCTTAGACTTCTCGTGGCTCAAATGGAGGAACCTGGCTACAAGTCTTTGCTTTGTGCAATAATAACGACAGAGTATCTTAAACCAATAACTCGTACGAGGGAATGAGTAAAATTTGACGAGGAAAGTACTAAAATAACTGGAAGAAACTATTATCGCCGTGGTGGGTGAGATTAAAAATTCGTGTGTAAATATAATTTGCTTCAATCTGATATAAATGTATGGATGCGTTCATTTGTTTGGTCCTAAGTCTAATTATACAGACGGTTTAATTTGGTCGATACACTATTCTCTGTCCCGACTCAATAACTCTTCTACAATTAGATGCTTAAGACAAGGCGGTGAATGTTTTTAGGACAGGCGATAAACGGAAGAAATACAGCAGAAAATACACAAGTAATATTAAATGTATTGACATATAACAATACAATTGCAAACACTCACGCATCCTCACCAACATCAACCTTTCGTGATGAAATATGTTAAACGAAATACAATAAATAGAACTAATTCAAGTCCTCTTATTCAGCTCTCCTAATTGTACAATTATATCCATTGTTCTACAATGAAAATGCACCCGAAGTCATCATCTTGTATCCTGGTCTGAATATCAAATTTTACTGAATATCATTACACAGTTTGACTCTATGAATTTACCCATTTCCTGCTCTTTAAGTCACCAAGATACGTAATAACTGAATTTGGCCACAATAGAACAATATTCAAAGTTCCGAATTTTCGCTTGCCTTCTTATATTTCTAAAATAGATAGATAGATAGATAGATAGATAGATAGATAGATAGATAGATAGATAGATAATTGTAATTTGTACATACCATGTTTCCTTGGACTATAGACTTTCCTAGGACCTTAATCGATTGTTGTCCGGTTGATGTTTGCTAAAATGTATGTAAACAGGCCTTACCTTGCTTACGCCTTTGATGAAAATTTCCATTGGAAAAGACCCATGTCCATGACATTTTGTTGTATCATAAGTCATTTGTATAGACATAGGGTTGTAGGACTTGATATGATGGAACATATACTCGAGCTATTACGTGACTTTGTATGTATTTAACAATCTTCGGTGTATGGGGTCTTGAGGACTACTAGTGATCATTGGTTTGATGTTTACTATTTTAGTGACCATAGCCAGATACTATATTGATGATGCCAGTTCTGTGTCACGTAAAAATTAATACTAAAAAAAAACTGGTGGCTCGTTGTTTACGCCCCCATTTGCAATTGTTTACCTATGGAATCCGCAATTCTGCTTCCTCTACTCTACACAGCACACAGTTCGCTGCTATCAACGGTATTTTAGAATGTGATGTGAGTCGATATCTTGCAGAGAAAAGGGGAACTTAGCGTGATTGGTAAGAACATGCCGAAGCAGCCGCAAATGATGGGCTGGGGAAACATCAGACAAACAACTCTTACATTAAAAGTCCAATGCTCGACCAAGTAAAATACGGTGGATCCGCAGTAGAAGGGCGCCACTTACACGAGAAATGCTGCCAGAAAGTTGAAAAGTAAGCCACTTTGGAAATACTTACTTCCGTTGTCTAGTGTAGTCGAAAGTTAACAAAAATATATAAATAAAGCTATACAGATATAACCATTTCAATGTACCCCAAATTCCAAGCTTATGAATGTAGACAAGTCTACAACAAATACACATTTTTACAGCACCTACAGACAGCATTAATGAATTTCTCATGTTTAGTACAGGCGATCGCTTTAGACCACTTGGTCACCCAGAGCCCTGCTGTCATTTAATAGATCACACACACAAAAATCCAACATTTTTTCTTGTCCGCTATGATTTTCATGGTCATCAACATCTCCCTCTTTTATCACCTGAGTCAGATTATCGTATCCTAGCGAAGCTGCAAGTCTGCGGCATGATGACCATGTGCTAGATATCACTATAAACTGCCACAGTGAAGACATTTTAGTGATATCAATGAATAACTGCTAAAGCTACGTTAAATATCCAAATCACACACACACACACACACACACACACACACACACACACACACTTGTATGACATACAAGTGAACACACTAATATTCCATCGACGGAAAAATGTGGTTTCATATTTGGGGTGTAAGTGCTGTTTAAAACTGAAATAGTTATATTTCAAAAAAATAACGTTTCTTCCTCGAGATCGATGATTTGTACATGTGCTTTCTTAACATATTCCTTTATGCATTGTATAGTGTTTCGACTTTATTCATATAAAAGTTGGTCGAGATCAGGGGGCTCTTGCTTAGATGTTTTAAGTTTGTTAACAAGGTTTTATTTCTTTTAGAATTTACTAATTCGAGTTTTAAAATATGTAAACTAAATATTAAAATAAAATATGGTTATTTTCACCGGAGACTATAGTAAGGTCTTATATGCATTCATACGTAAATGCTAGCATAAATGCGTTATTTTTCATTACATGGTTCCTTCTCTCTGTTGCTAACGACCTCCTCGCGACAGATAGACAGACTTAAAGTAGTAACAAAGCACGTATTGGCTGGAGTATAATACATACTCAGCATATAGCAAGCATACACCATGAATATAATACACATTCAGTACACAACCAACATATATTATGAATATAATACACATTCAATACACAACCAGCATACACCATGAATATAATACACATTCAGTACACAACCAGCATATATCATGAATATAATACACATTCAGTACACAACCAGCATACGTCATGAATATAAAACACATTCAATACACATCCCGCATACACCATTAATATAGTACACATTGAGTGCATAGCAAGCATTCGTCATAAATATAATACACAAAAAGTATACAACCAACATACGTCATGAATACAATACACATTGAGTGCATAGCAAGCATACGTCATAACTATAATATACATTCAGTACACAACCAACATACGTCATGAATATAATACACATTCGGTACACAACTAACCTACGTCATGAATATAATACACATTCAATACACAACCAGCATACACCATGAATATAATACACATTCAGTACGCAACCACATACGTTATGAAAATAATACACGTTCAGTAAACAACCAACATACGTCATTAATATAAAACACATTCAGTACACAACCAACATACGTCATGAATATAATACACATTGAGTGCATAGCAAGCATACACCATGAATATAATACACATTCAGTACACAACCAACATACGTCATAAATATAATACACATTCAGTACACAATCAACATACGTCATAAATATAATACACATTCAGTATACAACTAACATACGTCATGAATATAATACACATGCACTACACAACCAACATACGTCATGAATATAATAGAGATTCAGTATACATCCAACATACGTTGCGGAATATTCTGCAATTTTTACTTCAAGCATATCAATGATAAAAAATATAAATGTTGAAAACGTACTTGTATGTATATAGAAAGATTTCTTTTTCAAACTAGATCTTACCTTACAGACGACATCGCAACAGAAGACAATGACTTATTTTGCAGATTGCAAGATATGAAGTGTACTTAGCTGGAAAAACGGGCGAGACGAATGACGAGAGAGAATCAGATGTATTGACTTATATCTACTTTAAATTAATGGGATATCGCTATTCAGATAACGGTGTAGGGCATATGACTGGGTCCAAAAGGTGCAGAGCTTTACTTGAACATTACATGCTGTCTGTTTACGAGGTCACTCTTTCTAATCCATTTTTGCTCTTTGTGCCCAAATATGTTGTATATCTGTCTTTTTGCGAGATCATTCTTTCTAATCTGTTCTTGCTCTTTATGCCCAAATATGTTGTATATCTGTCTATTAGCGAGGTCATTATATCTAATCTGTTCTTGGTCTTTTTGCCCAAATATGTTGTATATCTGTCTGTTTGAGAGGGCATTCTTTCTAATCTGTTTTTGCTCTTTATGCCCAAATATGTTGTATATCTGTCTGTTTGCGAGGTCATTCATTCTAATCCGTTTTTTGCTCTTTATGCCCAAATATGTTGTATATCTGTACGTTTACGTCTATATTATTTTATGAATACATTTTTTTTAACTGTGAAATGTCACCCGAAACAGTCGATACATGCTGACGGATACATTCATTTAACTGTGAAATGTATATTCAAACAGTCGATACATATTGACAGATATATTCATTTAACTGTGAAATGTCTACCCAAACAGTCGATAAAATTGACGGATACATTCATGTAACTGTGAAATATCTACCCAAACAGTCGATACAAATTGATGGATACATTAATTTAACTGTGAAATGTTCACACAAACAGTTGATACATATTGACGGATACATTAATTTAACTGTCCTAAGGCTATTCGCACAGTCCTTAAAACTTATCAATATTTTAATTCAGTGTTCAATATTTACATACAGGTCGATATAGATTAATGCAGCCATGTAAACTAATAAATGTTATGCTACTTGTCTAATTCGGTTATCGTAGTTCAAAAGGATGGGTCGTGCGTACAGAGACGTGATTGCAGGTCGTAACATGATGGGAAAGATACTAGAGTTATCATATGATTGCTATGTGTATTTAACAACCCTTGGTGTATGTGCTGTCGAGGTCTACATAGAGTAGATTCTGTTTTATAACGTGAATTCCGGATATATATTTCATCGCGTGGTATTACAAACATGACCTTTTAACGAGTGGAGAAGAAACAACTTAAAATATATACTGTGTAGTGCAACAAAATGAATATGTCCGTTATTAACATTTTCCTTTAATTATATAATAAACTTGCTCCAGAATCGAGGTTTAGAAGATTACAATCACTCTTCGGCACATACGCTAACCCTCATCTCTGTAAATTCTCACCACTTGCTCAAATAAAATTTACAATAATTCAGAAAGCAGTAGAGTTGGGTTGACCTAAACTATCACAGTAAACTACATTAAGTCATTTTGTATACTTTTTGACCCTATCTGAAAACAATGCAAGTCCGATTCAATAATGCATCATAGAGGCTTTGTCGTTGTGAATGATGTAACGGAAAATAACTTGAGATTTGCGACCGGCATCTCGTCAAATTACACTGGACAACAATTTTTTACAAAAGTCATGTTACTGAAATAAAATTAGTCAATTCTTATCAATTTTTATGTGATGAACACGAATATGACAGTCAAATTGCAAAATTGGCTCTATTTTTTTGTAATCTGCAAGAAATTAATGTTTACATAACGAAATGCATTCCAATAGTAAATGGTCAACTGTAATAGCCTACCTATAAAAAATCAAGTCATTGACTACATCTTAGGTTTCTTCGCCTGTCTCTTGTTCGGGAGCATCTCTGAGGAGTGTCCAGCAGTAGTCAGCCAGCATTGTAGTGGACCATTTTCCTTGGTATCTTTGTTCCATTGTTGCGATATCTTGATGAAAACGTTCGCCGTGTTCATCACTAACAATACCACAGTTGCTAGGAAAGAAATCCAAATGGGAATGAAGGAAGTGAATCTTTAGAGACATATTGCAGCCAAGTTTCTTATACTTCATCAACATGTCTTCTACTAGTTCCTTATAGTTTTCTGCCCTAACATTTCCGAGGAAGTTTGTAGAAACTAGGCGAAAAGCATTCCATGCTTGTTTCGTGTCACCTTCCAGCAAGTTGTTGAACCGGTCATCTTTGAAAAGCTCTCGAATCTGAGGACCCACAAAAACTCCTTCTTTAATCTGAGTCGAGGAAATTTTTCATGCAGGTATCGGAATGCTGGCAAAGTCCGGTCAATGGCTTTCACGAAGTTTTTCATCAAACCTAGTTTGATGTGAAGGGGTGGTAGCAAAATTTTCTGAGCCTCAACCAGAGCTGGGTATTGGATATTCTTCTCTCCAATGGCTACAATCTGCCTGTGAGTCCATTCCTTCCTCATGTAGTGCATTTCCCTTGCTCGGCTATCCCACTCGCATAAGAAACACATGTATTTTGTATATCCTTACTGCAGTCCCATTAAAAGGGCAACTACCTTCAAATCACCACAGAGGTGCCAGCTGTACTTGTTATACTCAATGGAATTCAGTAGCTGCCTTAAGTTATCGTATGTCTCTTTCATGTGGACAGCATACGCTACTGGAATAGATGGAAGAATGTTTCCATTGTACAAAAGCACAGCCTTGAGACTCAGTTTCGAAGAGTCCACAAATAGTCTCCATTCTTATGGGTCATGAGTGATTTTTAAAGCATTCATGAGGCCCTCAATATCGGAACAGAATATCAGATTACTTTCCTTTCTGAAGAAAGGCTCCAATTGCTGGTGGCGCTTTCGATATGCAGTAATTGTGACATCTTCTTCTAGAAGATTCCATTGTTGGAGTCTTGATCCTTGCAATTCTGCCTTGTTCTTTGATAAGTCCAAATCACGAATCAGGTCATTTAGTTCTTCCTGTTCTTCCTGTGTTATTCTGTGTGGGGTAGATGATGCACCACAGTGAAAATCTGGATCACTGCATGCTGATGGACCAAGAGAAGAACAGGTCGACTCACCTTTGTCTTCGTCAGATGAATCAAGAGAATATTCTGCTGGAGGTTCTGGAATAGGAAGTCCCTCACCATGTGGAACTGGTCTCAATGCAGACAGAATGTTTGGGTAGACTATTTTCGACTTCTTTCACTTCGTTATTCCGCCGGGAAGAGGAGGAACCAAGCAGAAGTAACAGTCATTTAGGTGGTTGCTTGGCTCTCTCCACACCACTGGGACTGCAAACGGCATTGATGACCTTTTGCAATTCAACAACTGTGAAAGCTGTGTTGCACATGTAGCACAGCATATATGCGGAGGCTTGTCTTGGTCACCAACCTTGCGTCCGAAATAAAGATGATATGCATTCTTCACTTGAGAATTGATACTTTTCTTCTGGTTGGCAAATGTCACTTCGCCACAAATATAGCAAAAATTGTCCGCCGTATTAACACACTTTCGAGGCATTACTGTTCTTTATTGTACGTAAATGGATAAAATAATAAGTTTTATGTAACAGTAGCTTGAACTGTCTCGCACAACGTCTAAAATATTTTAAATGCTGAACCTATCTGATTGGGCTTTCTATAGTACACTGCTTACGTCAGCTTCAGCAGCCGCCTGGCATTAGTATAATAGGCCTACACATGTATAGTACACAGCTGACGTCAACTTACATCAGCAGCCGCATGGCATTAGTATTGCATTGCATCAGAAAATGATGCAATCAACTGTGGATGATGTGAGCATGATGGTATTATGCAATGTTACATCATTATTCCGGATGTTGCTGCAGTCCTACTGGAGAAATGTACACAGTGAAACATAGAAAATGAGGTATATGAATATCTTCAAAACGAGAGCCAATAAAAAAATTTCACGGTTATATTCGTGTTCGGCACACCAAAATACTACAGATTAGGGCCTTTTCAAGTCAGTAATGATTTCACTGTTGACCAGTGTTATTTTGCCAAAGATTAGTTTCTGTCAATAGGTAATGGAAAGGAGCGATCTCTTCTCCTTATTGCTTTTAGTTATTGTTCTCTAAGAGACAATCGATCACGGTGTTATTGCCCATATCGAGCTAATAATAAAATAAAATGTGATATTATTGGGCAGGAAACAGAGATTTATATAGAGATATAGAATAACACGAGTCCTTGAATGTAAAACATAGACATTTAAAGAATTACCTAAACAATATGAAATCGAACATAACATTTGAATGATTTGCTTTCGCTCAGAAACAGAGTTAGAACATTCAAGTAGCCGTTGTTATACAGATAGAACACATTTTATCATGTGACCGAGTGACTGATCCAACTCAAATTGCCTACATGAACGCATTGCCTGGTGCTTAATGTCTTTTCCAAATCACTGCTGTTGATAGGTCCGAGTTTCCATATTTATGTCCTTCTCTCTCTCTCTCTCTCTCTCTCTCTCTCTCTCTCTCTCTCTCTCTCTCTCCTAGCCTCTTCAGGTCATCAGCCTCTTAGCTGCAGATTTTGCTCTTTTCAAATTGTGCAATAACGGTAAAGAGGCATATGTCCCCTTAAAAAAAGCACATTATCCTTGAAAACTTTCTCAGGATTGTCTTCTTCTGTGGTCAACCAATATTCATATTCAGCATAATTATCTATAGTCATTTCGCGTCTAATAAATACTCACAACCCTATTAAAATGCATTTAGGTATTTCTATATTCTGTCACATTCCGACCAAGGCCACGACATAATTAGACATCATTAGATAAACCACCGCAACCCGCTATGGTTTGAAATTACCAGCTGAGCTTGCCAGTCGACTCGTACCTTAATTTTCTGCTGACGAGAACACACAACTTAATTACTTACGAATTAATGGATTTTAGTCCTTGTTCGAACGACGTTTCTTTTCTAATTGACAATTCATAAGAAAAATCAATTCTTATCCTCATTTAAAACAGCCAACGTACATATACACAATTCGTAACAGAGGAAATTCATGAAATCTTGCACTACACGATTTCTATAACGACAAAACAACCGAATCCAAACTCGTTCATATAACAAAATATTGCATGCCTTTCTTATAATGCATGACTCACATAACATGCACAACTATTTCCGAAAATTGAGGAAAGAATTTAAGATGAATATATTCAACAATGATTTCAAACTTACACCAGCTAACAAGTCGTATGTAACCGAGACTAGCCTTTCCTTTCAGAGCCCTCATACGCTTCCCAAAAGAGACTTAAATATGTTTGTACTCTGCTGTCAGGTCACAACAATGTTCAGATTCCCTGGTCTCTTGGACAATTGTTTAACTGAAAGAGTACTCATTACTGTTATCAGAGAACGTCAGACTTTTCCCCTCGACATAAATCTTGGACTGTCTAATATAGTTAGAGAGATTATTTTGAATCCTGAATTTCGTATGGAAGCACGCCTTGTTTAGCTTGGCCAATCAGTATTATTATTTTAACCAATACCATTTGTATCACTTCCATACTAATCATCATAATCCTCTCTAGTCCGCCTTTATTAATAACTACTCTGGAAAATATAATTTATGAAACCCGTTTTAAATGGTCGCAGTCCTAATAAATGTTTCCCTTGTTTCCCTTACACTTTGTCATTTTCCCGCAATTCACCTTGGTAACATTAAATTCATGCCCCGGGCAGAACAGATTAAGGTTTATTTGCCAGGATGACCCCGACAAAATTCACTGTGCATTTATTTTACATGAATCATTCACCATTGTAATTTTCAGCTAAAAAAGTCTCGATTATTTGTTGCAGGTTCACATTTTGTAGACTCACAGTCAGGTGTCACACGGCATGATGGCAAATCTATTATTTTGACATGTACAGAGATATAGATATCTTTTGTGAAGGTATACGGATATATATTGCACATGTGAAACAATAGGAATGATAAATTATAAAATTATTTTGCCAACACTGCTCCATATTTTACATTGATGTAATTACTACATGTGATTATATGTATGAGGTTTCATCTTGTGATTGGCTGCCGCCAGATATCACACTGGTGCTTTTAATTCCGTACGAATTCCGTAAAATAATGCAACCCATTATGGAAGTGCAGATCATTTGTTACGCTCAAATTTGTAGGAGAGTTTCCTTGTGCAGAATTAAAATCTGCCCTTCTTTGCATTGCAGACGGTTGATTAGTTTGTTTAAACGTAAATATTAGCACGTGAAGAGAAACTGTTTATTGGGATATAACTGCCTTTTTCAAAAACACACCAAAACAGTCGCCTAGTTCCGCCTACGCAACCATCAGACTTACCCTTTACAAATCATGCAATATAGCACCCCATTGGAAGATCGTCATTTACTTGATAAGTGCTGTCTATCTGATTACAAGAATGCGACTTTATTTAACTTGTTTCCGGTATAGTTCAAAGCTAAGTAAAGTCTGGAAATGAGATTGTTCGAATATAACCATTACAATGAACTCAAGCTTCCAAGCTTAAGCTTTAGGACAATTCTATAATTATTGTATATTTATATAACACATTGTAAAGTCGATAATGACTTATTCATGTCGGTTTTTTGAAAATGCATTATGATGTAGATATAGATAAATTCAAATTCACAGGATCAGACAAACAAATACGGGTACACGCGTATTTGAGAATAAACTAAGTGAAGGTCGTATCATGTATATCGTATGCTACATCAATGCACGTAACGCACAGGTGGAAGCCCATATCATGTGAGTTCAGTTCATGTTATCAGTGGACATGGTATGACCGTTGTCTGCGTTATCATTCATCCAACAATATGTTTGTCGAGCCAATCGATACAATGACGAATAAAGTACAAACCCCAGGTAGATAAAGATAACATAATACTACTTTACTCAGAGACGTGATGTAGATAATGAACAAACCGTATATGGTTGAAAAAGTACAAAATATATAATACTTTAATTTTCAAACAGTTTTTACTATATTTCTTTACATCTTTTGTGTTTATTATATTTCAGTTCTTAACTGAATGATATTTAATTTCACATAAGAGACATACATTGAAACAGTAAATTAATCATATCACATTACATTAACTTCAGCAATATATCTTAAATTTGAAATATTAAATCGATCAGATAGTATTAATATAGCTTAAACTGAATACGTATACTCTGAAACAGTAAAACAAACATATCAATTACCGTAGTTTAAACTGAAGACGTATACTCTGAAACAGCAAAATAAACATATCAATTACCGTAGCTTAAACTGAATACGTATACTGTAAAACAGTAAAATAAACATATCAATTACCGTAGTTTAAGCTGAATACGTATACTGTAAAACAGTAAATTAAACATATCAATTACCGTAGCTTAAACTGAATACGTATACTCTGAAACAGCAAAATAAACATATCAATTACCGTAGTTTAAACTGAAGACGTATACTGTAAAACAGTAAATTAAACATATCAATTACCGTAGCTTAAACTGAATACGTATACTCTGAAACAGCAAAATAACCATATCAATTACCGTAGTTTAAACTGAATACGTATACTCTGAAACAGTAAAATAAACGTATCAATTACCGTAGTTTAAACTGAATACGTATACTCTGAAACAGTAAATTAAACATATCAATTACCGTAGTTTAAACTGAATACGTATACTGTAAAACAGTAAATTAAACATATCAATTACCGTAGCTTAAACTGAATACGTATACTCTGAAACAGTAAAATAAACATATCAATTACCGTAGTTTAAACTGAATACGTATACTCTGAAACAGTAAAATAAACGTATCAATTACCGTAGTTTAAACTGAATATGTATAGTTTTAAACAGTAAAATAAACATATCAATTACCGTAGCTTAAACTGAATACGTATACTCTGAAACAGTAAAATAAACATTACCATAGCTTAAACTGAATACGTATACTCTGAAACAATAAAATAACCATATCAATTACCGTAGTTTAAACTGAATACGTATAGTTTCAAACAGTAAAATAAACATATTAATTACCGTACGTAGCTTAAAGTGGAATTGTAAAGTATAATGGGATGTTAGAATGAACTCAGTTAAAATAATGTTCACGATAACCTAAACTCTTCAAGATATAAAGTATGCAGCAGGTATACATGGAAAAATACTGAAAGGGCGTCCTTGGTGAATCACAATCGAGATTTGTATCTTTGTGTATAAGGCAATGTTCTTTTAATATCATTAACGCTGAAAGCACACTGAGTGGATTAAGCAGTGAGTGTAACTTCGTCCATGCAGAAACCGACTTTCACTGAGATGATTGGCGGAAATTTCGGAAAACACGTTCTTCATCATTTTGTCTAGTGTTTTCGGGTGATGATACTATGACATAAAGCTGGTTTCGAGCTGATTGTGGTACATCAGGGAGATTAGATTATAATATGGTTAGTAGAGCCAGTGTAATGTAGACAGTCATGAACAAGTGGACATAAGTTATCAATGTTAGCAACCTCTTGTATATGGCCCAACATACTGTCGGTGGATTCTGCAATTTCATCAACGCGGTCAGAATCAATCACGTATATATAATGGTAAATCTAATCTTAGAAACAAACACCATTATGGTTAAGCAAATTCGAACATGAATAATGACATTGTAACAACTGTGTGTTATCTATCAAAAAGGTCAGAGTTCAGGAACTTAGAAATGCTTTTTATAAATGGTATAGGTAAGATAGAACATGCCTTTCAATATTTTATAGTGACTGTACATCAACACAGTGTTTGCCACAACAATATCAGCTTCTGGTAATATATAATTGTCTTGTTGTCAAATTGAAAACAGACAACGTTATAATGCACCATGTAATGGTGAAATTAATTATATTATTAAAGTCACAAGTATAATAACAGTCAAATTTATTACGACTGTAACACATTGTAACAGTAACGCGATCTGAATGGGAAAAAAATGTATTACTGGTATCCTTAAGAATTGTGGTGGGAGATAGCAGAGATTTTATAAAGAATTATATAATTATTACAAAGCATTTCAATTCATAATACATTATGTTATAATCAATGTAGAATTTCGTATTACAAGTTGATTCAGATTTTATTTGATTTTTGGATTTAGAAAATATGACCGAAATTCTTTTCTACTTAGATGTGATCTTTAGAGATAACAATCACTGACGGACAGTCATTATGAGTCACTGTCTGTAAATATATATATATATATATATATATATATATATATATATATATATATATATATATATATATATATATATATATATATATATATATATATATATCTGTGTGTGTCTGTGTGTTTACATTTTAAAATCATGGAAGCACAGTCACTGTTCAATATATATGTTTACATTTTCAAATGTCAAAGTCACAATCTATCTATCTAATTATCTATCTATCTATCTATCTATCTATCTATCTATCTATCTATCTATCTATCTATCTATCTATCTATCTGTCTACCCGGTCAAAACATGTATATACATTTTAAACTCCTTCAAGCACAGCCATTGGTAAATGCATTTGCATACAATTTTCAAATGATCAACTCGAATATATATATATATATATATATATATATATATATATATATATATATATATATATATATATATATTGTAATGGCGAAGCTAGGTCCTAATAATATTATATTGGAGTGATGCACCAGGGTTTAGTTGACTTCTGACCAGCTGACTCAGGAGGGGAGAATGAAGTAAAATTAGAACTCTTAATTTATTGTCAGCCATGATGAGTCATTTATTAAGGAAACATTTAATAAAGTCAGTTCATAACTACGACAGTAATGTTGTTTTTTGTACTAAATCAAAATAATATTATTATGTTGAGGTACAATATGGTATATGATAATTTCACAGAAGGTTAGGTACATATTAGCACTATAATGTTAGTTAATTACATGATTACTTATTTTGAAGATTGAAAATTAATAAGATTTACCATATGTGCATTTAGTTGCAAAATGTTTACTACAGAAGAGAAAATATAAATTAATTGTAATTGTGAAGTTCAGTAATCTGCAAAGGAAAATACTTGCTTGATTATACACTGCAACTACAGCATAATACATATTTGAAATGAATTGGTATAGAAAGAAGAAAATTAATTATCAAGCCGGTAAGGAAAACACTCACAATGACTTTGACAACTAAATAAATTCTGAAAATGGAACATATTTCGTGTTTTTGTAGATTTCTGTACTAATTAAGAACTGTTAAATTAATTAATAATATCAAGTCAGTGAGGAAAGCACTCACAATGACTTATAATAATAAAATAGAAACATTATTTATGTTTTGTAGGTTGCTGCAATAAGCAAGTACTGCTGAGTTTAGAATGTCAAGCCCATGAGGAATAGACTCACGATCGCTTAAACATTCGATTTCTCTAAGAAGTATAATTTAAGAAAAGTAGCTATATATTGGAAAACTAGAGAAATTTCTGTATATCTTTAGAGTCATCAAACTAACTAAATAAAGAAAAAAAAAAAATAACAGTATTGGTTTTTGAGGGAACACTCACTTGACCATATAACTGAGTTTTTAAAATAGCAAATAATACAACAATATTTAGTTTTCTTGTAAAAGTAAATGACTAATTTGAACGAGAGAAAGGAATTTTTAAAAAAATCCTTCAAAAAGTACTGATCTGTAATTAAATAAACTTTAACAAACATTTAGTGTCCAAAATATTGCTTAAAGTTACATAACCCTATAATACACTAAACAAAACAAAATATATAAGAAAGAAAAACTCACAATAAATAGGATGTACCTAGTTTGATGGCTGCTAACTGACTGAATTTACCCCACAAGCAGCCCACAAAGCCTTATATACTCGTGATAAAACCCACAATCAACAGAGCCCACAAATCCAACAAAAACCACAACGCCCAAAACCAACAGAGCCCACAGTTTTAACAAAACCCACAATTTTGTTTTTTGGAATATTCAAAGAAGCATGAGCTATTGTTGCATATGTATATTTAGTCAATTTTTTACAATGATTATTTAGTGAAGTACCAGCTTGATATTTTCCCCATTGCTACATTACTGCAAAGCCCCAAAAAGAAAGAAAGAAATCAGTTTTGTATTTCGCAGCACATACCATGTTATGCTGTCGCTCATAGCAATGATTCGGACACTTGTGTTATGCACTCTTACAATATTACCGAAGCAGACCGCATGACAGTATAGTCAACATGTGTATGTACCAAAGAAATATAGAAGAAAAAATCCAAACTTAAATGCGATGATGTTTACAAATGAAACATCAGGGGCTGTAAACACATTGAGTAGGTACTGTACAGTTCTAAACGGTCAACAAGAAATAGTCATTAATTAAAATATCAAGGATAGAATCCGCCAGCATGATATTCCCTATTTCGTTAACTCAAAACATGTAGACAATATCAACTAACTATTCACTGACGAATTAAGCAAAACAGAGGATCCTGGAAAATATTAATGGCAACTCATTTGAGCAATTCACTGATAATGCATTAATTTTACAACCCCCCCCCCCAAAAAAAAAAAAATTGACCGAGTTGGACGGCTTGTTTGAATGGTGTTTACCGTATACAAACATGCACACCTCACCCCCTAAATTTGTTAAAATCACTAATTTGTCAGATCAAATGAGATGCATCACTGTGAAAGGAGTATACATCTGGAAACAAGAAAGTAAAATACTAAAGTGCGTCAAAACCGGGCATACAATATTTCAGGATATGGAAAGATAACCAAACATTGTAATCGTTCAATGTCTGCACCAATCGCATCATATAACCATTTACTGTCCTTATTTATGTTGAACAAAATAAGAATTCATCCGAGTCAGCTAAATTAAAGGACGAGTACTCTTCGAATTCCATGAATATCCCATATTACTAATATAATTTTGTCGTCAAGGATTTTCTTTTGACAGGCATGAAGACCATTACAATATTTTTTAGATAGTTGCTGCGAAGAAAGAATAAAATATATTAATTTAAGGAAGATGTTAATTTGATAAGGTCTCGCGATGACAGGATATGATTATCCGACAAACGGAAACTACAAATTATATCGCTCTTTGCCACTAGTATCACTTGATTTGGTTATTCTGATATGTTAATTTATAATTATGATAGAGTAACCGTTATAAGGTGCAGTTGTTCGAATTGTCTACATGTGCAATTGAGAGAATGTTGGCATACTTCTATAGTACGTTCATCTAGTGTGACTGAAATGGCATCAGACGTGGTAATTATGGAAAATTAGATCAAACTGATTACTATATATCCAAAATTAAACGCATCATTCATACAAGAAAATACAAGGAAAGTACAAGTTATTTTAATAATACTTAAGGTGTATAAATATATTTTATAAATAACCAGGATTACCAATGTGGACAAGCTGGATTTTGTCTCTTTAAATATCAGACAAACTGCAAAAAGTAAAACTGTAGAATGGAATCTTTACATTATAAAGATATCCAAGTCACAAATATCTTGACCCAAACATTTTCAAGTCAATAAGTACGCAAGCCAAAACCTTCGCACTTCAAAACGCATCTAAGAATACCAAAAACAAAACAACCTACCTTAAAATGTTCTCATGAAGTAAATAAGTTAACCTGCATGATTACTGTAATTATCAGTGTTCTCTGTCATCACCAATGCGTTCCAATACAGTCAATGGAGCCCAAGCAGATAATGATAACAAAGAACACTGCCAATGAAGAACAGGCGGATAATGAGAACACTGACAAAGAAATCCTGCCACATATGCCTTCAATATAAATCTGTATACAAATTGCTGGTCCTACATTCATCGGCCATAACACAAGTAATATCGGATAATAACTATGGAAATGTGTGTGCACATAAACGAAGGAAATTATTGTTTGCAAGAAAGTAAAGAAATTACGTGTGCAATTAAATATGTAGAAGGGAATGAATATTGTTATTGTTATTATCCATGATATATTTGCCGCCATGTGTCAGCGCAAAATAGGATAGACATGGCGGCCAGTATAAATGATGGAGAAAACCCCCAAGGAAAACCCCAGTAACAACTGCAGAACCAGGTTAAGATAATGGCAGCTGTGTCATATAACCCCAATGGATGAGCCGAGACTCCATGCCACGAGAATGAGGTTAGCTGACAGTGCTCATGACAGTTGAATATTTCGGACCACTCAACTACTCAAGGCCTCTAGAAGGGAAACAAAGGATATAACATATCTGCTACATTGTCTAATAAGTCATGAGTCTTCTTTTCTTGTTCCACATACTGGTTACCCTTTCAAATAACTGTAAATCTATATAATATGTAAATTGGTAAAGAAACATAATTATCGTTATATATTATCCTAATAAAATAAGCATGATAAAATATTGAATAGATCTGTCCTGAATTTCTTTCTACTATTGGATATTGTTTGTTCGTGAGAAAATGAGAAATCACGCCATACGTAAGCCTTTTTTTTGTAATTATTATTAAAAATTGTTAACACATTTGCAAACATCCATTGATTTGTTGTATCCAATAGTATATGCATAACAGACTCAAGTGAGGTAGACCAGACCTAATGAAAAATATTCTGAATACTTCAAAACTAAATTAACAAAGCCATCATATAACAATAAATGAAAAGTCGCCAAAACCAAAAAATTTTGAAACATTTTCGCACATTACTTAATTAAGATACATCTTTGAAGCAACTTAACAGCACGCATTATAAACCGTCACTAGACATAGAAGAAAACATAAAAATTAAAGATGCCCAATAAAATTAAGTAACAAAACTAAACATAAACTAATTCATAAATAATTGCTCACACAAATAAAGTAACAGAAACACGAACATTATTTACAAAAAAGACTCATTTAACTAAATTAACAACAAACTAAAATACAAGAGGAAATAAGAGCTAAGTCTCTATGACCAGATTAAAAAAGTTAATTAGCCAAACAAATTAGTACGATAAGTGTTAATTAAACATTAGTAAAAAGTAACATTCTCAGCCAACTAATCCATCTAATTAAATGTTAATAAAACGGGACCGATACAAGCAAAATCATTACATCAAGTGTAAAAACAATTACCACAAGGCATTCAATAATTTATAATATTATGCAAATAACATCATCCCCGACTAAATGATTAATAAAACGATAAATCAGTCATTATATAAACATCAAACTAGCCAATGACAAGCAACACATAAACAAATTAGTGTTATAAGTAATGACTTTAAACTGGAAATTGAAACATTTTGCTAAATAGCCGTATTAATCGTATTAAACAAAACGTAAATCATTGCCAAAAATAATCATGTCAGCATACAATTAAACACAATTAGTTGTTATATGATGTATCTGTAATTTAGGCTGTATTATTTATTAATTTGCTTTTAATCTTATTCAGATTAATTATTAGATTCTCTATTTTTAATGTTAGCTTGCTGATTTAACTGAGTTAGAATTATTTATGTTTTAACAGGAATATTTATTTTAATGATTAGCATGCAAGTTGTACAGAATGTAGGTTTACGTTTATTGGCCAAGATGCTTTATTTTTGTGTTGATATTTTAGACATTATTTGCTTTTATGCCATGTATAGTTGTTTATATTTATCCAGGTGTTTTGTTTCAGAGTGTTGATATTTTACGATCCTTGGGAAACTGTAGGACCATTCATTGACCACTGAATCGTACAGATAACTATGCCGCGATGCAATGACCAAGACGAGTCCATTGACGATTTACTCGGGTAATTTGAGAAAATGGCGGCCGTTCATAAAATGTCTCCGCAACATTGAGCGATCAACGTCTCATCATTTTCGCAAGATGCATCTCGCGAAGTTTACAAAAACCTAGCTGCCGACGAGGCTGATGACTACGATACGTTCAAGAAGACCCTTCTTCTATACCATTATCGGCTGATTGCCGAAACATACCGTACACTTTTTCTAGACTCGACGAAAAGGATAACGGAGTCGCACACTAAATTCCACATCCGCGATCGAGCATTATTTGAGAAGAGGATGATGATGGCCGATGTCAGACGATTGTACGACGGGCTATGCTAGGTTGTACTCAAGGAGTATGTCCTGAGTGAGTACTAACCGTCGCAAGTTGACTCTCTGTCTAACAGAGAGAGAGAGAGAGAGAGAGAGAGAGAGAGAGAGAGAGAGAGAGAGAGAGAGAGAGAGAGAGAGAACACCGATCACTCGAAGCTATCTCTAGCATGGCGCAGAGGCTCAAGCACACACACTCAAAGAATGATCCGACTCACTGTGTCGCGCCGTGCTGGTGAGGGAGAGCCGGCTGTCCATAATCGTCCAGGCGACGTTAAGGATGGAGTGTAATCTTCAGGTAAGGTTGCCACCCATAGACCCGGACAGGCTTCACCCACTAAACCGGACTTGCATGTCGGCGAGAGACACCGACATGTTTCAACTGCACGCTGCCAGGGGCGGGCAGACCCAGGTGAATGCCGTTGCTAGTAAGTAGTGCAAGCTCAAGGCAATATGTAAACCAGCAGACCATGCGTCCGCAACTGTCAAAGGCGAAGGTGCCACCATCTGTACGACATTGGATGTAGCGTCCCAGCCCATGTCGACAAGAAATACGTGAAAGCTGAGATCTACACAAGAGAGGTAATGTAAACCAAGTAGGTTTGACTCTCAGACAGTGGCTGTCATTGACCTCAGTTTATTGTACGTGAAGGGGAACATTGAAGCTGCGTGATGTGCTAAACTGTCAACTGATGTCATACTGAGCTGTCGTTATGTGTTCCCAATAACCGAACCCGAACACTGCATACCGGTGCCGTCGAGTCCTTTGGAAAGAGTCCAAGATTCGACAGACAAAGCCAACACCGATGGAAGTTAAATTCACATCGGTCCTTAATGTACTTCCGGCCGAATTGAGGAAACAAGAAGTGGGTCTTGCACCGCAACGCCAGGAAAGGTGGCAAACACTTAAAACAAGTCATCGTGCCGTAATAGAAGTGGGGTGCAGTGTTATCACTTGCGCACTAACTTCTCATGGGAGGACACATGGGAATTGCCCAGATGCGTAACTGTCTTGTCAAAGAATTTAACTGGCTTAGAGTTAAGCGGTTCTGAATCTCTTATGACAACTGTTAGAGAGTGGCATCCAACACGGATCATCGACCCATCCCTTTGATGAACTTAATCGGACTGAGAAAACCCGCCTCGTTGCAAGAAACTATGACTATTCTAACGTTCGTATATTACGCAACACATTATATGTGGAGACCGTCGCGTTGCGTAATATTAATTGAAAAAGTGTCGCTGAAGCGCTGTTTAGAATTTGGTCAAGAGTCGGAGTGCCAGACGAAATCTTGACTGAACAAGGGATACAATTTATGAGTCGCGTGATGGCAGAGGTAAGTCGTTTGATGTCGATTAAACACCTCACGACTATTCCGTATGACCCGCAATGTAACGGACTGATTGAACTGTGGAACGGGCTCAAATAGCTGTACGAAGGCCGCCACAAAGATTGGGTCGGTATATTCCTGTAATGCTTTCCGCATATCGGGAAGTACCCCAAGCGAGGTTAGGATTTTTTTCGAACTCTTGAACGATAGGACTGTACATGACCCAATCGCCGTACTGAAACAGCTGTGGACGGACCATCAAGCTGTCAATGAGGTACGTACTACGTATCAGTATGTTGAGTATTTTGGAAACAAACTGGAGTAAGTTTAATCATTCACGCAGGAGAACCTCAAGCGAGAGAAACCACGTCAAGTAAAGTAATAGAACAAGCGCGCTAAACCACGTCAGTATGAAGTAGTCGACAAGGTATTCTTGATGCTGTCCCAAGAACACAACAATTTGCAGGTTTCTTGGAGGGAGCCGTACATCGTAACTGGAAAAGTCGGAAAACCTATCAGATACGACTACCGACTAAAGATAAGCTATACCATGCCAATCTCCTTAAGCCATACCAGGAAAGGTAGACCGTCAGCAATTTTGTCGCCGCCAAAATCGTCACCGAGGACACCGAACTAGACACAGAAGGGGCGAATACTTCCCGAGATATCCGTTAACGAGAACTGAGACATCCTCCATTGTGAAGTGCGACCATATGTTAACCACGATACAGCGGGAAGAGATAGAGACGTTGCTGGCCGGGTATTCCGATGTATCAACGGAAATACCAAGAGGAATGTCTTTTGTCGAGTTCAGGTTAAAGCTGGTGGACGATCAGAAATTTCAGTGGAACCCCTACCCCTTTCCCCCACGCAAAACTACAAGTCGTAAAGGAGGAGATCGAGTAGATCATTGGTCTGAGAGTAATTGAGTCCGCTGACTCTTCGTACAGCTCTCGGGTAGTCCTAGTGCAGAAGAAGGGTGTCACACATCGGTTTTGTGTTGAATTCCGGAAGCTGATTCAGGTGATGAATTTTCAAGTGAAGATGCTACCTGACCCAAAATATACTTTCACTTCTGTTTGGAATGCGACATTTTTCTCGAAGTTGGATTTGTCCATGGGATATAGGCAAATCCTTGTGAGAAAGGAGGACTGGGCAAAGCTAGCTTTTGCTACTCCCTATGGGACCTACCAATGGTTCGTCACGCCATTCGGAATCCTGAATGTGCCCAACATCTCCCTTCGAATAATACGTTAGTTTTTGATGCCCTTGCGCTATATGGGTGTCCACAAAGTTATGTATGATCTCTTTCTAGCCACAGAGACGTGGGGTGAACACCTTACTGTGTTCGCTGACGTTTTGAAGCGGCTTCATCAAAAGATATTGACGACTCGCCCTTCAAAATGTCACCTGCGATTAGGAACCTTGGATTATATGGGACACACCCTTAGTCAAACGACGCTCTCGCCCGTGAAGCCAAAGTGGAGTAGCATAGAAACACCGGACGGCCCATCGCGAAAGCTGAAGTGAGATCACTCCTGAGATTGGCCTGGTATTAACGGAGGTATGTGGCCAATTTCAGTGCGATTGCAGGGCCGTTGTCTGATCTGACCAAAAAACGGGTCCAAGGTAAAGTTGTTTTGACGGTTGCTTGCGAGCACGCTTTCCAAACTCTAAAGGATACGTTTACCACGGATGCGGTTGTCCTCCTACCACATCTGTCCAAATAATTCGTGCTTCTTACTGGAGCATGCGACACACAGGACGACAAGCATGACTGTTACTAGAGCACAAGGGGACGCTTTTCCATTTCGTACACGGCAGTCGTAACTTGTCTGCTGCCGAGAAGAACTACTCACTATCGGAATTGGGACTGCCCCGGAATCAAATGGACGCTTGATGCGATGGTCGCTGTTCTTAAAGCAGTACCAGATGCAGATCAGATATTTGAAAGGAACAGACCGATGGCGCTGTTTTCATGAGTATGAGTGGTATATATCACTCTGTTAATATCCGTATATTGTGTGTATATTCGTGTCCGTAGTCAGCATGTTGCGTCGCTACGCTTTTTCTTTTATTGCGTGTGTAACGTACATTTGAATTTGGAGCATATTTGGGGTAATAAAATCCCGATTTTATCTTCAAATGTGCTGGATGGGGTTTGTCACGTTGTAAGTAAGGAACAATAACCAGATTGCAACATGTATATGCTAGACCCTGAGACTAATAATCTCGCTTAATAAATGTTACGAGGTCAGCCTTTCCAACAATTAGTTGTCAAAGCCAGTATATGTAACTGGCTTCTTATTTTGTCAGATCGCGATTCATAGGTAAGTGCTAAATTGCCGGTATTGGCTTTCAAGGAACATTATGTTGGGGTCGTAAATACACCCTTAACAAACTGCCGTGGAAGGGTCAATGCCTGCTAATTATGTAGGCCATGGGTGAATAGACTCGGCGTTGAGCACGGCGTGGTCATCATTAATCGCAAGCTTAAATCTAGTATCTTGAGAACTAAAATATAGTCGCTAAACCATCTTGCGAAAGGTTATAAGCTACTCCGGCGTCATTCGAAATCGGTGGGCGGGAAACTTTATTATTTTGGGACTTACAATGGAGCTTCGGACAGGAACCTTTTAGGGATCGGATGAGCTGTAGTAGACAGATGGAAATACCCTAGAGCATTTTTGATCCCCGAGAAAATTAGAGAACGGATGTAAAAGAAGAAGAAGAAGAAGAAGAAGAAGAAGAAGAAGAAGAAGAAGAAGAAAAGAAGTATGATGTTAGTGTTAATATTGAAAATAACGTAGGTGTTAAATATTGAAAAATTGACAAATTTCCGTTCTCGAGGGATCCATTTTGTGCGAGACGGTAGAAAAGTTATTATCTTTTCGTGTTCATTAATAAATGCACGTTTTAGTTTTTGTATACGCCCAGAGATCGTTGGTATTAATATGAAACCGCTCTTAAGTTCATATCCTCTCTTCTTCATAGTTCTGTATTTCGGTTTACTGAGCGTTATATGCATAGTATACTACTACTACTACTACTACTACTACTACTACTACTACTACTACTACTACTACTACTACTAATAATAATAATAATAAAATAATTATATTATAATAATAATGACAGTAATAATAATGAGTAGAAAATGTTGCTACTCAATTCTCATAGGAAGCAGTTTCTGTAAATTTCATTACAGACAGAAATAACACATTTATTTGGAAACAATGAAACATGATCTTTGCTTTGGAAACAACTAGATAACTACTACAATTCACTAACTCAAGTGACCAATAAAATTAGCATTTTTGTAGAAATACTGTTAGTGATTTCACCTCGGATGGGAGAGGTAGTTGATTCGACCGGCCCAGTCATATTACTGATTTTTAAAACATGGTACTAGCAGCTGCTATGCTTGGCGCTCAAATCTCACACGCGTAAACCATGAAAAATGATCTTCCTCACAAAATTTAATTAGTTCACGTTAAACTACAAGAAGAAATTAATCGATGTGAATGAATGTGAAAATCTATATACCACCTTGAAGGTACACAATTCCACCAAAAGACAAAAATATGATAGGGTTGTGCCCCCTTATATGTATTACCCCTGGACTTAATCCTGATGGCAAAAGCTATTAGAAGTCTTTCATATCTTTGGAAACTTGACCGGATGTGAGTAAGACAGATGGCCAGAGATGAAAGGTGTGTGCGATGTATGAAGACCGTCGACTATGACCACTCAACTACCTAGAAACACGTGTAAAGGTTATACTTTATATGAATATTTAATGTGTTCAAAAATAATTTAACTGGATCAGTTATAATGAACAAAGAAGATCCAGGTCCATATACATTGGTACCAAGAGTCAGTTTTAGAATAAAAAGTAAACGAAAGACCGTATTATATTAATTCAAGCTTGACTTTAATTTAAAATAACACGTGCTGTTCTATCTGTAATTCTTTAACTGCCAACAGTTTTATTGGAGACAATTCGATTTTCACATACAACACTTTCTTTGAGTAGTTACGTTTTCACATTTGAAAGTTGAAATTGACCTGATAGTCAAAGGGCAAACAAGTGCATACTATAATGAAATGTTTTGCGCTTTTTAATAATTCATCCATCATGTCGTTTACAAAACTCCCAAAACTTAATCTTTCAGCAAAACCTTGAAATAACATTCTTATGATTGAGGCCTTAAAACTGGTTACGGATAATATTTTAGAATTAATTGTCATGGATTCATATTATTTGACACAATAATTATCATAGTATATCTAGGTGTTTAGGAAATATTTGTAAATTAAATAACTTACGTTTACGTTTTCCGTAACATTACATGAAATATCTCATTCATCACAGACGAGACAATTGTTTTGCGTTCAATAATTCGCTATGCACGTGCGAGTCATGTAATTTGCAATAAATAAAACTTCTTATCCATATAAAAAAGGAGCATGAAATAATTTACTATTCAATAGCAAGATAAGCATTTTGCATGATATAGATCAGTTATTACAGAATAGTATAAAATACATTATATTTATTTAACAAAACCAGCCGGGCAACAAACTTGAGAATAGGCCATTTATGATGAAGAATTGTGAAATCAATTTGTAATTGCACCATTTTAATAATATATTTCTTACCAACTGTATTGAAAGTACGTCTTCAAAAGTTTACGCAAGGATCATAACAAAATATATTGAAAGCAGGTCATGACATTTATAACAAAGTTGCATAATAAAAATGTAGGACATTAAAACAATAAGCAAAGAGAACATTCAAAAATTGTTTAATGTAGGTCAGTACAAATATAAGAAAGTAGTATATTAAAAGTAATATAATGTTCTAGATATTGTAATTCAATACTCTATTGAAACAAACTATACGTTTATTGAAGCAAACGATATGTATATTGAAACAAACTATATATTGAAACACACTACATGTATTGTGAAACAAACTACATGTATATTAAAGCAAACTAAAAGTATATTGAAACAAACTATTTATTGAAACACTACATGTATTGTGAAACAAACTATATGTATATTAAAACAAACTACACGAATATTGAAACGAACTATATGTATATTGAAACAAACTACATGAGCAGCAGAGAGGGTGAATCGGACAAGCCTTTACGGGCGTCTTTTTGGTAATCCAAGGCTTCCTCCTAAATGCTTAATAGAAGCGTCCATTTGGTAAAATCAGAATTAAAAAACGACGCCACAGTCGTTGTCACCACCCTCTCTGCTGCTATGAAGCTAACCGAATTAGCTATAAATACGGTCTAATCCGACGCGATATCGTGTCCGAGGATCTGATAAATTTATAGTTATAAATCCGTGCGGAGTAGCCTGAGCACCACTAAAGAAATTTCTAAATTTATTAAAATCCATATCACCGTCACACCAGTATTGATAAATATTTTGTAATGTGTACTTTCCAGTTCCGTTAAATACACATACTAGATTGCAATTTTCTCTGATTATACTTGGAATCTGTGCGTATTTTTGAGTTACATATATCACGTCAGTGTTTTTGTGACGTCCTCGAGAAAATATTTTGGCAGGTTTTTTTTGTCGTTCCAACATCACATCGTCGTACACAACAAGATTGTTAATTCTTCCATCCAGGTTTTCCACGGATGGCGCTTCGTCAATATCTGTGATAAACTCAACAATATTTTCGCCGGCAATTTCTGAAACGGTTTCGTTGTAATCTTTTAATACTTGATAGCAGTGTTGATCGTCTACGCTAGGAGCGATTAAATACAATTTATCCCAGGTGAGATATTTCATTATCATTGTTAGCAACAATTGATTTTTCCACTTCCGGAAGGTCCAATGATAATCATTCTTATCGAGTTTGGTAGCATTTGATGATGTTTTGATGGTTGTTTCTCTTTTAACGCTGAGAAATCAATTACTTCCATTTGTAGATATAACATAAATATAATTATGGATCTATATTGTGTGAAATGTAAGAAGCGTACACCGACTATTGACCCAACGACTGTTACTACAAGAAATAACAGAGAAGCGGTCACCGGCAAGTGTGAAATATGCGGTACAAAAAATATCGATTTGTGAAAAATCCTCTGAAGGAGAATTCAAAACATTTTCAAAAAAAAAGGAGGAGATATTACAACCAAGTTAGCTAAACTCCCAGGGTTACCATGGAGGAAGTATCCAGGTGAAAAACATCTTCCAGGGTATAGTTATTGTGGACCGGGAACGCGATTAAATATAAGACTTGATAGTCAAAATCTTCCAAATCCTGGAGAATCACCGATAAACCTCATCGATGAAGCATGTCGTGTACATGATATAGGGTATCGGAGCAGTGATCTACAACAGCGTCATCTCGCAGATGTGAAATTAATTCATGCGTTGAATGCCATTCCTGATAATTCATTCAAAGAAAAATTGGCTTCATGGTTGATAAAATCCACCATGAAAGGTAAATTAATTTTTGGTGCGGGTAATTAATAACAACATGGAATCTATTTACTATTCTCCGAGAGGATACTGGAGAGGTAAGGCAGCAATCAGTAAACTCGCTAGCGCTGCAAAAGTAAAATATACTACAGCGGCGGATTGGTTATCCAAACAGGCAATATGGCAAATTTATCTACCGCGGCCTAAACAAATTAACTACTCGCATTTTGATGTTATAGTTCCTAATGAAGTTCATCAAGCTGATATATTATTTCTGTCGCATGATAAAGGTTACAAATACGCGTTAACCGTAGTTGATATTGCGAGTCGATACAAACAAGCAGAGCCGCTAAGGACAAAATCATCAACTGAAGTGGCTTCTGCATTTGAAAGGATTTATCAAAGGGGTCCTCTGCACTAGCTAAATCTATTACAAGTTGATCCTGCCAAGGAATTTCAAGGCGCTGTTTTAACAGTGATGAAACATCATAATGTATCTATCAGACGAGGACACACTGCGATACATCGTGATCAGGCAATTGTTGAACGATTTAATCGGACACTTGCTGAGCAGTTATTTGGATATCAATACGCGAAAGAATTCATCCAGGATAAACGATCCCGTGAATGGGTTAAGAGATTACCAGGTGTAGTTACCGCGCCGAATAATGAGATTACTAGAACAATCAACATGAAACCTAACAACGCTATTAAAAAGAAATATATACCCGTACAACCACAAAAAGATTTCAAAGAACAAATTCTTGGTAATGTCACTGTAAGGTACTTATACGAACCAGGAGAGCTTGAAGGTGGTAAAAAAGAGCTACTGATCCTATTTGGAGTGTCACCGTACATAAAATATCTAGTATAACACGATCTACGGGTAGACCAGCAATCTATAAACTAGATTCAACTGCTCCTTAGCGAGGATTTACTCGACAACAACTACAGGTAATTCCCGAGGATACTCAATTACCACCGCGTGGTCTTAACTAGCACCTCTTCGTCTGTTGCACTCAAGACAAGTCAGCATAACGTTATCTCTGATATGACCAATGCTGCTATTCTTTCTGTCTACGGTAAATTGGCGAGGATCTTTATCCGACCAACTCCAACGCATTATACAATTGCAACTCGCGCAGTGATTATTCTGTTGTTGCTTCAGCGTAATTATTAATTCAGCATCAATGTCAAATTCTCTATTATTATTTTTATCGTGTTGTTTATAACCAGAGAGTTTTTTTCTGATTATATCCTTGACGTTGTCAGCGATTGTAGTGTCATTATCGTCACTGGCTTCGTCAACAACAACTCTTCGAAGTTGATTTATTCTCCTCACTCTGGACACTGCAAGATAAATTAAATTTGACCACTCAATGCGATTATCTACTATCCAAACAATTGTGTCTGTGATAGTTAATCCCTGTGAAGAGTGTATTGTCGCTGCGTAACCTAACGTCCATGGGGATTTATCAGCACGCAATGCATCTTCGACAACGCTGATATCAACCAGCACAATATCATTTAATACTAAATTCTGCTTTTCACGTTGTCCAGGAATGTCAACTTCGATATTCTGCTTTCGTGTATCCGAAGGTCTATAACAGAGTGGTACTGGAAGTGTTGCAAATTTGCATTTATGTAATTCAAATAATTTCATCTGAAGTTTATCTCTGACTATTTTTCTACTTGCTACTATCAAATCATTTGGTCTCCACACCTCCCAAAAATCATTCATGGAAGTTTCTGAAATTATTTTACGAGCTATTTCACATTGGATTATATCCGGTTGTAATCTGATTAGTTGTTTAAACTCACGTAATTGTTCATCAAGTGATCTATGGTCGGTATTAATCTCTTCGTAATAGTCTACGTGTGATTTTAACCAATCATGTGGGGATAAACCAACAAATGGCGGTTGTTGACCATGATCGCCGCACATAATAATTTTTGTTGTTTTCGTTGATAACCATTCAAGAAATTTTTTTTAATACTTTCAACGATATCGTGCATATTTCATCCCATATAATGACATCAGGGATAAATTTCTCACCCATTCGTTCAGGAGTCCATTCGTCACCTTTCCATCGAAAGAAGCTGTGATAAGTACAAGCATTTACCCCACGCTGTATCATCTCTCCTGCAAGTCTATGAGTTGGTGTTAGAACAATCATATTTGATTTACCTTGAAATAACTCAATCACACGAGTTGTCTTTCCTGACCCACCACAGCCGTTCAAATAAACGGTTTTATATCTACATACAGGATCAGATATCGGTGGTGCATTAGAAAATTCTGATAATTGGTTGCTTTTCAAGTATTTATCGTCCATCGTAACATCAGCAGATTTACAATATTCATGTAGCGTCTCATTTTTAAATCTCCAACATCCCCACGCTTCCTCCGGGGATGTGAATTCAGCCACTGCTGATTTGTATTTGTTGTGTATATACATCGAATCAGTAGCTACTCTAACAGTGGTATTAGGAAATCTATTTATCATCGAAAATAGATTAATAGCAGAATAACTAAGCATAGATGATCTTAAATGTGTATACTGGGAACTTATCCATCACAGTAGGTAACAATTGTACCCAACTTAGTCCCATTGGATAGAAACGCATCTTTACGAGTTACAAGTTTTCTTTGATTGGTTAAATCATTTATAATAAAATCACATTCAACTCTATCTATGATCAACCGTGAAGAATATTTTGCATTGTCATATCTTCCACCTTGAGAAAATTTACCAAATTATTTTTCGTCCAAAATCTTTTGCTAGTCCATTTTCAATATCAAATAACTGCCTAGACCAATCCATGATTTGTTGTTTATTGAAAATCTCCGATTTTCCATTTGAAGAATTTCCATTAGAAAAATGTCTTCGTTGTTCGCTAATTATACTATCTAGATCGGGTTGTGGTAGCCAGATTTCTTTCTGAGCTCGATAACACACAATTGCTTCGGAAATAATCAGCGATATCAGCATCAATCATGTATCTCAATAGCACAATTGGCATCCAGTGTTTTTCAGACATATGTCTACCAATCCAAACATAACTACACGGATGTAATCCTGCAGCTAATTCAAATGATACCACACTAGCGAATCCAGTTAAGTCAAAATCAGGCAATGGGCCATTGTCGAAACACGAGTCATTTCATCTGTGGGGTGTCCAAATCGTTTAAAGTACTTAGCACATTCTCCATATCCTAGAAAACTCCCTGGATAACACGCAGATATATCAATTGAAATCATACCCTCGCGGTGGTATTTTGTATTCCACAGTCTTCCATGGCCGAATATAAGACAGCTTGATTTAACATCCAATAAAAAATAACTTCGTGTTGGACGCCATGAGTTCCTTTCTCTTGCAAAATGAGCTACCACTGATGGAATCGTAAAACTATCCGTGAGTAGTGTTTCATGGAAATTATTCGAGTTTTCACATGAGTATTTTACAGCGGTATTTTTCATCCTCGAGTGTAACTCTTCAGTGCGATATAATGCTCCATTCGGTCTTACAAATTGATCAAATCTCAATTCTGAATCTTCAGCGCTGCGAAGTAGCCACACTGACACAGGATCATCTTTACACAACGCATGAATAGCATCGAATAACCTTTCTTCGTGGAACACATCCTTACAAAACTCCTCAGGGATATATCTTACGGTTCTATCTCGTGGAAATACATTTACTGCAGGTGTCCACGCGTGTTCGTTATGATCAATAATTTCAATTGGAGCTCCTTTTGATTTATATTTAGATTCGTGTAATACTTCTCCGGTTATCGTCGCTACAGATATTCGAAATCTTAATGACGTTTCTAATTTGGTTATATCCTGAATTGTTGCCCCATGCTTCTTGACTGTCAATCCCCATTCGGTTATTTTTTTACGTCGTTGTTCAGTTAGTTTATTTCCCCGAGATGCATTTGTGAAGTGTTCCATTACTCGTTCTGCTACACAATTGAGTGGTAAAGCCACTGACGCCGTTCTCATAGGTGCTAGTTTTTCAATACTTGGCTTATCATTTAGCGGATATATTCCATAAACAACTGCTGTTACAGGATAAGATCTCTCGTAGTATGGTTTGTCAATTCCAGTTAGAATTCCTGGTCTGGAATCTCGACTAACAATGACAATTTTTTTATCTTTGAGAATTGGTTCAAATTTATCTCTGATAATAAAATCTCCATCATCTGCGATAATGAATTTTATTCTAAAAAAATACCTTTTTTTCCCAAGATCTGAGATTATCTTAGCTGCTCTTTCGTCGTTCATGGTAGCATCGATTGTGGGTACATTGACATCATCATGTATAATTCGAAATGTCGACCACGTATGAGATGCTCCATCGCGCTTAAATTCATTAAAACAGTCGCTGATTTTACTCAACACGGTTTTGTCATCTATTAGACTTTTTTGTATATCAGAGATTCTATCGAGATTAAATCTAGCATTTTTCCAAGGCGTAATTTTCGATAATCTCTCGAATTCCTCAATACTTGGCTTATCATTTAGCGGATATATTCCGTAAACAACTGCTGTTACAGGACGAGAACTCTTGTAGTATGGTTTGTCAATTTCAGTTAGAATTCCTGGTCTGGAATCTCGACTAACACTGACAGTTTTTTTTATCTTTGAGAATTGATTCAAATTTATCTCCGATAGTCCATTTTCCAGTGTCTGAACGAATAATGAATTTCATTTTTAAAAAATACCTTTTTCTTCCAAGATGTGAGATTATCTTAGCTGCTCTTTTGTCGTTCATGGTAGCATCGATTGTGGGTACATTGACATCATCATGTATAATTCGAAATGTCGACCACGTATGAGATGCTCCATCGAGCTTAAATTCATTAAAACAATCACGAATTTTACCTATCATGGTTCTATCACGCATTTTACCCTTTGGTATATCAGAGATTCTATCGAGATTAAATCTAGCATTTTTCAAGGCGTAATTTTTGATAATCTCTCGAATTCCTTCATATTATAATTAAAACAAGTATTTAAATAAAAGATTTTTATATAATGAATCATTGCAAATGGCTCATGATTGGATCAGTAGCCCCGTTTAACAAATCATGCAGAAATGAGTTCTGTGGGTATCATATGCAAAGTTTTCGTCGGGGAAGTAATGGGCCGCTACCTTGCATACAATGTGGGGTAGGGGTTAGAGGAATATCACAGTTATGTCTCAGTTGTGGTGGTAAACGATACAGAGAGTTGAAGCGCTATTACGATAAGAGAATCAATGAATCTGACAGCGTCAACGACAAGATCATAAGAACTCCCCACGATTACGTTCAGAGATTTTCAAATAATATATCTCAACCAAATAATGATTTAGACAAATAAAATATTATGTATATAAATGAACCAAGAATTTCAACCGCATCCCGTGATCGTAAACTATGAAGCTTCTCGTGACGGTATTGTCAGACATCGCAGACTGAAGAAGCCAATTGGTGTTGTGAATAATCTTGGATATTTGAGTTTTACTGCTGGAGGAAAAAGATATCTCAATCACCGATTCGTCTTCGAGGTGTTTAATGGATTGATCAAGGATGGTTTTGTTATTGATCATATTGACTCTGATCCTAAAAACAATTCTTTATCGAATCTACAAGCTATCTCTCAGAGTGAAAACACCAAACGAGGTGGGACTGGGAAACACTCGAAAAATACTAGACAGATAAAGTCGTTTAATACTGAAAATAACGAGGAGATAGTATTTCAGTCAATAACCGCAGCTGGTAGATATTTCGGTATTTGTAGATCATCAGTACGATTCGTTGCAGAAGGAATTTATCTATCTTCTTTTTCAAAGCGTTTTAAAAACAGCATTAGGTTTACTTATGTATAACTGTAGCATTAAGGGGAATAACTCCTTTAGGTATATTACGGCCTAACACAGTTACGGATCTTAAACACTGTCATCTAATTTCTGATTGGTTGGTTTTGCTATCATGAATCTCAACAGGATATAATCAATTTTCTCTTTTTGTAGAAAACTAATACAACTGTTTTATATACCTTTTCGCATTTGATTCGTTTTCTTTAGTGTCTTTTTCAAGTATTCTGTCTTACTTCAACGTTGTCAATGATCACTATTAAACACAACAAAGAATAAAATCACCACACCGCTATGTGCTGTTAGTCGTGTATAAGCGGCTTATATACCATACTATAGCCCTATACTATTGGGGGTTTTCGCGTTCGAAAATCATACATGTGATCATTACAACCTATACACTTCCCCGGTGTATGGGTACCTTTTGGTATTCATACAACCTAGGATTTTGTTTAGGTTGTAATGATCACGTATGAATGTAGACCCACCCCCGTCATCCATTATCATTCATCCATTCATTCATCCATTATCATTGTCATTGTCATTATAATCGCATATAATCGCATATAATCACGCCATTGACGTCATTCATTGTATATATATCCATTCAAATTCAGTTAGTGTATATATGTATATATGTATGTGATGTCAATTCCCTAAGCGTACCTTCTTAGATTTCTAACCCGTCGTTTTGGCGAGTTAGTTTATCTTCATAGGAGAATACGTTTAGTGGTACCTGTATTGTGACGTACCTGTATTGTTATAACCTCTATGTGTCTCCGATATGAAGATACCTGAGGCGCATATGGGGATCATCATATATAATCGCATATAATCGCATAATAATCCCTATACGTGAGTAAAATGATACAACAATTTACCACGAAATGGGTCCATAACGCATAATATCTCTGGACGTGTTAAGTTGACCAACATCTTATCACGTCCAGAGTTCATTTTGACGTTTTCAATTAAAAGTATATATAATTGTATATAAAAAATATATTTTTTAAAAATGAATCATGAAAATATTAATTCGATTATATCTGAAATAATAAAATTAAAAAGTCAGGGAGTTAAACTATCAGAAAGGTTAGATTGTGATCGGATTCTTTCCGTGTATGAGGATATACAAGAAAATATGCGACAAAACCGGTATATACTACCTAAATCATATTCATTTATAAAACGCGTCCAACAGGCGATTTATGATTCTTTCAAGGAAAATGACGTAGATAAGTTTGTCCCGTTATTTACTATTGTGGAAAAAATTAGAAAGGTTTTAGGTCTTCAATATGAGATCAAGCGAGAAATTATTTCAAAAATTCGAAATATTAAAAAGATTATTTACGCATCTGAAAATACCCCAATTGTAACCTCAGAGGAATTATAAATAGCCACAAGGTAACACAATTCTCACTATGAATTGCATGTATAATACTGCCTGTTTGAAGCGCGATTACTCAACTAGAACAAGTTTGTAAAGACAGGAAGTAAAATTGTATGACATGTGTGTATAATACCTGTTGGTAGATTAACAACACGTAAGTATAATAGTTTATGTAGTGTTGGGTGGGTGGGAGTTTTTAGTGATTTCTTTTTTTTTTTTTTCAACAAGGATTTCCATGAAAATTCTTTCAGAATTTCAATTAGAAAATCTGTAAGATTTTTCTAAGATCTTCCACGGATAAGCATGAATGAGTATACTGCATTATTTGATCACGGGTTAATCGTACTGCGGTTATAACGTTTTGCTGAAGCTGCAGCATTTGATAATCAGTCAATAAAAACTTCTCTTGGCCTAGATTATCTATGACTATATCTACGTGGTATTCCCCTGTTGTTTTTCCACTAAATATCTCTCTGATAGCGTATTCAAGAAGGTCTTTGTCATGGATAGATACTAGCGCGTGCTGATACATTATTGATGTTCTTTTTGAATTTTCTAATTCAATGAGATCTCACATCTAGCGTTATTTGTAATGTTTCTCCGCGAATGTCAATCAAATTAAATTCCTAGTCGGTTATTGAAAAAATCATCATGGTTATGAACGGATTAATGGGCTCCAAGTAAGTTAAATTAGGTGGATTTTTCACTATAAGACTTCCAGGAGAAACATCTGGGGAAAATGTATGCATGATATATCCTTGATTGGCTTTGTTTGATTTTGAAGTATCAGTTGAGAAACTTCCCAAGATTGCATCGCAAATAACATGTATCGCAATGACAGATGATATATCAATGTTACCGGGAGACCTGTGTTTGTTGTTGCGGTATACTGAATTCGTCGATGTTAGAATTTCCAATGGAGGATTTATTTTAAACCATAATGCGTGAATCTGTGGGAAGAATTCGTCAATGAGTTTTCTCAGTGAGGCTTTTAACGCTAGTACATCCCAACCTTGAAATTTAACAAAGACTAAATTGTCATTGGTGATGGGAAATACTTTATCAGTTGAAAATACTTTTTTGAATTTTTCCCTGTTTGGTGATTTATCTTCGTATACAAACGAAAGTAATCTATCATTGAGATAATTCATATCGGCGATAATTTGATTTAGTTGTTGTTGTTGTTGTTTGATTGTATCACGCTGGGTTGTTAGATCTAGCAATAGAGATCGTTGTAGATAATCTCGAAGTTGATTCAATTTTGTTTGAAATATTTGCTTCATCGAGTTGAAAATCCCAAGGAGACTTTTCTCTGTGATCACAAATACACCTTGATCACCAAGAGCAAATCTCCATATTATTTTACCATACTCGTTGTATTCATATTTCCTAAGTGTATCAGTTTCTGTTCCGTCGTAGACATCATATAAATATTTTTTATAAATATCTTGAGGTCGTAATAAACTAATATCGAAGTTATAATTGAACTTTGGATCTATCGCTGGTAGATCATCAGTGAAAAAGTCAGATTTTTTAGGTTTCGGCAACGCGTGATGAACAGCAGGAAGACTATCCAACCATGCTTTGTGAATCCGTGGGAAATTTTCATCGATGGTGTCACTGATCCTTTTATGCATCTCTGGTACGTTATATCCTGGAAGCTTAAACGTTGGAAGATCTTCGACGCGGATATTAAATTTTGTTATAAAATCTGTTCTTGCTTCAGGACTACCAGTGAGAATAATTCTAATTAATTCATTATGATAAAATTCCATATCGGCGATAATTTTATTACATACCTCTGTATACTTGATGACATCATTGCGACGTGGTGGGCTTTCACTTATTGCTGTTATCAAATAACCTCTAATTCTCTCAAATTCACTATTCATCAATGCTAAATACCGATCAATATATACTTTATCTATTGTAAGACCGCGGATAGAATTCTTAATATTCTTATCAGGTAAATCATATTTCAACTTAGGAACACCTAAAATACCAAGAATGATTTCATCAGTATAAGTACCACCATAAGGACTTTTACCATCAAACATATGATAATCCTCCTTCGTGGAAACGTAATCAGATGTCAATGGTTCACTTGGTAGATCTTTTATGTCGACGGTGCCTGGAATAAATTCAGGATAACCTAATAAGGTTCTAATTGAGCTGTTGTATATATCTACGGCGTAGTCAGGTGAATTTACCTCGATGACCGTTGATAGCAACGGCTCATGACCTTTTATCTCAATGGGATATTTATCAGGTTCATCTTTGACTTCGATGATATTTGGTCCTGTGATTGCCTTGATTGATTCTATGATTGCGTCATTGATATCTTCGATGTCATATGCACCAGTCGGTATATGTATTGTATGTGTTTCTGGTTCGGATTTTGTTCCATCTGGGTTAGTTTTTCTATACGAAAACGTAAAACTGTTATTAGGAAGTTTATCAGTGAACGGTTCTGATCTTACATTAGGCCAACTGTAGTAACATCTTAATTGTGTTAGCGCTATTGCAGATACTGCCAACGGAGGATTAAATTCAACGCTGAATTCTGGTGTTTTCGTTACCATCGAAATTAATTTTGTTTTTGTCATGGCGGTATTTGTTGCTATTTGTTGAAGGATTTCTTGTGACATTGTTATTGTAATTGTTATTGTCAACGTTGAAATTGTTTTCACGCTCCAATTTCGACATTGTTGAATCATACAATCGAACCATCTTTGAGAATTCCTCGTCGGATATAAACTCGTCATCGATTCATGTTGAGATCAACATTGATAATTGCGAGTACGCGTTGGATACCATAGCGAGTTTAACAACGTAGTCGTGTAATTTTCGCTGAGAACACGATTATATTTTTTTTGTTATTCCGGTAAATACTCCAGCGATTGTTGCCGCTGCGGATATACAAATTGGAACAACAACTGGAGCTATCATAGTCACCGAAGATAGTATTATTCCAGCGCTGGCAATTACGCCTGATACTGAGTATACAGTTACATCTATGGCGGTGATTCTACGCTGGTATTTTTTCTTTTTATTTTTATATTCATCAATTAACGCTTCAAGTTTATCTTGAAACTCTTTGACGGTGTTATAACGAAATTGAAACACTGTCATTGGAATTGACGTTGTTGACATTTTATCTATTAACGTAGTCAACAATTCTGTGAAATAGTTATTAAAAATCCTTTCAATTTAACTGTTTACTTAAATCAGCTACAAATTCAACATACCATGACATTGAAACCCTAGCTAGATTATTATCAGTGGATGTAATCGTGAATTGTTCAATCCTATCCTTGTCGATAATTGTTGATATCGTATTATTGACTCCAGATGAACTCGACGATGATATATTAAACAACGTTGGTGTTACTAACGTTAATCGATAAATTCCCTTTACGGTTGCAGTAATGTGTAAAATATTATTTGTAGGCGTCCACGTATATGATCCGTGTTGAATCGTGTATACTACGTTGATAGTTCTATCATGAGGAATTTTTACTTTTTCAATTATTGCTATCATTCTTGTTGCATCCGCTACGATGGCATTTGTGGTCGTTTTGAGATCATCGATGGATTTTTTAATATCAGGAAGTTTCATCTCGAGTTTATCAAATGGAGATCCGAGAAATTTATCAACAATATTTCTTCGAAATGTATTAAACGCTTTTACGTGATCTTCGTATTTTCCCTGTAGCGCTGTTAACTCTAACAAAGAATCCTTTATCGAGTTAAGATTCGGTGTAGTCACACGTGGTTCACCAAAAAAGGCTGTCATGGGTTTATCAATGTTATCCACGAGGGAATTTTGTAAACCTGTAAAAGTATTAAATGTCTTTATATGATTGTCGTATTATTGTTGTAGTTTTTTTTACATCAGCGATATTGTCGTTGACGGATTTTATTAAATTTGTTTGATCTGGTATATTTGTTTTCGTTGATGTGGATTTTGTAAGATTTTCAATAGCGCGTCTAATCATTTTTTTTACTTGTCCAATAGTAACCGATTCAGAAACACGCAATATTGATCTTCCAAAAATATCTGACATTGTTGTTATTGAAATTACTTTGTAATTTCCAATTGGTTCTATCTCTCAAATTCTTCGAATTTTCACTGTGAATTTTTCATTGATGATTTCATCATCGTGTACTCGTGGATGGCCTTGTGAGGTAATTTAGAACCTGTCGAGATAGCCATTAATGCGTTAAGAGTTTCTTGCCCACATATTGGAGGATCTGTTAATGTCTGCGTGGGCAACGTTGAATACCAAATTGGGATTTTCGATGAAATCATCGAAGTATATTTGACAAATTCAATCGGAGGTGGTAATCCATATGAGTCAAAATAAATAATTGATCTTGGATATATTGCGTAACAAACCCAATGAGTTCCAGGTCCAGTGTTATCATCAAGATTAATTATCCCAGTTTCTGGTATTTGTGGTTTTGCTGGTAATTGATCTTTCATGAATACACCTCTGAAATGATTTATTGGGAGTTTTTTTTTACAGCGTTAATTAAATCAAAATTTGACATGAGAAATTCTGTAAATTTTGTAATATCTTGTGAATCGATAGTCTGAATCCTTTTCCCTTTTTTTTCCTCTTGGATTTTCCGTTTAGACCTTTACCAAATGCTTTATTAACAACATTAGAAGCAAGTGCTCCAGCTGCCCCAGTTCCTAACGCTCCAAGAATTGCTGGAGCCGCCGACGCAATCAATCCTGGAATCGCAGCCAACAGTGGAAATATTCCACCGGTTTTAATCATATCTTTGATAGCCGATTGTGAAAAAGTCAATCTAACTCCGGTTTTTGCCTTTAATGCTTTATTAAAGTGATCAAGTTGAGTTTTCGTCAGTGATAATTTATTTCTTCCTGTTGTCATCTGTTCCTTTTTAAGCGTTATTGTTGCACCACACAATGTAGAATTCTTCGATTGTAATTTATTTATCTGACCAGGCGTCAGAGTGACATTAACATAACTATATGACATTTTATTTAGATAATGATAATCTAATTGCCCCGGTGAATTTCATGGAAATTCTTTGTAAAATCCTTTGGATTTTCAATTTCAATTACATGTTTTCCACTGGTGCATCAATAACTCTCATTTTTCCACCACCACCTTCAAGTATCATAGATTTATCACTGAGAATAACAGCAACTGCTCTAAGTCCTCCAAGAGCATCACCGATATTAGCTTGAAATTTTACATCAACGGTTGAATGCTTGAATAAATCAAGATGTTGCAGTGAAAAGTAATAAATCGGATATAATTCCCTAAAATCCACCTGTGATATTTGTAGTCCAGTATCGACATTTTGATCACGACCCATAAATGACCATATTTGATGATAAACTCGTCCTATTTGATTGTTATCGTAATCGATAATAATATTTTTCGCGGGTTCTTGTTGATTATTTACTCGTAATGACACCCCACTGACATTACAATGATCAAATATCATATGTGACCGCAACTGTAGACTATCATTTGCAACTGTAGCTATTTTTTTAGTTCTATTCAGATTTTGTAATATAACAAATACTTGTCTCGGTGCGGAAATATTCTTCGTTAATGCAAGTTGCCAAGTAAAAATTCCATTACCTGTATGAGATGTAGTTGCTGTTGTTACATCACACCAACTTAACATCAATTTTCCTCCTTGATCCATAAACGACAGCAATTGAGTTTCAACAGTCAATGATGGAGTCATAACTGGCATCCACAGCGCTAACTTTGATAAATATACAGTACCATCTCGTACAGGATCAGGACCATGCCAAAGAGCATAATCGTCAGTTGATCTTCGTGTAAGAACTACAGTATGACTAGCACCAAATATAACTCTTCGGACATCTCTACAAAATCCAAATATATACGATAACGGAATCGTACATAAAAATCTACCATTGGCATCGAGGTTCTTTTATCGTGATGCAAATCCTGCGTTGTAATTAGGATTACTGTTTACGACAACAGCTTCAACATCAGCATCGACAGCAACAGCTGAAACCTTTTTTGGTCGTCTTAACGTATATGGATTATGATTAGCGTGATTCGAAGTATCCTTCGCAAACATCATCGAATGACCCCCAGATTTAGTAAAATCATCAGAATATCTAGTTAAACCTAAAACTGTAGTTGCAATATTAACATCGTTATCGATGGATTCAATTCTGGTAGAATTAATTATATACTGGGCGTTGTTAAATAACGCCATTATACCATTATTGACAAATCCAATCGGGATATCTTTAAGATTATCGCCAGCTGCAAATAGAGTATTATCGTGTTTTCTTAGTTGTCCTTCTACTTCGATGTATGCTTCACACGGCAAGAAATATTTAGATGTATCATCAAATCTAAGTTCAATTCGTGATCTTACATTTGCATCATGTGCTTGATATGAAAAATATTGATAATCACGTACAGAATTATTTCTTATTACGGGGTCATTTACTTTAAAAGCATCACCAATCTCATCCCTGAACATTTTATATTAACGTAGTTGATCTAAATGTTTAACCGTTTCAAACCGGAGCCAACAATTGTTCTTAACCTTGCTGCTGCCATTTTATTAATTGCACTGCCTATTTTAGGTGGCATTTGTTCCGTAGACTGTAATTGAAAATTTCTTAGATTTTTCTTTTTACCTCTCGCCAACGACATAAGTTTTTCTTTTGCATCAACTAACGTATCAAATGCTTTATTACCAATAACAGTACCGGCTCTATCACCGAAAACCCCAATAGCTTTCGATGCTATTTCTTTACTAACAGGTAAAATCTTTGGGGCAACTCTAGTAAACAATCCAGTAACAATATCACCAAGTCCATTTCCATACGTAAGTTTATAAACCGGCAATCTTGAGTTTACAACGTAAACAGGTCTTGCTCTGTTCATACTACGATGTACTATCATTTTATTTAAATGCTATATATCTAATCAGTGATTAATCACTATAATAATCATCGGTAAGTTCATCGATGAAACTTCGATATAGTCCGATATCCATTACATGTTCTTGAAATAACCGTTGACAGATTTCAGTCGCTTCGTTAATTATCTTTGGGGAATTATTTCCAGCTCGTTTTCCTCCAATAAGAACTTCTAACCGTGATATATCATCGAGGACACTTCTTGAACAGGGTATATTACCACCGTGATACCCCTCGCCGGTAAATTCTCCTTCTTCAGGTTCTTCTCGTTGAGAATCCAAAGGATTTTTCAGAGGATCTTCCATAACAGGGTCTTGTTGTTTTCGTGGTCGTCCTCGCTTTTGTGGAGTTGATTTTGTGCGTTTTCGTTCTTCTGCTCGTTCTTGTTTTAATCGTTCTCGTTCCTCTTTCTCTCGTTGTTTTTGTTCGGCTTTTAGTCGTTGTTGTTCAGTTACTAATGAACCTCTTTTTTCCTGATTTTCGAGATATTCTCGTTCAACAGCAGTTAAATATGCCTGATATATGGGATCATCATTATCAATTTGTGGTAGTTGATTTTTACTTTTGTAAACTGCTTTAGCAAAATCACCTACGTTTTTTATATAACCTTTTTGTTCAGGTTTTAAATATTTATCTTTATTGTAATATCCTAACGCAGCAAACTTTACTAAATCAGTTATATCATCTTTTTCAATATTCGCTAAAGTTTCCTCAGTAAATTTATCTCGTAGCTCTTGAACTCTATTATCTGGTTTTTTAGGTTTTACCTCAGGTGCAACCGTAGGTTTAGATTCCTTTATCGCGGTTACAACTTCACCAGTTGCTGTAGTTATCGGCTTAAATAATTGTTCAGTATCGGCGGTAAAATCTAATTTTGCTTGTTGACGCGCTTGCAAATTATCTCTGAAAGAATCTCTCACCGGAAGATATTTCTTAATTGCGGCCAACCGTTCTCTAGTTAATCTAGTTATTTGTGCTTCTCCGATATTTGTCATTTATATAAAAAATATATCGCTAATTCATCATTGTATTTATAGCTAATTCGGTTAGCTTCATAGCAGCAGAGAGGGTGGTGACAACGACTGTGGCGTCGTTTTTTTTTAATTCTGATTTTACCAAATGGACGCTTCTATTAAGCATTTAGGAGGAAGCCTTGGATTACCAAAAAGACGCCAGTAAAGGCTTGTCCGATTCACCCTCTCTGCTGCAACATGTATATTGAAACAAACTATATTCATATTGAAACAAACTATATGTATGTTGAAACAAACTACATGTATATTGAAACAAATTACATGTATATTGAAACAAACTACAGATATATTGAAACAAATTATGTGTATATTGAAAAATTATATATGTATATTGAAACAAACTACATGTATTTTGAAACAACTATGTATATTGAAAATAACTATATGTATATTGAAATAAACTATATGTATATTGAAAAAAAAATATATGTATATTGAAACAAACTACATGTTTATTCAAATGAACTATATGTATACTAAAACAAACTATATTGAAACAAACTATATGTTTATTGAAAAATCTACATGTATGTTGAAACAAACTATATGGATATTGAAATAAACTGTATGTATATTGAAAAAAACTATATGTATATTGAAATAAACTACATCTATATTCAAACAAACTATATCTATATTGATACAAACTGCATGTATAATGAAACTAGTATGAGCGCTTGAACGTATAGGCTGTCGATTTGGTATCTTATCTTAGCACGTGGGGTCGGTCCCGGGTTCAAAACCAAATTTACCTCCAAATATTTTCAATCAATTGTAATTCTCCTTAGGCCCGTGCAAGGAGAGATGCTGATTGCTCCTATTATAAGACATATAAATTACCCAGTCACATTATCTTGACCCCATGCATACCAGTCCTAACACTAACCTCTTTATGCTGAGCTTTAAGCGAAGCAGATGTTGGTGACAGTTTTGTAATTCTTTTGTATTGCTCGGCTGTGTTTGAATCCACGACCTCACGCTTCGGATGCATACGCTCTAACGAATAAGCTACAGGAACAATTTATTATTTGTTGTTTTTTATTTGTATCGCTCTTATTTATTCTTTCTTGTCCATTTATCTTCCTCTATCTTACAGTTTGTATTAATTGTGGACTATGCTTGGATCATTTGATTATGTGTACGTGGCTCATAATAATGTTTCATTCCCTCATCAGTTTAATTAATTGCATGTAATGCTTATAACGCTTTTGCTTTATTGTATCACTCAGAATTAACGGGAAATAACCAAGACTTTAAAATAATAAAATAATGTTTTTTCTTTACATTTTATATACTTGAATTGCATGTACATTCTTAAATATAAATTTGCATCAAGACCTCAGAAGGATTAATTAAATATATATATATATATATATATATATATATATATATATATATATATATATATATATATATATATATATATATATATTTAAATGGTAAGACATGTCTATGTATGTATGTCTGTATGTATGTATGTATGTATGTATGTATGTATGTATGTATGTATGTATGTATGTATGTATGTATGTATGTATCCCACACCAGGAACCAGACAAGCATGTCCCCATGTTTTTCGATTGCTTTACTTAAACTGAAATCATCGTTATCGTAACTCGTTGATTGGGATTGAATACAAATTTCAGGAACCAGTCTGCAATTCATCCTGTACCGGATTCAGATGTTTGGCATATCTAACTTAAAAAGTGTTTTGAGAGCAGCTTGACGTGATGTAAAACGCATACAAACGCGAAGCAAAGGCTTGAACTACTATACTTAATCATATATTCATAATATTAGGATTTCCGATGCCAAAAACCAGGCCGACGTTGCAGCACCCTGCTATAGGAAGTAGAGGAAAAACGTACATCCTGATAAATTTCAAGATGATGTCTTGCTAGAACAGGACAACAAAATCAACATCTGTCTGTTGTTGGAAAGTTAGGCCTACTTATTGTTTATTAGAATATTTAGTATAGCTTCAATATTATTTACAAATATTAAAATAAATATTTCGTTATATATTTGATAAACCATTTAAATTGTATCACATCGATGTAAAATGATCATTATCCATACTATCTTAATGAAGAAGGAAACAATAATGGCACTTAGAAATAGGCCACTACATGCATGTTGACAGGGGACACATTTGCATTAGCTTTTACCCTAGGTTGCTTATTAGCATGACCCGTTTTATTTTACATTTGCTTCAGCTTTTACTCTAGGTTGCTAATTAGCATGACCCGTTTTATTTTACAATTGCATCAGCTTTTATCCTTGTTTGCTAATTAGTATGACCCGTTTTATCTTACATTTGCATCAGCTTTTACCCTAGGTTGCTAATTAGCATGACCCGTTTTATTTTACATTTGCATCAGCTTTTATCCTTGTTTGCTAATTAGCATGGTCTGTTTTATCTTACATTTGCATCAACTTTTACCTTAGGCTGCTCATTAGCATGACCCGTTTTATCTTACATTTTTGATGTTATAAAAATTTGTAAGTGTTATAAAATCAGTACTTTGTAAGAGATCTGTTTTATTTGAAGTCAGCATGAACAAAATTTAAATAAAAAGAGGGTCAAAGCTCGATGTTGTTAATATTTTGAAGACTAATGAATAAAAGATGAATCATTTTATTAAAGTTTAATCCATTCATAAAGTTAAAATATGTATAAACAGATAAACTTAAACAAGAAAATGTGTAAAATAATTCATGCCCAAATTCATATTTTCAAATATAGATATGGATAGAATCAAAGCCAATCCATAATTTAATGTAAAGGGTGGTGTTTTGCTAACGTCCCAACAGTTACAAGAAAATACTAAATTTGAATAATGTTAATTATCTCAGCATTGATGACGCATGATGTAGGATTCCAATATTCCAAATTTAACTTCTAAAATATCCATTGTAACAAAAGGACAAAACTAACAACATTGCATGCCATATTACTACTCAAATACGATAGAAAATACGAGCATAAGCATATAATTCGTATAATATTGTATTCAATTTTTTAATACGCATAACAAAAACTATCATCTATTCAAAACAGTTATGTGTGTTTATGCGTGAAATATGGATATAAATAATGTAGCGCTTTTTTCAGTATAGGTGTTTGGCTTGCGAAATTCGTTTCCAAATTCCAACTTAAATCCCTTTTTAATAACGGAAGTTTGTCCGCATGTGCCCCAAGCACAACGACAAACCATTTTATAATAAATGTTCATTAATTTTGTGCGTAATATTTCAAATTACTCTGCAGTATAATAAGTAACTAATCAATCAATGTCTTATGTTTTTGCGCAAATGTGGCTGATTGCAACGCCTAACTACGCATTGAATTCGATGCCTATTTTTGACTGGTCCAGATTGATTGACAGGTCGGAACCCTGCATAGCGAGTGGAAGGAACTTACCTAATTTATACCCTACAATGTAACATTCTCTCCCAGACGAGATATTGCAATTGTCTTCGCTCTCCCAATGCCGTGACTGGCTCTCTTGAGAACATATTTCGTCACAAAATACTTTTCCTTTCAGGGAGAAACACAGAAACCAGACGTAAGTTCAAACCAGTAACACACACAATACAATATCAATATTGCACAACCGTTGCAAGTACTACCTGTGTCGATAGCGACTTCAAAAGTGAACAATTCTGTCTTATAGTAAATGAAGTCTATTGATATGAAAAACGACTCAAATGTTTTCGGTCGGCGTTCCTTGACCATAACGTCTGGCATATCGAGAAACTGAACTGCTCGCAAAATAAATGCGCCATTATTTGTCCATCCCACCTTGCTTGCATGATATAGGCCCTACAATCGACGATATCGGGTATTTCACGCAATACAATTCGTGCAATGTCCAGTGTTCTTGTTTCGTAGGGGTGTTTCGGTGGAATTGAAAACTACAGCAAGAGTGCGAAAACTAATACCGATAGAGGACTTTTAAGAAAATAATTAGAAAACATTACAATGAACGTAAGAATTTAGCATAGAACATTTGGAAAGCTTCCCAACATAAGAAGACGTGACCTTGACAGAGTAACAACTAGACAATATAACTCATGCACACTATGAATTTATGTGACTATGATGCTAATCTGCTGATTATTATTATTATTATTATTATTATTATTATTATTATTATTATTATTATTATTATTATTATAACAAGGAGCAGAAAATGTGTTAAATGGTTTTCAACATTGCTGCATGACCTGTTGTGTATCTTACACACCTTATGACGGCGACGAAGACATAGACGATGACAATTAAACTAATAGCGATACTAATGCCGATGGCGCTGATGGTAAATTTTACACGATTGGCATGATATACAAGTTGTTCATTTTATATATATAAGTAAACATTGGTTGTATTAATAGGACAGAGTGATTTAAATATAGTTTTGCCTATCATGTTTATTGGCTGATGGAGGACACCGTTGTCTACACGTAGCTGTGGAATATTTCGAGAGATCCAAATATAGTTTTGCCTGTCATGTTTAGTGGCTGATGGAGGACACATTCGTATACTCATAGAAAGGGGTATATCTCGAGAGAAAGAACATTTTTTATTTGGATACAATCTGAGGTACACTATATTTAACAGCATTACTACCGGTCACATGAATATTGAATTTATTAAATTCTCGATAAGAAATCGAATCGTTAACACAGTTCGGCATGATGGGTCTGCAAGTGCAGAACACTCATTTTTGACTGATTAGTATTATATCTGCTGTATTAGATATATCATCAGAAAAACTCGAACTCTCTCATTCAGAACATGATTGTTCCGCTAGTCCAATAACTTAGACATCCTCGAAACAGAATCTTTGGCTGGTATACGCATATTTCGCTGTTACACGCATTATATTCACAAGTCAATATAATAGGCTGGAACCCGGTCACATCGGCACGTCACTATTATAGGCCCGTACTTAAACAAATTGGCAAGTCAATACGTAGGCCGGTACAGGGGTTAAAGTTGAAAGTAATATCGTAGGCCGGCACCAAAACCTAAGTGACAGGTCAATATCATAGGCTCATACCTGGACCTAATTGGCCAGGAATACCATACTCAGGAACCCTGACCAAATTTGCAAGTCGTCATAGGCAGGCACATGGACTAAATAGGAAAGTCATATCAACGGTCCGTACCCCGACGAAATTGGCAAGTCAGTATCATAGGGCGTAACCCGTACTAAATTGGGCATGTCAATTTAATAGTCCGGTGAGTTGTACAGATTTCTGTCCCGATTAATTAGTCTTAATAGCCGTGGTATGTTCGGCATTCGTAAGTTTTGGGGGAATTCCAAAATTGAAAAGTGAAGTTATGGGGTAAATAACAATCTACTGGATGCCAATGTTAAAGCTAGAAAACATATTGGATTGGTAAGGACCAGTCTATTGGATGGCATTGTTAGAGATGCAAAGCAGATTGGAAAGGTAAGGACCAGTCTATTGGATGGCATTCTTAGAGTCAGAAAGAAAACTGTATGGGAAAATTCAGTCTATTGTATGCAGTTTTTTTTTTTGTTTTTTTTTTGTGGGGGGGGGGTGTTATCTGGAAGAAACCTGGTTGTGTAAAAGTCTTTCAGTTGTATGCAATTGTTATATCTGGACAGAAAACTGTATGGGTAACAGTCAGTCTTTTGCATGTCATAGTGCTATCCGGACAGAAATTGGATTGGTAAAAATCAGTCTTTTGTATGTCATATTTATAAATGGACAGAAAATTGGATGAGTAAAGATCATTATACTGCGTGTCATCATTGAATCTGAAAGAAGACTGGATAGGTAAAAGTCAGTCTATTGTATATCATTGTTATATCTGTACAGAAAAATAGTTGGGTGAAAGTTAATCTATTGTATGTCATTGTTTTATCAAGAAAAAAACGGTATGGTACAAGTCAGTCGTTTGTTATATCTGGACAGACAACTGGATAAGTAAAGGTCAATCTATTGTGTGTCATTGTTACATGTGAAACAAAACTGGATGAGTAAACGTCAATCTATTGTATGTCATTGTTATATCTAGAACGACATTTCGATGGGTAAAAGTCAGTCTATTGTATGTCATTGTTATATCTGGACAGAAAGCTGGATGATAAAAAGTCAGTCAATTGTATGACATTGTTATACTTTAAATCTAACTTAACAACAGTTTAAAGAGACATAATCGGTCTCACTGGCGATACACGTTTTCATTCAAGGTGTATTATCTGAGTAGATTTACATATACATGACAAAAATGGTATTTTGATCATCGTCGAAAAAAATCACTTCAAAGACATATCACTTAAACAAAAGGGAGCCTTGTTTTATTGCAAAGCTGCCTTTATTATTATTATTATTATTATTATTATTATTATTATTATTATTATTATTATTATTATTTAAATAGAGACGACAGAAAATAAGAACAAAATGAGGCGAAAAGGACGCATGACATTTGGCAGAAACCTGAGAAGAACATGGTATCTAGGAAAAACCTAGCAAATGGCAAGGAACCCAAAATATGGCACGGTACTTTGGAAACTATAAGCAAACTGCAAGGCCATAGGAAAGGACATGGTAGAAGAGCACAATGCTAAACGTGGGCAAGGGAAATACTATACGTGTGTTGTTTTAACTGCATTTGATAGATGGTGGGATATAGGTACCACTCTTCCATATTAATGGCATATAGAAAATAAATGGTGGGACATAGATACCGCTATTCCATCTTACGGATATAGAATAAATAAATGGTGGGATACATGTACCATTCTTTGATACTAGGGGTGTATAGTAAATAAATAGTGAGACATAAGTACCACTCTTTTATACCAGGGGAATAGAGTAAATAAATTGTCGGACATAGGTACCTTTCTACCGTATTAGGGTTTTAGAGTAAATAAACGGTCCGACATTGGTACTGCTGCTATCGCAAATTTCGTTACTCATTTCATTCATTAATTTATAACTTTAAATCGATTGCCTGCAATCGGTCTTATTCCTAACAGCGTCACCTTTATATCACTTCAAACCGAATAGACATTAACACGGCATCTGTATTTGTGGAGGCGAGTGTACATCCTTCACACAACAAGAGTGATGTGTTTTATATTGTTCTGTTTTGCATGATCCGTACAATTCTATAAATTACATTATCTTTGAAAACTAAGGGCATATCCCCCCTCTATCATTTTTGTAGATTTAGTTGAAGCAGATATTGCATTCATTGGATGCAGAAGATACAGTGGTAATCTTCTAGAATCGAACCCTTTAATGAAAATATTTCTTCCAGCATTCGAAAAGTGAGCACGCGTCTCGTTAACACGTAACATGTTGGTCTAAAACGCGTAAACGATCACAATATAAGAAACTAATTGGTCACAATCGAGTTAGAAATTAAAAATGGATGAATAAAATAAATACATTATGTACATATTTGATATTCTTGAAATACTATTCTGTAGGCAAGTGTCACCATTAAATTATAATCCTGATCAACATGATGATTTCGACGTCCGCTTCTTAACATTTATTTGGTACTACATAACCTATATTGTACTGACATGTCATATATATCCTATACATATATACATACCTTTAACAACATTATGTGTTCACTTTCGCACACTCCTCCTGTTACATTGCATTAGCACATCTATAGCACAATCTTCTTTAGTGATTGAACCAATTTCCCAAAACTTACACATTTCTCTAATAGCAGCCTGGTGCAATATTTCGAACCGGAATTCAATCCATCGATCACGTATGTTTAATCAGATACGCAAATATTGCATGCGTTAACAATACACGTCTGTTCGCTGTGAATGACACATGAATTGACAGCCGTAACCGGGGATATTACCTTTAGCGAGGTTATGACGTTAGATGTTTATGACGTTCATCTTGCGCATCGTAACGTAATGTTTATAGTTATCCTTCTCTCTATTACTCGTTCCAGCAAAGACATTTCTCACATTTTCTCTTGTTTTTGTTTTAATTTCCGTATAATGAGGATTAGTGTTTATAATATCACTCGTACTTAATTATTTGAGCATTTTACTCCCAATGATTATGGCAAAAATAAATAAGAAATTCAGCTGAAAGGATTTTAATATTCCCTTAACCAGGAAGGATACAAGTAATAATGTCTTTATAATACAAACACCTAAACAAAGATAAAATACAAGTACTAATTAATATTAATCATACTGTTGCTACTATTGCAAATAACGTCATCTTTGGCAGCTTCAGTACCACCAGTACTACACAATAATAATAATAATAATAATAATAATAATAATAATAATAATAATAATAATGTTTATTGTTATTACTATTATTATTTTTTGGATAAATAGAAGACTATCTTTTTCACAGTAATTGCATAACGAGAAAAGGGGATTCTTCTTTGATAAGCATTCGTAATGGCACAACACACAGCTGAACTAGAATAATTGAAAAACTAGCCCCGCCATCCCTCTCTCTCTGTCTCTTTCTCTCTCTCTGTCTGTCTGTCTCTCTCTCTCTCTCTCTCTCTCTCTCTATCTCTCTTTCTCTCTCTCTCTCTCTCTCTCTCTCTCTCTCTCTCTCTCTCTCTCTCTCTCTCTCGTTCGATATATCCAGATATTGTTTTTTAATTTCACAACGTACAGCGCAGTTTTGTGTTCACTGATAGATTTTTGGCCATACAATTTCATATGTGTATTCACATTTATTATGCCATCTGCAGCAGGTAAAATGTTTTTGTAATGACCCGCTTTTATCGTTAAACCGACCATGCTCAGTTGGTTGGAGTTTGTTATCTAAATGCCAAGTAAGTGTGACATATCATTCAACAAAACTTCAGGTTAATTAATTCATACCTTCAAATTTGTATTAAAATATAAACTTAAGAGAAGAAATGAATAACATGTCACTGCACTCGTCAATTTTGTTATTGTATCAGGCTGATTCAAACGTGTGTCGGACTTTTGTGGAGAAAAAATCTTGTTTCTTCACTTTAAATTTATAGAGGATGTTAGGTACGGTTTGCAAACACATGTTTCAAATTAGATGTTAAATAAATAAGGTGTTTTTAAAAGGAGGGATTGTCGTTGAAATGACATCACAGCGGTGAAAAGCAAAATATATATATCTTGAAAATATTTTAGAAAAAAATAGGTTGGAACACGAGAACTATTCGATCGAAAAACCAATCCCTGAGTAGTATTAGTAGTAGTAATGATTGTAGTTTGTGTAATAATGATTAGGATGAAGACGATGATGATGGAAATAATGTACTTATGACAGTTTGTTGAAATAGCTACTCCAGAAACGTCAAAAAGTACAAAACACAGCTGTTCGGTTCATCTTTAGAGTATCTCGATCAGAGCACACCTCATCACTGCTCTGTACCCTACACTTGCTATCCATTCGATACAGAATCAAACACAAAATTTGTTCTCTGTGCTGCGTTTCACTGACAGACTCCATTCCAACATGTCTGTCCTGCCTTACCAATGTGTATACACCAGCAAGATATTTACGCTCCTCTTCTGACACTCTTTGTTCCCACCATGAAAACGAAGTCATATGAACAACATTCTGTTGCATACCAGGGCCTGGCGATGTGGAACGAATTGCTCATTGAAATTAGATACAAATACACAGTGATCCCTTTTAAGAGTGTTCTTTAAACCTTTCTCGACTGCAGGAACAAACGTAGAGATATAATAATGTTTTGTATCTTGTATGTTTTCAGCATGTTTTATGTTTTCCAATTTCATGGTTTTTGTTTTTTGTTTTTCTGTAGTGTAGTCATATCATTATAAATTATGTAAAGCGTTTAAAGCTTTAGGCACTATACAAAGTCCTCATTATTATTATTATTATTATTATTATTATTATTATTATTATTATTATTATTATTATTATTATTGCTTTGTTTGACCTGAATGTTACTTCAGTCTCTACAATAAGATTGCAGCAGGAGACAGATTTAGCTGTTATGAAAAGATTTTTATCCAAACTTGTTATGAACGACTTTCACCCCCCCCCAATTCGTCATTATAATAAATTAATACATTTATGACAGATAAATATAAATTTGTAACATAATTTAATTTTTTTTAATACATAATACGAAATGTTTCAAATACTTCGAGCTATAATTGATTGGTTTCCCAAATACATCGACCGTAAACATTCAGAGCTGGCAATTATATCGTATAGAAACTCTTACAAATACAGACCTTAGTATCATACATGTAAGAAAGGTGAACTCTCATCATGAAGTCCAACGGAATCGAACTAGCACGGCACAGCCCGAGCGTTACGTGTATGTTATTTGGAGAGCAAAGCTTAATACCAGAAAATGTTATTCCTTTGTTGTTCCGCTCATTATGACCGCCGAATTATGAGCTTTTTCAGTATGCATCTGACCTTAGAATTCACAACCGTTTTGATACCTATCCTTTAGCAGCAGAAGGGGCGAATCAGACAACATTTTTAGACAAGTTTGCACTGAAATCATGCTTAAAAACAATGAAACCAATGACATCTGGCCCAAATGTGTGTGTGAATCTGATATCGTTTCATGGATTAGGTCCAAAAAAAAATTATGAAAAAATCAATGAAATTAATGAAATCAAAAACTTTTCAACTATTACAACATCGATGTCACTCACCCTCTCTGCTGCTATGGGTTAACCGAATATTTGATCCAGTCCGATACGATATCGTGTTCGAGGGTCATGTAAATTTCTTGTTACAAATCCGTGTGGGGTAGACTGAGCATGACTAAAAAAATTTCTAAATTGATTGAAGTCCATATCAGAACACCATGTCTGCCAAATATTTCGTAGCGTATGTGTATCAACGCCGTTAAATACACACAACACATTACAATTATCGCGAATCACTTTTGGAATCTGAGTGTAGCGTTGAGTGACATAGATCACATCCGTGTTTTTGTGCCTGCCTCGGGAAAATATTCTAGCTGGTTTTTTTTGTTTATCTAACATGACATCATCGTATACAACTAAATTGTTGATACTTCCATCGAGGTCTTCTACTGATGGCGCCTCGTCAATATCGGTTATAAATTCAATAACATCCTCGCCGGCAATATCTGAAGCGTTTTCATTAAAATCTTTTAGCACTTCATAGCATTGTTGGTCATCTACGCTAGGGGCAATTACATACAACTTATCCCACTTCATCCATCTCATTATTAAATTGAGCAACAATTGCGTTTTACCGGATCCAGATGGTCCGATTATAATTGCGCGGATAGAGTTTGGTAGCGCTGCATGATGCTTCACTGGTTCTCTTGTTTTAGTCGCTGAAAAATCAATTATATTCATATCTCTATACATAAATTATGGATCTATATTGTGTGAAGTGTAAGGCGCGTACTGGCACAGATGACTTGACGACGATTACAACTAAAAATAACCGATCAGCGCTTTCTGGTAAATGCGTACAGTGTAGTACAAAGAAATTTAGATTTGTTTCCAAACCCAAGGAACCTTTAAAAAAAAACGAGGAGGTGATATCGCTGCCAAATTAGCAAAACTCCCTGGAACCCCATGGGCAAAATACCCCGGAGAAAAACACCTTCCAGGGTATAGTTATTGTGGACCGGGAACAAGACTTGATATCAGACTCAATGATCAAAATCAGCCCCGACCCGGTGAGGAACCAATAAACGCTATTGATAAGGCCTGTCACCTTCATGATGTTGCTTATAAAAGCAGCAATTTGCAACACAGGCATCTAGCAGATGTGAAATTAATTCATGCGTTGAATTCTATCACTGATAAATCCTTCAAAGAAAAATTGGCTTCATTTTTTATAAAATCGGCTATAAAAAGTAAATTGATGTTAGGTGCTGGTAATTAATAGCAACATGGAATCTATTTATTATTCCCCAAGAGGATACTGGAAGGGTAACGCTGCAATCAGTAAACTCGCTAGCGCCGCAAAAGTGAAAAAAACCACTGCGGCTCATTGGTTATCCAAACAGGCACTATGGCAAATTTATCTACCACCGCCTAAACAAATTCAATTCTCGCATTTTGATGTGACCTTTCCTAATGAAGTTTATCAAGCTGATATATTATTTCTGCCACATGATCGTGGTTACAAATATGCGTTAACTGTAGTTGATATTGCAAGTCGATACAAAGAAGCAGAACCGTTAAAAACAAAATCAGCCACTGAAGTGGCTTCTGCATTTGAAAGGATTTATCGAAGGAGCCCTCTGCACTGGCCAAATCTGTTACAAGTTGATCCTGGCAAGGAATTTCAGGGTGCAGTGTTATCTACAATGAAATATCACAATGTCGCTATCAGACGAGGGCACACTGCACTGCATCGTGATCAGGCCATTGTAGAACGATTTAATCGGATTCTTGCTGAACGGTTATTTGGATATCAATACGCAAAAGAATTCATCCAAGAAAAAAGATCCCGTGAATGGGTTAAGAGATTACCAGGTGTAGTTACCGCACTGAATAACGAGATTACTAGAACCATCAACATGAAACCTATCAACGCGATTAAAAAGAAGTCGATACCTGAAAAACCACAAAAGGATTTTAGCGTTTCCCAACCAATTCTTGGTAGTAATGTCATTGTGAGGTACTTATATGAACCAGGAGAGCTTGAAGGGGGGAGAAAAAGGGCTACTGATCCTATTTGGAGTATTACTGCACATAAGATATCTAGTATAACACGATCTACGGGTAGACTTCCAATCTATAAACTGGATTCAACTGCCCCTCAACGGGGTTTTACTAGACAACAATTACAAGTGATACCTGAGGATACTCAATTACCACCGCATGGTCTTCACTAGCACCCTTGCGTCTATTGCACTCAAGACAAGTCAACATCACATTATTTCTGACATGACCGAGATTGTTATTTTTTCTGTCTACGGTGAATTGGCGAGGATCCTTATCCGAATACTGCCAACGCATTATACAATTGCAACTCGCGCAGTGATTATTTTGTTGTTGCTTTAACGCAATTATTAATTCAGCATCAATATCAAATTCTCGTTGTTTTTTTTTTGTCTTGTTGTTTGTAACCGGAGAGTTTTTTTTATCAATAATATCATCTATTGTGGTGTCATTATCATCGCCAATGATTTTATCATCGCCACTGGCTTTGCCAACGACAATTCTTCGAAGCTGATTTATTTTTCGTACTCTGGATACTGAAAGATAGACTAAATTCGACCATTCTATGCGATTATCTACCATCCAAACAATTGTATTCGATATAGTCAATCCCTGTGAAGAGTGTATTGTTGCTGCATAACCTAGCGTCCATGGGGATTTATTAGCACGCAATGCATCTTCAACGACATTGATATCAACCAGCACAATATCATTTAATACGAGAATCTGCTTTTCACTCTGTCCTGGAATATCAACTTCGATGTTCTGTTTTCGTGTCTCCGATGGCCTATAACATAACGGTACTGGAAGTGTTGCAAATTTTTGTTTATGCAATTCAAATAACTTCATCTGAAGTGTGTCCCTGACTATTTTTCTACTTGCAATGATTAAATCATTTGGTCTCCACGCTTCCCAAAACTCATTCATGGGAGTTTCCGAAATTATTTCACGGGCTATTTCACACTGGATTCTATCCGGTTGTAATCTAATTAGTTTCTTCAATTCTTTTAATTCATTATCAAGTGATCTATGATCAGTATCAATTTCTTCATAATAGTCTACAAAACCCTTTAGCCATTCATGGGGAGATGCACCGACAAATGGTGGTGGTTGCCCGTGATCACCGCACATGACGATTTTTGTATTCTTCAATAACAACCACTCAAGAAATATTTTTAAGACATCTTCGGACACTGTGTCTTTTTCATCCCACATGATGAATTCAGGAATAAATTTCTCTCCCATGCGCTCAGGAGTCCATTTATCTCCCTTCCATCTAAAGAAACTATGATAAGTGCAGGCATTTACCCCTCTCTGTATCATTTCTCTTGCAAGTCTATGAGTCGGTGTTAGCACAATCATTTTTGTGAAATCCGTAGGATTTTTCCCACGAAATAACTCAATTACCCGGGTTGTTTTTCCTGACCCGCCACAACCGTTTAAATAAACTGTTTTATATCTACAGATTGGATCAGAAATCGGTGGTGCACTAGAAAATTCTGAACACTGATTGCTTTCTAAGTAATTATTTTCAATGGTAACATCTGCTGATGGAATATAATCATGAATCATTTCTTTCTTAATTCTCCATGACCCCCATTTTTCGTTGCCAGTAGCCTTAAAATCAGCCATTTTGCTATTTATGTAAAATGAGTCAGTAGCAACTCTAACTGCGGTGGTAGGAAATCTATTGATCATTGAAAACAGATTGATAGAAGCATAACCGAGCATAGAAGCTCTCAAATGTGTGTACTGCGGATGGTATCCATCAGTGTAAGTAACAATTGTACCCAATTTGGTTCCATCGGACATAAATGCGTCCTTACGATTGACATATAGGCCCCTATTCGTTAAATCCGTGATTACAAAATCGTATTCAGCATTGTCTATAATCAATCGTGAAGAATATTTCGTATTATCATCTTTGCCACCTTGGGTAAATTTACCGATTATTCTTCGTCCAAGATTTTTTGCTTCATTGTTTCTGATTTCAAATAACTGTCTGGACCAATCCATGATTTGTTGTTCATTAAAATCAGGAAACAGTTTTCGCTCTTCGCTAATTATTTTTTCTAGATCAGGTTGTGGTAACCAGACTGATTTCTGTGCTCGATAGGATATAATTGCTTCACTGACAATTAATGATTTTAACATCTTACAATCAAGCATATACCGTAATAACTCTATTGGCATCCAGTGTTTTTCAGACATGTGTTTACCAATCCAAAGATAACTACACGGATGAAGTCCTTCAGCCATTTCAAATGATACTACACAAGCGAATCCGGTTAAATCAAAATCAGGAAGTGGTCCATTAATAGCAACACGGGTCATTTCGTGTGTAGGGTGTCCAAATCGTTTGAAATATTTCTCACACTCTCCATACCCAAGAAAACTTCCTGGATAACACGCAATCATATCAACGGAAATAACGGTATCAGGGTCGTATTTTGTGTTCCATAATCCGCCGTGGCTGTATTCAAGACAGGACAATTTGACATCTGATAAAAACTCACTTCGTGTTGGTTTCTACGCGTTTTTCTTTCTAGCAAAATGTGCTGCAATGGATGGTACTGTGAAACAGTTTGCTAATAATTGATCGTTGTCTTCTCCGTCCTCAGAAAGCTCACTAGCTAGTTGTTTCATTTGATTTTGCAGCTCTTCAGTACGGTATAATTCTCCGTTAGTCCTTACAAACTGATCAAATCTGCATTCCTCGTCTGAAGAACTATGAAATAGCCACACTGACACAGGATCGTTTTTACTCAAATGGTAAATGGCATCAAATAATTTCTGCTCTGAAAAAAACTCTTCGGTTTGGGATAGATATTTTACGGTTCTATCCCGTGGGAATATTGTTACTGCAGATGACCACGCGTGTGCGTTATGATCAATAATTTCAATGGGGGCTCCCTGTGATTTATATTTCGATTCGTATAATACTTCTCCGGTGATTGTCCTTACCGATATTGGAAATCTTAATGATTTTTCTAATTTGGTTATATCCTGAATTGTTGCCCCATTCTCTTTTACCGTGAATTCCCACTCGGTTATTTTTTTTCGTCTTAGATCAGTTAGTTTATTCCCCCGGGACGCATTTGTAAAGTGTTCCATTATTCGTTCTGCTACACAATTGAGCCCTGTAGAATATTTCATGGGTGCTAGTTTTGAAATATCAGGTTTTTCATTGATCGGATATATCCCGTAAACAACTGCTGTGACAGGATAAGATCTTTCGTAGTAGGGTTTATCAATTCCAGTCAAAATTCCCGGTTTTGAATCCTGATTCACAGTGACAGTTTTTTTACCCCTGAGAATGGGTTCAAATTTATCCCTAATAATCCATTTTTCATCCTCACGGATAATGAATTTGATTCGGAAAAAATGACTTTTTTCCCCAATACGTGAAATTATGACGGCTGCCTTTTCATCATTCATGGTAGCGTCAACAACACCATCAATTCGAAATGTTGACCAGCAATGAGCTGCCCCATCACGCTTGAATTCATTAAAACAATCTCTGATGGGTTTATCAAGAATTTTATTCTTGGGTGTATTAGAAACTATATCAAGATTGAATTGAGCATCCTTCCATGGTGATCTCATGTTTCCGTCTCTTGGACGTTTTGGACGTTTTTTGGGTCTATCGCGATTAAATTTAGGACTGATTTTCAATAATCTCTTAAACTCTTTCATGTTTCCGTCTCTTGGACGTTTTGGATGTTTTTTGGGTTTATCGATATTAAATTTAGGATTGATTTTCAATAGTCTCTTAAACTCTTTCATGTTTCCGTCTCTTGGACGTTTTGGATGTTTGTTTCTGTTTACTACACGTTTTTTGGCTCTATCGAGATTAAATCTAGGATTGATTTCAATAATCTCTTAAACTCTTTCATGTTTCCGTCTACTATACATTTTTTGGGTCTATCGAGATTAAATCTAGGATTGATTTTCAATAATCTCTTGAACTCTCTATCGGTATTGAATTTAGCATTTTTCGAAGTCAATCTCTTGAACTCCTTCATGCTATATTAAAAACAGACGTCTAAATGAAAGATTTATGTATAATCAATCACTGCAAAATGGGTCAGTCATTGAATTAGACAATAGTGTAGTATATAATGACCCAAGAATTCAGACTACACCCAGTGATTAAAAATTACGAAGCATCCAGTGATGGTGTTGTAAGACACTGTAGACTGAAGAACCCAATTGGGTGGGATAATGGTATGGGGTATTTGGTGTTTAATGTTGGAAGGAAGACATTTCGCAATCATCGTTTCATATTTGAATGTTTTAATGGATTGATCAAAGATGGTTTTATTATTGATCACAAGGATTCTAATCGAAAGAACAATTCTTTAGCCAATCTGCAAGCTATCACACAAGGTGAGAATATCAAACGAGGAAAGACTGACACTTGTTCAAAAGCGAGACCAGTGAAATCTTTGAATACAATAACTAACGAAGAGAAAATATTTCACTCATTATATGAAGCCGGTAAGTATTTCAATATTTGTAGAACTTCAGTACGATTTGTTGCAGAGGGGGTAACCAAGACGGCTATTTCAAAAAAGACGGGGCAAAAAGTTCAATTTAGTTATGTCTAATGCGTCATATTTTCCAATTAGAGATATGTCATTCTTATAGAATAATGAATTCTGAAAACATGAATAGCATCATAGTTGAAATAGCAAAATTGAAAAATCAGGATATCAAACTATCAGATGGATTAAATCCTGATCAAATTGTGTCTGATTTTCAGGATATAGAATACGGGGTTAGCACTAACAAATATATGCTACCCAAGAAATATGCACTCATCAAAAAAATTCAGAATTCTATTAAAGACTCTCTTTCATTTTCCAGTGACATCAGTGTGTTCGTCCCGTTGTATACTATCGTAGAACGAATACGAAAAGAATTAGGTAACGAATACGAATTGAAAAAAGAAGTCAACTCTAAAATTAGAAACCTACGGGCATTAATTCAAGAAAATGAACAATTTTGATTGCCCGACCATTGATTGCACGACCATTATCATTTTTGATTGTGATCGACCATTATCATTTTTTTAGCCGACCCTCAAGGGAATGTCAAAAATAGAATGAGGAAACTGTGGTATTAATTATTTTATATACAATTTCCACACTTTCCTCATCATTGATAGAGCCGTTAAAACAATCAAATAACACTTCCATGATGGTGTTAAAAATCATCTGACATGTCATTGATGTCAAAAAAGTGAGGAAAGTGTGATATTAATTATTTTATTAGAGAATTCCACACTTTCCTCATCATTGATAGAAGGTGTCTCACGATGAAATAACACTTCCATGACGGTATAAAAAATCATCCGACATGTCAAAAAAGTGGGGAAAGTGTCAGTATTATTTATTTTATATACAATTTGCACACTTTCCCCATCATTGATAGAGCCGTTAAAACAATCAAATAACACTTCCATGACCGTATCAAAAATCATCCGACATGTCAAGTGTTTTACAATTGAAAAATTGTTTCTGATTTCAAATAATGGTCAATGAAGCATTAACAACCCGATTGGCTCGTGAACGATTAGATGCAATTAAGAGATTTGTACCAATTCGTGACTCTGTAAGGAATAAACTGCAACAACGACAGAGTCTTCAGACTGATTTTGCTTTAGGGTCTGAAGAATTGTTTAAACCAGTAACCACAGCAACGAAGGGGGTAGAGCGTGCTTTACTGGGAGATGGTCCCGAGACGGGAAAATCTGTTATTGGTGAACTCGAAAAAATAGCAGCGAAAACTGAACAAACAAAACAAATGGGATCAAAAAGAACAGTAGAGGACTTACGCATGAGATTTAACACGGAAGGGTTAGCAGAAATTGATGAGACTGATCCAACAGAAATTCCTACGCTTGTTGTTACGTCTTATGAAAACAGAAAAAAATGGTTGAAATCAGAACATCATAAGTTTGTTAAGAATTTCACTCACTGGGCTGATATATTCTACAAAATCAAAACTGGAAAAAGTAAAAAAAAGTCAGATAGTGCATCATACATCGAATATATCGATGCGGTGGATCTAGTGTATAATCAATACGAAGAGTTTAAACAACCAAAATTGCAAAGAAAGCGACAGCAACTTGCAAAGAAAATATCTTTCTCTCCTAAAAAACAACAACTACCACCTGATGATGATGATGATGATTATTTACAAGAAACGGATTCAGAAAAACTAGATGAAGCAGCTGGTTATAGCGGAAGTGGACTGCAAAATCCAAGGATTGGAAACACTTGTCCTGATAGTGTTATCAATGATATATCACGATTAGAAGTTCTTGTAGGAGGATTCCGAGCTGGAAATAACTCTCCAGAAATAATTAATGAAGCAGCTGATATCTGTAGACGGTTATTTGCCGGTGGTATCATGGATATCAAAACCTATCGAGATTTCATTGACGAGTTAGCAAATGGGTATCATAGTGATTAAATAACAATTGAAAACACTATTGTTTTTATAATAATGATCATCCATTACAATCATGATAAACCAACCCTCGTCTATGTAGTTAATTCACGGTTTCCAGTTTATAAAGCATACTATGGAGATGGTTTAGGCAATACCATTTTAGGATTCTTTTCAAGAATGGCTCCAAAAGTGATGCCGTTAGCTAAACAGTTATCAATGAAAGCCATTGATGTTATTCGTGATAAGGGTATTGGTGCTGTTGGAGATCTTGCCGGAAAGGCATTTTCAACTGCAAAGAATAAAATAACATCATTAGTGAGGCGAAAAAAGAAACCGTTACCGTCTACAGAAGAAATGCCTGCAAGTGTTAGTAAAATAATAAATAACGCAGTAGATGAAAAACTAGCGTCGATGGCTTTAACTCCCGACCCAAATATAATAGCGGGAAGTGGCTTTAGAAAACTACGTCGATGAAATCCTATGGATTTTTCACGCTAGCGTTTTTCACGAATCGTTACGATTTTACGATTTAGACTCTGATAGATAGAATAAAATGTTCAAACAGTCACGTGATCCAGCATTTGATATAGACGCCCCAGTTGGCAAGGATGATTCTGTACGCGATTATCAATATTACGCCTATCATGCCATAGACTCAAATAGTCGAGCAAGAATTGAACTTCAAGTCCATGATACCAGTAAATACTTTTTACCCTGTGAAGCATTTATTGAAGTAGAAGGAGAAATTGTAACAGCTGCTGATACTACTGCTGTACCAGCACCGTATCCAGCTGGTACTCAAGTTGGGTTTGTCAATAATGGTATCATGGCGCTATTTGAGAGTGCTAGATATCTCATTGATGGAAAAGAAATTGAGTCCATAGATCGTGATGTTGATGTGGCTACAACAATCATAGGGTTAGCGAGATATTCTGATGATTATACAAGATCAGCAGGACCCTCTATGATGTTTGCAAAAGATGTTACAAATACCGCTGGTGGAAATCAATTTATTATAAGACGACCAAAAAAACGTGATAATAGTGATGCTGATGTCGAGAATATGATTATAAACAAAGATGATAATTTCAATCTAGGAGCTGCAACACGTATTTCAATGTTGCAAGGAGCGCGTAAATCATTTTCATGCGCGATTCCACTGCATCACATATTTGGATTCTGTAGAAACGTCAGAAAAGTTATTTATGGAGCTAAGCATACAGTATCACTTGTACGAAAGGGTGATGATAATGATGCAATTTGGAGGATTCCAGCAGATGCTCCAAATTCCAATGCTGATGCCGGTAAAGTCAATTTAACAAAAATATCATTGTGGATGCCAGTGTTGACTCCAGCAATCACCGCAGAAGAACGATTACTATCATTTATGGACCAAGGGGGGAAGTCGTTGTTGAGTTGGTTATCAGTGAGTACAGATGTGAAGCAATCAGAGCTGAACGGGTTATTCACGTGGAATCTAGCATCAAAACAAGGTGTTGCTGCGCCACGTCATATATTTATTGCGTTACAGAATAACGCACGAACTGGCAATCAACTCCTCAGCCATATGATATTTGATCAGTTAGGTGTTAGTGAGGTCTCACTGAGAATAAACGGCCAGCAGGAACCATCTGAAGATGTACAACTTGATTACACTCACAACCATATTGCACGAGTTTATCATAGGTTGTTGTCATTTATGGCACGTGATCAAAATGTGGATACCGGTCTACAAATATCACAATATGAGTTTAAAAATCTGTATCCGATCTATTACTTCTCACTGGAACATCTCGATTTGATGAGACAATCTGTTGTTGATATACATTTTAGAGCCCGCGTAAACCCTGATGTTGGTGTTAATTATAGAGCGGTTGCTGTCATTCTCAGTGATAAATCAATGCTACTTGAAGGTGTTGGAGGAAGAATGAGAGTGGTAGATGCACCAGTGGAAAACATGTAATTGAAAATCTGAAGGATTTTTCCATTGAATCGTTTTACGATTTAGAATCAATCTATTATGTATAATATCATATAGTGTTATTAGTGTTGAGTTAACTCCCGGTCAAATCAAAAAATTTCAATCAGAATCGGCTAAAAAATGTGGAACCACAATCACGTTGAAACCTAATCAAATGACTGGTGGTGCAAAAAAATTATCGCTGACAACTCGTCAAATAAAACATTTCAATGATACACTTGTAGCAAAAAAAGGTGTTCAGATTACTCTTTCTGCGGCTGCTATCAAAAATATGATGAAAACGGGTGGTATATTCCCGTTGTTAGCTGCGATTCCAGCATTGATTGCAGCAGCAGCCCCAGCGGTGGCTAAAGCAGCGGCGTTAGGAGCCGTTGGTACTGCAGCAGGAATGGCGTTGAAAAAGGCAACTGGACAAGGATATAAAAAAAGGGAAAGGGTCTAAGACTACCAGGAACCCCGTATTCATGGTACAGCGGAAAGGGTCTAAGACTACCAGGAACCCCGTATTCATGGTACAGCGGGAGATCCATTCACGGATCAGGCCTGAGACTACCAGGAACGGTTTATTAATTGAGGAATCTATGGTTCCTATGTCAAATTTTGATTTAATGGATGCGGCTAAAAAACTAGTGATTAAAAATTTCAGAGGTGTTTTTATGAAAGATCAATTACCACATCAACCAAACAAAACTGAAACAGGTATTATTAATCTCGATAACAGCACCGGACCTGGAACTCACTGGGTTGCATACGCTATTGATCCACGTGGGATTGTCTATTTTGATTCATATGGATTAGCCCCACCAAAAGAGTTTATGCGTTATATAAAACAATTTCCAATGAAGACTTGGTATTCTACGCTACCAACACAACAAATCAATGACCCACCAATATGCGGCAGTGAAGTATTAAATGTCCTTGATGCTATTTCAGCATCTAGAAAACCACCTCATATTGTCGTAAATGACTACACCAGCAATCGCTTTTTAGAGAGAGGTGTATAAAATAACATGATTGATATTTGGGGGAGATCTTTGAAACCCAAACCCGATGGCACTGCAACCGGTGATATAAAAAAAATAATTGAAGATGAAATAGCTGTGACGTTAAATTTAACAAGTGTTGACCCGAATGAAATAGTTGTATTTCAAGACAAACAGGGTAAATTGAAATCCAGTGATGTGTCATTGGATGATATTTTAGTTAAACAACGAAACGCAATCGAGAACACCGTTGCGTTATTTTCCGATCAGGGTAAATTGAAAACCAGTAATATTTCTCTGGATGATATTTTGGTTAAACAACGAAACGCAATCGAGAACACCGTTGCGTTATTTTCCGATCAGGGTAAATTGAAATCTAGTAATATTTCTCTGGATGATATTTTGATACAGCAGCGCGACGCCGCTGAAAACTCTATTGCGCTGTATTCCAACGACGGACGACTTAAACCAGGCGCACTTGTGTCTACGATCACAGACGCGATTGCCACCCACAACAAGATGATTATCACCAACAACCGCATGATTGCCGACAACGACAACAAGATTACCACCCACGGCCGTGAGCTGGATGATCATATACGAGGTTATAATTCTTTTCGCAAAAATGTTATACATAAATTCTTTGGAACCCCGCTTGTGGTTGGCATGACTCTCACTGAAATTAAAGACTTGTTGAATTCATTCTTCGCTAACAAGGAAGCTGGAAGGATGATGACTGCTTCAGAATTCAAGGCAAATTATCTCGAGATTTCTAAACTAATAGAAGATCAAAAACCCACTAACGACATTGTTGGTAGATTCTTTGGAAACCCGCTTGTGGCAGGATTGACTCTCGCTGAAGTTTAAAAAGCTATTGATAAGACGAAAACTTTCATCGAAGACATCAAAGGGGATGCAACGAGGATGATAACAGTCATTGAAAAAACAAAAATTCCTCATGAGAAAACCAACAACTTAGTATACACGATCCAACACGGATCATTTGAGTGGACACCTACAAACAACAAATTAGATATCACTGCAACCGTTAAGGGTATTTATCGATTAACACTAGTAACACCATTGTCTCAATTTAATATTTCATCGTCCAGTTCATCCGGGGTCAATAATACGATTTCAACGATCATCGACAAGAATACAACTGAAAAGTTTACAATCACATCTACTGATACAAATTTGGTTAGGGTCTCAACAACGTGGTATGTGGAATTCGTAGCGGATTTAAGTAAATCGTAATTGAAAACGATAGCGTATTTAAAATAAAAAATGATTTCATCATCGCAATATCGCTATGATCAGGTCAGAGAGTATCAAACTAGACTCAAAACCCTGTCTGAGGAGTATGCAATGAAAATTAAAAAATATCGCAGGAGAATTACCGCAATTGATGTTACTGTGTACGCTGTGAGTGGTGTAATCACCGGAGCCGGTATTATACTGTCTTCAGTGACAATGATGGCTCCGATAGCTGTTCCAATTTGCATTTCTGCGGCAACAACAATCGCTGGAATTATTTCAATAATCACAAAAAAAATATCATCATGCAGCCAACGGAAACTACAAGACTACATAATTCAATTTCATGTTGTGTCTACTGCATACTCGCAATTATCCTCATTGATATCGTCATCGCTCGATGATACAATTATATCAGAGAGTGAGTTTTCAGCAATGGTAGATATATATGATTCTGCGATGTCAAAATTAGAAATACAACATGAGTATAATAACAATGACAACACAGATGGAATTACTTCAACAAATAGTGGAGAACACAAACCCAGTACAAACAAGCATGATCTCAATAACCTCAACGAATCCAGAATTCAGTGTGAATTTCCCCTCTCCGGTCCCAGTGAAGGAGATAGCGCTAGCAAAATTACGAGTATACCATAGCTGGCCTAATATCAGGTCAAAATCATTTGGTGGTCAACAACCCAATAATTCCCTGGTATTTGCAAATAAGAATAAACCAGACGGTACCCCAGACTGGAATGTTGTTTCCATACCAACCGGATCATACCAAATTGAACAAATCAATAATGAATTCGCGCGTATAATAAAATCGATTACTGGAGTAGAGTCAAAAATCGCTATAACAGTTCATGAACCAACACTATCATCTGCCATTGAAATAAACTCAGAAGGATACGTGGTAGATATCTATCAAAGCTCAATAAGAACAGTGTTAGGTTGGCCTGAATTACCACCTCGACAAGTTAACATACCACCTGAACCGAAAAAATCTGATTATGTCACTGACAGGATAAAATCTGATAATCCAATAAAAAGCTATAGATATTATGATAAGTCATATTTTTTCATTAGATAGAATATGATGAAAAAATACGACTTATTCATCAAGTTGCTAACCGGGATAAAATCACTGAAAATTTCACAGCCTTCAATAACGATATTTCACTGTTGTTAATATCTCTTAAATCCGGTACTCTCACCCGAGATGAATTTACCAGCGTCGTAGAAACATGTAACAAAATCATCAATGACATGGAAACATTTCATTCACAAATTATTCAAGAGGTATTAGGTGACAGTAGTCCTAAAACAAGAGGTTTATTTGCAATAGACTATAAGATCCGCATAAGAGATATTCCAACATTCAAACTTCCAGGATATAATATCTCAGAACTACAAAAATCTCTCAGTGATGCCATCGATGTTGGTTTTAAAATAATTCATGATGCGTGGAAAAAAACACCATCACAACCACAAACAACTATCCTGACACACAATAATGACCCAGATGGTGGCGGCAGGCATATTGCTCCGTTCAATGTGAATATTTCAACGGTGATTGCGCTCAATTTAGTATGTGATGTTATCGAAGGAAGCTATCAAATTAATCTAGAACGATCAAATCAAGCTCAGCAGGGGTATATTTTGTATTCATTTGCACCAATAGCTCCTCCAGGGTTTTTAATAATTGAATCCCCGGTGAATCCAGTCTATATGCGATGTCATAATAATTCATTAACCAGAATTAATTTCAAACTCACTGACCAGTCTAATAATCTGATTGATTTACAAGAGGAGGTTTTACAAATTAGTCTGTTTGTGAAATCCTAAGAGGATTTTCGTCCCTCGAACACGATATCGTATCGGACTGGATCAAATATTCGGTTAACCCATAGCAGCAGAGAGGGTGAGTGACATCGATGTTGTAATAGTTGAAAAGTTTTTGATTTCATTAATTTCATTGATTTTTTCATAATTTTTTTTTGGACCTAATCCATGAAACGATATCAGATTCACACACACATTTGGGCCTGATGTCATTGGTTTCATTGTTTTTAAGCATGATTTCAGTGCAAACTTGTCTAAAAATGTTGTCTGATTCGCCCCTTCTGCTGCTCCTTTGGGTTTGCATACGATATAACATAAATATTTTCTGTCCTTTGGGTTTGCATACAATATGACATAAATATTTTCTGCAACCGCCTTGTTCATAAATTATATGTGCATGACAAATACAATTTGCACAAAGAAATTTGCTGATACAGCCGTCCTATTAATGTTACTGAATACTAAATTCGCTGATGATGAATACAGGATAATAAACAATATATCACATCTCATTGAAATTCATATTTTTTCATATGTGAAATAAAAGATTAGTCAATTTGTGTAAACGATTTCACAGATTTGATATATAATTTTGCAATAGTGAAATGTACATTAAGTATGTAAATATATATGATATGTAATAAAATACTTTATATTTAAATAAATAAATAAATAAATAAATATATATATATATATATATATATATATATATATATATATATATATATATATATATATATATATATATATATATATTTACATAAAGAAAATATTTTGTCATATGATAATAATAAATGCATTCGTTTCCCATATGTAAAGTATCTTTAACATATGTAGATAAGTGTTTCTGGATATGTGAAAATATAAACTAATGGTAAATGCCTGCCATGGGAAACTGTTAAGATGAATGAAGCATAAGATACCATTACATTGTAACAATTTTTTCATGTTGAATAACGAAGTGATTTACTATCAGGTTGCATGGAAATTTAGCCTCCGATCTTTGTCTTGGTAATTAGGCCGTGTAGGTCAAAACACTGAAAGCGTTGATCCCTTTAGGTGTGACGTACGTGTTACAAAGATGAAGTATCCATACGGGTTATTTTAAATTGCAAACAACTTTCAATGTTAAAAACAAACCTAGCACATACCAGGTACGTATGTTTGTATGTTACACGCAGATATCAACATGGTATGCGCTTTTATGTCTGTGTCGATGCGGCTGAGAGAGAGAGAGAGAGAGAGAGAGAGAGAGAGAGAGAGAGAGAGAGATGGCGGTGGTTCATAGGTGTGCTCGACAATGTAATACTCCATCCGAGACCACACCCGACTCATTCGTTACTAATTTAACAGGTGTCCATTGGCAAAAATCAACATTCATATGTAATGCAATTGGAAACGCTATGCTTCTGTATATAGTATATCAATTTAATATTTCTAAGGAGTGACCTTTGAACGCAAACTACATAAAAAATCCAAAGTTAGTATCAGCGACGTAATTGGGATGGGTGGGTGAGTGGCAGTTGCATTGCCCCCCTACCCCCTCCATCCGAACGTGGTTGTGGTATAAAATTACTGAAGCCTAATATACAAGCCCTTAAAGTCCCCCCTTTAAGTCCCTCCTGAGAAGTTAAAATGATGTCGCATACATAACCAGAAGGCAAAAGTTGACAGACGAACGTACACATGTCATCTAAAGAATAAAATACGTGCATGGAATCACCAAACATCTTTTTCAAACAAACGTAACGTGCTTATTTTTGTCTACGTTATCTTTTGTATCATTTAGGAAAAGTTTACCTCATTTCAAAATAACGTTTTGTTTCTGTACGAGATCATTAAATTTTATTTAATTCAATACAATTTCATATATTTATAAGTCAAATCTCGACATTGTTTATTTGCCGCTACATTCTATCTAGGTAGAGGTGAACTCGCTGTTTATGAGTTTTTTTATCTTGGATTATCATTAGTTTCAAAGCGTGTGTACACCTGTCTCTATGACTAAACATTATCTTTATCGTTACCTTGAAAGCCGCTGAAACCTACTCTACGTAACAATCTAAGCCATTGATTACTACATTAATTCAAAATCTAAGCCATTGTTTACTACAGTACATCAAAATCTAAGCTGTTAAAGACTAAAGTAGGTCAAATTTAAGTCGTTTGAATGCATGTTTTGAGAATCAATCGACTATACTAGATACTCATTTAAGGATTCTTTGGAAATTGCCGTCGTGATTTGGCACAATGGCATACGCGTATACATTTAAATAAAAATGATAACATAATTGCATATCTGTTTAACAGTGAATACTAACAGAATGGCGCAGCTATGCAAAAACAGACTTTTCATCTAGTTTAAAGTTGGTTAAACGGTTTTTAAAATGTACAAATAGACGTATTATCAACTTACAAATTTTTGGCTAAAAGATTCAAAATAATTTAAGTAAAATGTCTCAAATCAAATGTATTATAATTTGCATACGAAATTGCTTTTGTCATCCGCCGATTTACATTTCCAAACAAGCATCAGATACAAATTCAGATAGGTGTGTAAATTAAATATAAAATCTCTCTCTCTCTCTCTCTCTCTCTCTCTCTCTCTCTCTCTCTCTCTCTCTCTCTCTCTCTCTCTCTCTCTCTTGTACCGGATTGGGTATTACATATATAGTACTAACAAGCCAATCTTAGCCGTAATATATTGGACAACTAAATACTACCACTTTAAAACTACCGGAATAAAACTATTTAAACAAGGTTAGACAGACACCAGAATACTAGTATAAAACTACCAGCATAAAAACCCACTGTGTGTAAAGCCATATCCCCGTGAGGTCTTAGCTTTATGAAAGTTAGCCATTTTATGCAATTCCATGACCCCGTGAATCACCGGGCAAATATGCCATTGCATGCAAACGAATGATATATGGAAGTCAGCCATTGTACGCAGCAGGGACCTCATTTCAACGTTTTTAAGAAGACGGGGGGGGGGGGGGGGTGACTTGATTGGGGAGTGGGGGCAACGTAACGTATATAGGCTACAGCGAATTTACAGCACATGCCCTCACCCACCCCCACCCCGCTGAAGAAAAAAAAACAATTCGTCCCTGGTACGCAGATCTATTTCCTCTAGCTACAACGGGTTAATGGAAGTCAGATATTTACGGCAGTCGACTTCAGAAGAAATTTAATTCATGAAAAGGAAATATATATTATATATTGTACTCCTCTCTCTCTCTCTCTCTCCTCTCTCTCTCTCTCTCTCTCTCTCTCTCTCTATATATATATATATATATATATATATATATAACCAGTTATTTATTCTTCACAAGCGTGGGTAATCTTCTTACAATGAAACGGATTCTTTAAATTCATAATGAGGGTGTATCTTATCTGTCACAAGTTTCAGGCAAATAAGGTTTTGCCATTATTATTCTATTGTTTGAGTCTAAATGCGTTATTGATATAACAAGTTCTTGCCATTATTCTTCCATTTTTCTGAGTCCAAAGGTGTAACTGACATAGCAAGTTCTCGTCATTATTCTTCCTTTGTCCGAGTCTAAAATTGTTATTGATATAACAAGTTCTTGCCATTATTCTTTCATTGTCCGAGTCTAAAGGTGTAACTTACATAAAAGGTTATTGCCATTATTCTTCTTTTGTCCGAGTCTTAAACTATAACTGATATAACAAGTAATTGCCATTATTCTTCCAATATCAGAGTCCACAAGTGTAATTGATATAACAAGTTCATGCCATCATTCATTTTTCTTTGTCTGAGTTAAAAGTAGTAGGCCGTAATTTCTTACCCATTTTGTGTGTTACCGGAGTTCATTGGTTAAAACGACTGACTTTACCAGAAGGGGTAAACACGTGACAGTCTTATATTACTTTTACCGTAAAAGCACTTAAGGCGTTTGATATTGTTTTAAGTTGTGAGAAATCTAATTAAGTTTCATAATGTTATCACTGATCAGAACGAATAGACTTTACTCCAAAATGTGTATCATTCTATTAACTGGGTAATCATATCTGACAGAATATTTTTACACTTACTTCTATTACACCGTATTATTCGGTGTTTAAAAGCAGATAAGTACATGACAGGTTATTTAGAAGCGCACACAAAGGCTGTCGTCTCGGCCTGGTGTGGATATTATTCGAAACGCACCCTTCTGGTAAAGTCTGTCGCCTTAACCAATGAACTATTATTGATCTTAGTCATGGCTACCTTTCTCAGAATGAAATTATTTTTAAAAACGCAATCCAGGAAGTACAGCCTTATTGTTGCTTTTGCTGTTGTTGTTGTTGATGGGATGGGTTTAACTCCACTTCTAAAGATGGACAAGACATGGCGGCCAGTCTAATTGGTGGATGAAGACCTTGGGAAAACTCCGGTAAGGACTGCTGACCCACGGGAATCAACTCGTATCGCAGAGTTTGTTTAACACATATATGAGCATAGGTGAATAGATTGGCATGGATCTTTAACGAAAAATATACGATAAAACAAACATATACATTCTTGCAAAACTAGATACAGAGAGCTGATACTTACAAAGTTTCAATGAATCCGTTGAAAAAAGAGCTTCTTGAAATAAGTTTTTCTAAAGATCCATTAATAACGTGTTCATTCCCTTCAGTATTAGATAATGTCTCACATCCCAGACAAAGCTTGGCTGCTATAAACTAAACGACGAAACCAATGCTAAAAGGGATTTTAAAAGTGCATAGTAACGACTTACGTCATAAGACATTGACCTATCCCAGCCAGACTTTAGTCTTATCAGTTTAACATTAGTGCAAACAAAGTTTAACATGGGAGAGCAGATCGGTTGACGGTAGTGACAGAATAATGTATACATTACTGTTACAAGAAAACGCAATGCTTGTACAAATATCTTCCAAAATCTGTATATGTCGGTCCTTCTCTGAATGTAGAAAATAGTAGTGGTCTCAAGCTTTCGCCTTTATTGATCCCCTCATACGTCTCAGTTATGTTTGTGTAAATTCGACTTTCAACACAACCAACGTATTTTGCGTAAAAGAAATGTTTCTTTCAAACGGAAGCACGCGTTGACGAAAAGTACGTCTCTTCTCTTCGTGGGGTTGAGATTAGGATGGCCATAAAGGCACATATTAAAAACGTAACGTGTTACATTTAGCCAAAAGCGATTACAGTTGTCATGATAAAGTTTCGAGTAATGAAATTACAAATAATGTTAACGGTATACACCTGTACATATATTTCATCATCAATGTATGGAAAGCGAATTATATCAGAATACACAGGTACTTATAATTCGCCATCGTTGCATTAAAATTGAATGTCTCCAGTAACATAAAGGGAGTCTCTCGCTGTGTGGGTGTATATATGGAGTGAGCGTTCATAAAACGAGTATGTTGTAATTGGAGGCATTATAATACATTACTAAGAGAAGGAGCACTAAACTCCCTGATAAGTCGGAAATGACAGATCGATCCGGCACGAAGGTCTAAACGGTACAAATTAATTAAGGTTGTTTCAGATGAAGGCTAGAGAAAGAGCCAATAAGAGACTCACACATGCTTTAACTGATACATGGCCGAATTTGCAAGCAATTATCATAGGCCGGTAAAAAGTAAATCTGTCTTCTTGAATAGTTTACGTTATGTAATTCGAATAGAAGATACCCCAGTTCCAACGAAACGTGTCCCGTAAGTTCGATGATAGTTTGGTAACTTGACGTCAGCGATGATGCACGATGGGAGATATTTCGAAGTTTCCAAACTTCCACTAAAATTATATTTTATGATTTGGTCTCACGAGCACCGATAGTTATGCTTTGGTATCACGAGCACCGGAAGTGTGATGCAGTTGTCAGCAATGCTTTAAGTGATTATTGTCACCATAGAGAGAAGTTGCAAAGCAATTAAACTAAGTGCAATGCGTTTTTTTTTTCTAACTCTACCGAAATGATAGATAAGTCTACTAATCTTCTTTTAATTCCATTAATTTAAAACAAATTATAATAGCACATTTCCAATCAAATAAATTATGATTGTGCTAGGACTAAGAGACCAGGACTAGGAATACGGATATCAGGAGAATGTGTATCTACTTTTAGATACGTTTGGCTAGCAAGGTAATATTTTCCAATGGCAGATCTTATTGCCAAGTAACGAACTTAAGCTACAGGGATCACCGCCATTACACCCCCACCCCCAGCATAACGAGCTTCTAACTTTCTTTGTCATAAAATGTGTTAAAAAGAATCAATATTAGGCTAATTATATAAAGACACATTATTTGGCATTGAACATTCCTTGTGTGAATTTTGATTAATCATTTTTTAATTGATTTATCCAGCCCATTTATCAGCCAAAAAGTGCCATAGCAATCGACGGTGTTGTCAGCAGTTTATTAAGGTTTACATTAAATATTTTGCTTGGCTTTAAAACTATATTATGTGTCATCATTATACTTGGTTGGTGTAGGTTTTAATGCCATTTTTCAGCACACGATAGGTTATACATGGCGGCCAGTATTATTGATGGAGGAAAAACACGGGAAAAAATCCCGGAAAGAACAGCCGACCCACGAGAAGCTACTGGCAAGATTTCTCACCTAACTACATTAGCCGAATGTTAGACTCGAATCCACGCAGACAGAGGTGTGATGGCAGTGATCCGTAACGGAGAGCGCTTTAGACCGCTCGGACTCTCGGTTCCCCCAATCATTATTAACCAAATCCCATTTGTTGATCAAGAAGTTGAATGCTTTCACTATGAGGTTAATCTCTTTCAGTTTTTGAGACAGTAGGTGGGGTCGGAATGGCGGTGATATTGTTATTTATAGGTGAGAATTAGCATCTATATGTTTTGCAGTGTTTATATATTGGTAATTATAGTTGAGAATTACCATCAATCTTACTTGCATGAGTTAGATATTGTTATTTATATGTGAGAATTACCATCAATCTTACTTGCATGAGTTAGATATTGTTATTTATATGTGAGAATTACCATCAATCTTACTTGCATGAGTTAGATATTGTTATTTATATGTGAGAATTACCATCAATCTCACTTGCATGAGTTAGATATTGTTATTTATATGTGAGAATTACCATCAATCTTACTTGCATGAGTTAGATATTGTTATTTATATGTGAGAATTACCATCAATCTTACTTGCATGAGTTAGATATTGTTATTTATATGTGAGAATTACCATCAATCTTACTTGCATGAGTTAGAGCAGCAGAGGAGGTGAACAGACCAGCTTTTTTAGTCGTCAACGATGCTTCCTTCTAGTTAATATTTACTAGGAAGTTCTCAATTTGTCAAATAAACCCTTCTAGTTAATATTTACTAGGAAGTTCTCAATTTGTCAAATAAACCCTTCTAGTTAATATTTATTAGGAAGTCCTAATTTGTCAAATAGACCTTTCTAATAAATATTAAGAGAAGGGTCCATTTGGTAAAAAAAAAAAAAGATGCCATTTAGTTGACGTTCACCTCCTCGGCTGCTAATGCGCTAACTAAATATTTGATCAAGTCCGATACGATATCTTGTCCGAGGGTCTGATAAATTTATCGTCACAAATCCGTGTGGGATTGTCTGAGCGTGGCTAAAGAAATTTCTAAATCGATTATGATCCATATCACCACCGCACCAAGTTTGCCAAATATTTCTAAGAGTATGAGTATCAACTCCGTTAAATACACACAGCATATTGCAGTTATCTCTGATCACTTTTGGTATTTGAGTGTAACGTTGAGTGATATATATCACATCGGTGTTTTTATGTCTGCCTCTGGAAAATATTCTAGCAGGATTCTTTTGATTATCTAACATGATATCATCATATACGACTAAATTGTTAATACTTCCATCAATATCATCAATATTCGGTGCCTCTTCGATATCGGTTATAAACTCAATAACACCATCACCGTTAATTTCTCGCGCGGCATCATTAAAATCCTTTAATACTTCATAACATCGTTGATCGTCTACACTCGGAGCAATCATGTACAATTTATCCCACTTCATCCATCTCGTTATCAAATTAAGTAGCAATTGTGTTTTACCACTTCCAGATGGTCCGATGATAATCGCGCGAATAGAATTTGGTAACATTGTATGGTGTCTAATAGGTTCCCGTCGTCTCGTAGCTGAATAATCAATTACATTCATAACTGTTATATATAAATTATGGATCTATATTGTGTGAAGTGTAGGACGCGTACTGGCACAAATGACTTGACGACGATTACAACGAAAAATAATCGATCAGCGCTTTCTGGTAAATGCGTACAATGTAGTACGAAAAAATTTAGATTTACTTCCCTAAAAAATTCTTCGAATTTTCCAACTAAGGCTTTAAAAAAAAAAGAGGAGGTGATATTGCAGCCAAATTGACAAAACTCCCAGGAACACCGTGGGCAAAGTATCCAGGAGAAAAGCACCTTCCAGGATATAGCTACTGTGGACCGGGAACACGATTAGATATCAGACTTGATGATCAAAATCAGCCCCGACCCGGCGAATATCCAATAAACGCTATTGATAAGGCGTGTCATGTTCATGATGTCGCTTATAAAAGCAGTAATCTTCAACACAGACATCTCGCAGATGTAAAATTAATTCATGCGTTAAATGCTATTCCTGATAAATCCTTCAAAGAAAAGTTGGCTTCTTGGTTGGTAAAATCTGCTATGAAGGGTAAATTGATGTTAGGTGCTGGTAATTGAAAATGCTAGCATTTTAATATGGAATCTATTTATTATTCTCCGAGAGGATACTGGAGAGGTTACGCAGCAATTAATAAACTCGCTAGCGCATCAAAGGTGAAAAAAACTACAGCGGCAAACTGGTTATCTAAACAGGCAATATGGCAAATTTATCTACCAGCGCCTAAACAAATTAACTATTCGCATTTTGATGTTACAACACCTAATGAAGTTCATCAAGCTGATATACTATTTCTGCCGCATGACAACGGTTACAAATACGTGTTAACGTTAGTTGATATTGCAAGTCGATACAAACAAGCAGAACCGTTAAGGACAAAATCATCTACTGAAGTAGCTTCTGCATTTGAAAAAATTTATCGACGAGGTCCTCTGCGCTGGCCAAATCTGTTACAAGTTGATCCTGGCAAGGAATTTCAAGGTGTTGTTACATCTACGATGAATCATCATAATGTCGCCATCAGACGAGGACACACTGCGCTACATCGCGATCAGGCAATTGTTGAACGGTTTAATAAAACCCTTGCTGAGCGGTTATTCGGATATCAATACGCAAAAGAATTCATCCAGGATAAACGATCCCGTGAATGGGTCAAGAGATTACCAGCTGTGATTACCGCAATCAATAATGAGATTACTAGAACAATTAATATGAAACCTGTCAACGCTATTAAGAAGACGTCTATCAAAATGGAAATCCAAGGAATTTCACAAAAAGAACCAATTCTTGGTAGTAATGTCATTGTGAGGTACTTATACGAACCAGGAGAGCTTGAGGGTGGTAAAAAAAGAGCTACCGATCCTATTTGGAGTGTCACTACGCATAGGATATTCGGTATAACACGATCAACTGGTAGACCTCCAATCTATAGACTGGATTCAACTGCTCCTCAGCGAGGATTTACTCGACAACAACTACAAGTGATCCCCGAAGATACTCAATTGCCACCGCGTGGTCTTAACTAGCACCTAAGGTGCTGGCACCTCTGCGTCTGTTGCACTCAAGACAAGTCAACCTCACATTGTTTCTGACATGACCGAGATTGTTATCTTTTCTATCTACGGTGAATTGGCGAGGATCTTTATCCGACCAATTCCAACTCATTATACAATTACAACTCGTGCAGTGATTATTCTGTTGCTGTTTCAGCGTCTTAATTAATTCAGCATCGATGTCAAATTCTCTTTTATTTTTTTTATCCTGTTGTTTATAACCAGAGAGTTTTTTTCTGATTATATTATCATCGGTGTGTATATTACTTAATGTATTGTCATTATCATTAACCACAATTCTTCGAAGTTGGTTTATTCGCCGTACTCTGGATACTGCGAGATAAACTAAATTTGACCACTCAATGCGATTATCTACTATCCAAAGAGTTGTATCGGATATAGTCAATCCCTGTGAAGAGTGTATTGTTGCTGCATAACCTAGCGTCCATGGGGATTTATCAGCACCTAATGCATCTTCGACGACGCTGATATCAACCAACACAATATCATTTAATACTAAATTCTGCTTTTGTTGTTGTCCAGGAATGTCAACGTCGATATTCTGCTTTCGTGTATCCTTAGGTCTATAACAGAGTGGTACTGGAAGCGTTGCAAATTTTTCTTTATGTAGCGCAAACAACTTCATCTGAAGTGCGTCTCTGACTATTTTTCTACTCGCGATTATTAAATCATTTGGCTTCCACATTTCCCAAAAATCATTCATGGGAGTTTCAAAGATTATTTCACGCGCTATTTCACATTGGATTTTATCCGGTTGTAATCTAATTAGCGCTTTGAACTCGCGTAATTGTTCATCAAGTGATCTATGGTCGGTATTAATCTCTTCATAATAATCTACAAATCCTTTTAGCCATTCATGTGGAGATCCACCAACAAATGGCTGCGGTTGGCCGTGATCCCCGCACATGACGACTTTTGTGTTTTTTGTCAACAACCATGATAGAAATGTCTGTAATACTGTCAACGATATAGTACATACTTCATCAATGATTATTACATCAGGAATAAATTTATCGCCCATTCGATCAGGAGTCCAATTATCACCTTTCCATCGAAAGAAGCTATGATAAGTACAGGCTTTTACCCCCCGCGCTATCATCTCTCTGGCGAGTCTGTGAGTTGGTGTTAACACAACCATGGTTGACCGACGAAATAATTCGATTGCACGAGTTGTCTTTCCTGATCCACCACAGCCGTTTAAATAAACTGTCTTGTATCTACAAATCGGATCGGATACGGGTGGTGCAGTAGAAAATTCTGATTGAATCTCTGAGATATTATGGTTACTTTTCAAGTATTTATCATCCATAGCAACGTCTGCGGATTTACAATACTCATGTAATGTTTCTTTTTTAAACCTCCAATTTCCCCACGTTTCCTTAGGATCTGTGAATTTAGCTACATCTGATTTGTATTTCTCATGGATATACATCGAATCAGTAGCTACTCTAACCGCGGTATCGGGAAATCTGTTTATCATCGAGAATAGATTAATACAAGAATAGGCTAGCATAGAACTTCTCAAATGTGTGTACTGACAACTATATCCATCACAGTAGGTAATAACCGTACCTAATTTCTCACCATTGGATCGAAAAGCATCCCTACGGGTTACAAATTTTCCTTTTTTTATTAAATCGGTTATGATAAAATCGTATTCTTCATTGTCTAAGATCAATCTCGAAGAATATTTTGCATTGTCAAATCTTCCACCTTGAGTGAATTTACCGATTATTCTTCGTCCGAGCTCTTTAGCCTCTCTATTCCTACCTTCGAATAACCTCTTAGACCAATCCATAAGTGTTTCACAATCTCCCAATTGTTTTCGTTGTTCGTTAATTATTTTTTCTAGATCGGGTTTTGGTAACCAAACATCTTTCTGCGCGTTATAACAAATAATCGCTTCACTGACAATTAATGATGTTAACATACCACAATCGATCATATATCGCAATAGCACAATTGGCATCCACGCTTTTTCATACATATGTCTACCAAGCCAAAGATAACTACACGGATGTAACCCTGTAGCTAATTCGAATGATATCACACGAGCGAACCCGGTTAAATCAAAATTAGAACTAGAAACGCTAGCGTTTCCACTAGCAGTTCCGGGCAATGGACCATTAATCGCAACACGAGTCATTTCATGTGTGGGATGTCCAAATCGTTTAAAATACTCAGAGCATTCTCCATACCCGAGAAAACTTCCAGGATAACACGCGGATATATCAATTGAAATCATACCATCACGTGAGTATTTCGTATTCCACAATCCTCCATGACCCAATTCGACGCAACTCAACTTCACATCCTCCAGAAAATCACTTCGTGTTGGACGCCATGAGTTTTTTTCTCGTGCGAAGTGAGCTACCACTGATGGAATTGTGAAGCTATCTGTAAGTAGTTTTTCATTAGAAAATTCTTTAGAATTTTCAGGTGAAAATTCATTAGCGATTTTTCTCATTCTAGTATCTAATTCTTCAGTTCGATATAATTCACCATTTGGTTTTACAAACTGATCAAATCCTATTTCCGGATCCTCATTACTCCTGAGTAACCACATTGACACAGGGTCGTCTTTGGTTAATGTGTGAATAGCATCAAATAATTTCTCTTCATAGAAATCATCCCTAGAAAATTCTTTAGGGATATATCGAACAGTTCTTTCTCGTGGAAATATATTTACCGCTGGTGTCCACGCGTGTTTGTTATGATCAATAATTTCAATTGGAGCTCCTCGCGATTGATATTTTGGTTCGTATAATACTTCTCCGGTTATTGTCGCTACCGATATTGGAAATTTCAATAATGCTTCTAATTTAGCTATATCGGAAATCCTTGCTCCATGTTGATTCACTGTTAGTTCCCATTCGGTTATTTTTTTTCTTCGTAGATCAGTTAATTTGTTTCCTCGGAGGGAATTTGTAAAGTGTTCTATTACCCGTGTTGCTACACAATTAAGTGGCAAAGCCACTGATGATGAAAACATCGGAGTTAGTTTTGCAATATTAGGATTATTATTTATCGGATATAACCCATACACAACTGCTGTTACAGGGTAAGATTTCTCATAGTATGGTTTGTCAATTCCAGTTAGAATTCCTGGTTTGGAATCTCTACTCACAATAACAGTTTTTTTATCCTTAAGGATTGGGTCAAATTTATCTCTGATAATCCATTCACCTTCCTCTTGGATAATAAATTTTATTCTAAAAAAATACCTCCGTAGAGATTTCTTGCCAAGGTGTGAAAGTATCTCAGCTGCTCTTATATCATTCATAGTAGCATCAATTATGGGTATATTGACATCTTCATCAATAATTCGAAATGTCGACCACGTATGAGATGCTCCATCACGCTTAAACTCATTAAAACAGTCGCTGATTTTACTCAGCAGTAGTTTATCATCTACTAGACTTTTAGGTATATCAGAGATTCTATCGAGATTAAATCTAACATTTTTCCAAGGCTTAATTTTCGATAATCTCTTGAACTCCTTCATATTATAATTAAAACAAGTATTTAAATAAGAAACTTTTTATATAATGAATCATTGTAAATGGCTTATGATTGGATCAAAGACTCCGTGTAACAAATCATGTAGAAATGAATTCTGTGGGTATCATATGCAGAGTGTTAGAAACGGTTCGGAGGGGCCTTTACCATGCTTGCATTGTGGGGTAGGTGTAAGAGGCAAGTCGCAGTTATGCATTAATTGCGGGGGTAAGCGTTATAGAGAGTTAAAACGTTATTATGACAAGCGAAGAATCAAAAATCCTGACGACGTCAATGGCAAAATCATAAAAACTACGGATGACTATATAAAAAGATTTGTTAATGTTATAATTCAGCCAATTAACGAATTAGACAAATAGATATATTATATATATAAATGAGCCAAGAATTTCAAAGACATCCTGTTATTAAAAATTACGAAGCTTCTCGTGATGGTATTGTCAGACACAGTAAAAATAAGAAATCTGTTGGATGGGATAATGGTATGGGATATTTGATATTTAAAGCTGGAGGGAAAATGTATCTCAATCACCGTTTCGTCTTCGAAGTGTATAACAGATCAATCAAAGATGGTTTTGTTATTGATCATATTGATTCCGATACTAAGAATAACAAATTGAACAACCTTCAAGCTATTTCTCAATGTGAAAACACAAAACGAGGAAGAACTGGGAAATACCCGAAAAATGCTAGATCCGTAAAGTCAATGGACACTGACAACACGGAGATAGTATTTCAATCAATGTCAGAAGCTGGTAGGTATTTCGATATTCACACCTCCTCAGTACAAAAAGTAGCAGAGGGAATTTATAAGACCGCTTTTTCAAAGCGTTTTAAAAACAAAATTCAGTTTTCTTATGTAGGGAGATAACTCCGTTAGGTATAACTCGTATGAAATCCGTAGGATTTCCACCAATGACAGAGTTACGGATCTTAAACACGGAAACGCGTTTCTATTGGTTGTTATAATTAAATAAATCCGAACAAAACACAATCAATTTTGTCTTTTTTCAAGTATTAACAGAACTGTTTTATAGACACGTCGTATTTAAACATTTTTTTTAATGTCTGTTTCAAGTATTATGCGTGTTTTCAACATTGTCAGTGATCGCTAATAAACAAACAAACAATTACAATCACTACACCTCTTTTATATCACCTCGTCGTAATGAGTGTATATATACAAATTCGTTCTTATTATAATTGGGCATTTAGCCGAAATTCAAGTGTAAACAAAACCACACCGTCACACGTGGTATGAACGTTATTATTGACATTCAAAACCAAAGTTTCGATTTTGCGGTTTTGTTTACACTTGAATGTAGAATAGCCCGCGTCATCCATTGTCATTGTTCACCTATAATCTATTGTTGTACCGTCCTATGTGTATAACCGCCTACCACACTAGATCAGGGGTTATTGTACCGTCGTCATTGTCATTGAAATCAATTCATTCATTGTTCACCTATAATCTATTGTTGTACCGTCCTATGTGTAACCGTTGAGCGCGCTGCTTGATGTATAAAACACCAAGGGGGTTCAAAACGGTAAATGTGCCGTCGTCATTCATTATATATAATCATAATCACCTATAATCGCATTAAGCTTCTGGGTATACTAAGATGATCAACACCTTAGTGTATCCAGAATTCATTTTGAAATACTTTGTATTTGAAATACTTTGTATTTTTAAGAATTTTCATACTTTGTATTTGAAATACTTTGCATTTAAACAAATATATTTATATATATATATATGAATATTGAAAATCTCAAATTGATTATTATTGAAATCAACAAGTTGAAGGATGAAAATGTAAAATTATGTTCAGGTTTGGATTGTGATCAAATTATGACTGATTTCGAGGATATACAATTTGCAGAACAGACGGGAAAATATGTCCTATCTAAAAAATATTTTTTAATTAAGCGGATACAAAAGTTTATACGTGAGAGCTTAGTCAATACTGAAGATATTAATATATTCGTACCATTATGTAGCATCGTTGAACGTGTTCGAAAGCAATTAGGATTAGAATATGAACAAAGAAAGCTTATTAACCATAAGGCGAGACAATTAAAAATGTTAATGGAAAACTCTGAAGGTGATGAGCCCACGCGTAGAGAGCCTCCTTTGTTTGTATAACCGATACGGTATGAGGAAGTAAAATTATGTGTGACTCAGTACAATAACAAGGAAGTATTAAAATGATTTGCATTTTTAGGTTAGTGATTTCTTTCGAAATGATTTACATTTCTAAAATGCTTTGCATTTGAAAATTCAAAGGATTTTTTAATTTGACAATAGTAATACTCTTTCAATAATGGTAGGAGAATCATTAACTACACGGAACACTAAAGAAAGACTTGAAGCTCTTAAGAAAATATTACCCCTTCGTGATCGTATACGTGAAAAACTTCAACAACGGCAATTATTTCAGACTGACTTCACAGAGGATACAGAACAACTCTTCAAACCTATTGTTAGTGCAACTGAGGGTGTGAAAACAGCAATTTCTAAACAAGAAAGCGCGCAAAAAGAGTCCTTTCTCCCTGTGTTAGAGAAAATATCAAAACGAACTAAACAAACAAAAAAATCATTAAAAACACTTCCTGGTGATATAATAACTACTGCAAGACGACAAGAAGAACAACAACGAGAACTTCAGGAAGAAATTGAACGATTAGGTGATGTTGATATTTCCTCACCACCACCTGAACGAAAATTCGAAGAATTTCAAGAATTTCAAGAAGAACAACAACAAGAAGCTGTTCCAAGGGGGGACTATAATCCTGAAAATATATTTACAGTTGATGCGTTAAATACAATCAGAAATATCCCAACACTTGCTGGATTAGCTAAATTTACCAACGACAACATTAAAAAAGCGAAGAGAGATGAGTATTTAATAGACGACACGTCTAAAGATTTTATAAACAATAAAATCATTTGGGCAAATAAGGTGTTTTTAGCAAACCGCCAGAAAAACAAAATCACCAAAAAAATAAAATCTGATTATGACCAATTTCTAGTTATGGTAAAGGGGATCACAGTAGCACCACCAGTATACACAGCAGACCCAATCCCTAATGAAATACAAATAATGGCAGAGGCTGATTCCCAGAGTAAAACTCCAAAGGGTGCAACTGGTATCACTAAAAAATCCAAAGAATTTTCAAAAACAGGTAGTGGTTTAGTTGGAAACTCTAGTGTAACATGTCCCGGCAATATTCTCAGTGATATATCACGATTAGAAGTACTTGTAGGTGGAAAACGAGCCGGGAATAACTCACTGGAAATAATCAATGAAGCAGCTGATATCTGTAGGAGGTTATTTCAAGGTGGTATCATGGATATTGCAACATATAGAGATTTCATTGAGGAGTTAGCCGAAAATTCTTTGGATGGAAATTCTTCGAATTTCTACGGTTATCATAGTGACTAATGTCACTGGAAATCCGTAGGTGGGAAATCGAAAATTTCCTGCGATTAGATAATTGGAAATGCTAAAGCATTTGGAAATGCAAGCATTTGAAAACACTAGTGTTTTTCTATAGAGAATGATCATACACTACAACCATGATAAACCAACTAACGTCTACGTGGTAAACTCACGATTGCCAAAATACCGAGTATACTATGGAGATGGTCTCGGTAATACTATAATGGGATTATTTTCAAGAATGGCTCCAAAAGTGGCTCCGTTTGCAAAACAATTATCAATGAAAGCAATTGATGTTATCCGAGATAAGGGTATTAGCGCTGTTGGTGATCTTGCTAGTAAGGCATTTTCAGCCGCTCGGGATAAACTAACAGCGCTAGTTCGACGACGAAATTCTTCGAATTTCCAATCAAAACCTGGAAATGCTAGCATTTCTAGAATGACTTCACTACCATCTACTGCAGTAATGCCTACACAGGTTAGTAAAATAATAAATAACGCCGTGGATAAAAAACTACAGTCATTAATGACTAACGCCCAGGATAACATAACAGCAAATATGATAGCCGGAAGTGGCTTACGACAAAGTCGTCGTCGTCGGTGAATAATATTTTCTCAAAAATCATCACTAGAATTGCTAGCATTTCTTATACTTGTGTTAGAAACACTTGCGTTAGAAACACTTATGTTTCTGGTTATATTTATTTGGACAGGATTTCCAATTGTTATAGTTATTGAAATATTTGTATTTTCTGAATTTTCGATGGTTTCAGTAGAAATGCTAGCATTTCTTATACTTGTATTAGAAACACTAATGTTTCCACTTGAATTTCCTATACTAGTGTTAGAAACACTAGTGTTAGAAACACTAATATTTCTGGTTATTTGAATAGGATTCTCAGTTGTTATAGTTATTGAAATATTTGTATTTTCGATTTGATCTTCGTTATCTAGATTTGTTTTCATCAGCAACATTATTGATATATACCCAACTAAATAATTAATTTAACATAATATTATTTTTTTTTTATTTTCAATTCTGTATTTTGCATCGATTTTGAGTGATTTCACCTCTCAGAAATGCTAGCGTTTCCGATTTCTAATTTAGACCATCGAATATATAATAAAAAATGTTCAAACAGAACCCTGATGTTGCATTTGACATGGAAGCCCCAGTACTTAAAGATGATTCTGTACGTGATTATCAATTTTTTGCTTATCACGCAGTGCAACCTGATCTTCGGTCACGAATTGAACTTCAAGTTCATGATACTAGTAAATACTTTTTACCCGCTGAAGCCTTTATTGAAGTCGAAGGTGAACTTTTACAGCATGATAATACACAATATCCAGCTGGTACTCAAGTCGGTTTTGTCAATAATGGTATCATGGCGTTATTTGAAAGTGCAAGATATCTCATTGATGGAAAGGAAATTGAGTCGATAGAACGTGATGTTGATGTAGCAACAACAATAATAGGGCTAGCGAGATATTCCGACGATTATACAAGATCGGCCGGTCCCTCTATGATGTTTGCAAAGGATATTAAAAATACCACTGGGAAAAATCCATTTGTTGTAGGAAGACCAAATGATCGTGCTGGTGCTCCTGCTGGTATCGAGGATATGATTATAAACAATGATCCTAATTTCAATCTAGGAGCTGCAACACGTATGTTAATGTTGGAAGGGGGAAGCAGATCATTTTCATGCGCGATTCCACTTCATCATATATTTGGATTCTGTAGAAATATCCGAAAAGTTATCTATGGAGCGAAACATACTATAGCGGTTGTGCGAAAGGGTACTGACAATGATGCAATTTGGAGGATTTCAGCAGATCCTGCACATAGAGATGCTGATGCCGGTAAAGTCGTTTTAACAAAACTATCACTTTGGATGCCAGTGCTGACTCCATCGTTGTCAACAGAACCACGTTTACTATCATTTATGGATCAAGGGGGGAAGAGATTATTAAGTTGGCTAACAATGAGTACAGATGTTGTACAATCAACTGTTAACGGCATATTTACGTGGAACCTGGCATCAAAACAGGGTATTTCAGCTCCACGTCATATATTTATTGCGTTACAGGATACGACGAGAATTGGAAATCAACTCTCCTCCCATATGATATTTGATCGATTAGGTGTTAATGAAGTCTCGCTGAGAATAAACGGACAACAAGAACCATCCGAGGATATACAACTTAATTACGGTCAAAACCATATTGCACGAGTTTATCATCGGTTGCTGTCGTATATGGGACGTGATCAAAATGTCGATACTGGTCTACAAATATCACAGTTGGATTTTAGTACCCTTTATCCAATTTATTACTTTTCGTTGGAACATCTTGACTTAATGAGACAGTCCGTCGTTGATATACATTTCCGAGCTCGTGTACTTCGTGGTGCTATCCCTGAATATAGAGCTATTGCTGTTATTCTCAGTGATAAATCAATGCTACTCGAAGGTGTTGGTGGACGAATGAGACTTATTGATGCACCAGTGGAAAATATTTGATTGAATTTAGAAATGCTTGCATTTCCGATTTAGAATCAATCTGTTTTGTATAATGTCGTATAGTAATATCAATGTTACGTTGACACCTGGTCAACTAAAAAAATTACAATCCAAATCAGCTAAGCAATGTGGAACCACAATAACGCTGAAATTTAATCAAATGAATGGCGGAGGGAATAAACTATCTTTAACGAAAACTCAGGTTAATCACTTCAATAAAGCGTTTAAAGAAAAAAAAGGAACTCAAATTACTTTTTCTAAAGCTGCTATCGCCAATATGGAAAAGACTGGTGGTATATTCCCGTTGTTAGGGTTGATTCCAGGGTTGATTGCCGCAGCGGCCCCAGCGGTAGCGAAGGCAGCAGCGTTAGGAGCCGTTGGTACCGCGGCAGGAATGGCACTAAAGAAAGCAACAGGTGGATCCGTCCGTAGATCCACTCGTGGATCTGGTAAAAAAAAAGGAAAGGGTCTAAGACTACCAGGAACCCCGTATTCATGGTACAGCGGAAAGGGTCTTCGAATTCCAGGAACGATATAGTTCCGAAATCTTCGATTTCCAAATCTGTGGTTAAGGAACCGATGGTTCCCATGTCCAATTTTGATTTAATTGATGCCGCTAAAAAACTAGCGATAAAAAACTTCAGAGGTGTTTTTATGAGAGATCAGTTACCGACACAACCAAATGATGTTGAAACCGTATTATTAATCTAGATAACAGCTCCGGACCTGGAACACATTGGGTTTGTTACGCGATTGATCCTCGTGGGATTGTTTATTTTGACTCATATGGATTAGCGCCTCCAAAAGAATTTATGCGTTATATAAAAGATTTTCCAATGAGGACTTGGTATTCTACATTACCAACACAAACAATGCTTGATCCACCAATATGCGGTCGAGAAGTATTAAATGTCCTTAATGCTATTTCGAAAGAATCTTTAAAACCACCTCATGTAGTGGTAAATGAGTATACTAGCGGTCAATGGATTAGAAATCCATAGGATTGAAAATCTAAAAGATTTTAAACAGAGAAAGGATTTTTATGATAATGATTGATATTTGGGGACGACCTTTATCAACGCTGAAGAAACCGGATACTGAGGTGTCTAAAGATTTTTCCGACAAAAGTGTTAAAAAACTAATCGAAGATGAAATAGCCGAAATTTTGAACCTAGCAAATGTTGATCCTGGTGAAATAGTTGTTTTTCAAGATCGTCAGGGTAAGTTGAAAAGTAGTAATATCTCTCTTAATGATATTTTGGTTAAACAACGAGATGCAGCAGAGGATGCTATCGCGTTATTTTCCGAAGAGGGTAAACTCAAACCAGGTGTACTTGTTTCAACAATTACGGATAAATTAGCAACATTCGATAACACAGCGAATTCATTAAAATCACTAAACGATAAATATGACGATCATATAATTGTATTTGATCAGTTTAGTGAAACACAAAGAAATACAATTGACCAAATTGACAAACCCATACTAGAATTTTTTGGAAATCCACCAGTAACCACACCAAAACTCACCACAATAAAAGATTCTATATTGGAACTAGCAACTCTTCAATCCGAATATGAAAAACACACGAAACTATTTATGACGTTTCGTAAAAACCTCATGGACAAGTTTATTGGGAGCCCATTTGATAAAATTGAAATAACACTTCCCGATATTAAAAAATCCATCGATGAACTTAAAACATTCAACAACGCAATAAGGGATGATGCAATGAGAATGATAAGCGTTGTTGAAAAAGTAAAAATTCCTCATAATAAATCTATCGTCAACAACGTAGTATACACGATTCAATACGGATCATTTATGTGGACTCCCACAAACAATATTTTAACCGTAACCGCAGCAGTCAAGGGTATTTATCGATTAATAATAGTATCACCGAATCAATTTGAAATATCATCAAGTAGTTCATCTGGAGTCAATAATACGATATCAACGATCATCGACAAGGATACAACTGAACAATTCACGATAACGACTACAGATGGAAATCTAGCCAAGGTTTCAGTAACGTGGTACGTAGAATTCGTAGTGGATTTAAGTAAACAATTAAATTGATTTAAAAATTCTTTCAGAATTTTGAATTGAAAATGCTAACGCTTTTAAAATAAAATGACTCCATCATCGAATCAGTATCGCTATGATCAAGTCAGAGAATTTCAAACTAAACTCAGTTCTCTCTGTGAGGAGTATCAAATAAAAATAAAAAAATACCAACGAAGAATAACCGCAGTTAATGTCACTGTGTACTCGGTGTCGGGAGTAATCACTGCTGCTGGAATAATACTATCTTCGGTTACTATGATTGCTCCGGTTGTAGTTCCAATTGTTATTTCTTCCATAGCTACAATTGCGGGTATATTAACCGGGATCACAAAAAAATTATCATCGTGTAGCCAGAGTAAACTACATAATTATATAATAAAATTTCATATTGCATCTGCCGGTTACTCACAATTATCCTCGTTGATATCATCGTCGTTGGATGACACAACAATATCAGATAGCGAATTCTCAACAATGGCTCAATTGTATAAATCAACAATGCTGAAATTAGAGCAGAATAATAATAATAATAATAATGTCGTCGCAAGAACTACTTCAACAAATAGTAACAAATACAACACCAGTGAAAACAAGCACAATATCAATAACCTCAACGCGTCCTGAATTCAGTGTGAATTTTCCGATTCCCGTTCCCGTGAGCGAGATCGCGCTAGCAAAACTACGAGTGTATCATAGCTGGCCCAATATCAGATCGGTAGCATTTGGTGGTCAACAACCAAATAATTCCTTGGTGTTCGCGTGGAAAAATCGTGAAGACGGAACTCCAGATTGGCAGGTTGTCTCGTTACCAACAGGATCATACCAAATCGAACAGATCAATGCCGAATTTCAACGCAGAATAAAATCTATCACTGGGAAAGAATCAAAAATCGCTATAACAGTTCACGAACCAACATTATCATCTGCTATCGAGATAAATACAGAAGGATACGTTGTAGATATTTATCAGAGTTCTATAAGATCAGTGTTAGGATGGCCTGAATTACCACCGGATAACTCGCGAGAAAATTCGAAGGATTTTCCACCCGAACCTAAAAAATCCGATTATATCACCAACAAAATAAAACCCGTCAATGAAGTCAAGAGTTATCAAGATTATACTCCCGATAAGTTCTTAAATAAAGAAATTCATATTCCTCTCATTAACGGAAATTTCACAGCAATGAATAATGATTTTTCACTACTGCTAATATCTCTTAAATCCGGCTCTCTCACTAAAGACGAGTTTATCAACGTCGTAGAAACGGGTAATAAAATCATCGACGATATGAAAATATTTCACTCGATAATTATTCAAGAAGTATTAAATGAAGAGATATTACATGATAAGTTTGCGTATCTATACAATATTAATAAAACGGAGATTAAAGATTTTAAAATCCCTGGATATAATCCGGATAAACTAAAGAAACAACTTGACGATGCTATTAATATTGGGTTCAAAAGAATCCACGATAATTGGAAAAAATTGAAGAATCCTACAGCAAATATTCTGAAATATAATAATGATCCAGAAGGCGGCGGTAGACATATTGCTCCGAACAATGTGAATATTTCAACGGTGATTGCACTCAATTTAGTATGTGACGTTATCGAAGGAAATTATCAAATAAATCTCGAACAATCAAATCAAGCTCAGCAAGGATATATTTTATACTCATTTGCACCAACGGCTCCTCCAGGATTTCTAATTATTGAAGACCCAACTAATCTAGTCTATATGCGATGTCATAATAATTTGTTAACGAGAATTAATTTCAAACTCACTGACCAATCTAATAATCTGATTGATTTACGAGGTGAGGTTTTACAAATTAGTTTGTTTGTGAAATCTTAAGGACTTGATCAAATATTTAGTTAGTAAAAATCGAAGATTTTCATAGCAGCCGAGGAGGTGAACGTCAACTAAATGGCATCTTTTTTTTTTTTACCAAATGGACCCTTCTCTTAATATTTATTAGAAAGGTCTATTTGACAAATTAGGACTTCCTAATAAATATTAACTAGAAGGGTTTATTTGACAAATTGAGAACTTCCTAGTAAATATTAACTAGAAGGGTTTATTTGACAAATTGAGAACTTCCTAGTAAATATTAACTAGAAGGAAGCATCGTTGACGACTAAAAAAGCTGGTCTGTTCACCTCCTCTGCTGCTGTTAGATATTGTTATTTATATGTGAGAATTACCATCAATCTTACTTGCATGAGTTAGATATTGTTGTTTATATGTGAGAATTACCATCAATCTTACTTGCATGAGTTAGATATTGTTATTTATAGGTGAGAATTACCATCAATCTTACTTGCATGAGTTAGATATTGTTATTTATAGGTGAGAATTAACATCAATCTTACTTGCATGAGTTAGATATTGTTATTTATAGGTGAGAATTAACATCAATCTTACTTGCATGAGTTAGATATTGTTATTTATAGGTGAGAATTAACATCAATCTTACTTGCATGAGTTAGATATTGTTATTTATAGGTGAGAATTACCATCAATCTTACTTGCATGAGTTAGATATTGTTATTTATATGTGAGAATTACCATCAATCTTACTTGCATGAGTTAGATATTGTTATTTATATGTGAGAATTACCATCAATCTTACTTGCATGAGTTAGATATTGTTATTTATATGTGAGAATTACCATCAATCTTACTTGCATGAGTTAGATATTGTTGTTTATATGTGAGAATTACCATCAATCTTACTTGCATGAGTTAGATATTGTTGTTTATATGTGAGAATTACCATCAATCTTACTTGCATGAGTTAGATATTGTTATTTATAGGTGAGAATTACCATCAATCTTACTTGCATGAGTTAGATATTGTTATTTATAGGTGAGAATTACCATCAATCTTACTTGCATGAGTTAGATATTGTTATTTATAGGTGAGAATTAACATCAATCTTACTTGCATGAGGTAGATATTGTTATTTATAGGTGAGAATTAACATCAATCTTACTTGCATGAGTTAGATATTGTTATTTATAGGTGAGAATTACCATCAATCTTACTTGCATGAGTTAGATATTGTTATTTATATGTGAGAATTACCATCAATCTTACTTGCATGAGTTAGATATTGTTATTTATAGGTGAGAATTACCATCAATCTTACTTGCATGAGTTAGATATTGTTATTTATATGTGAGAATTAGCATTTATCGTTTTTGCAGTGTTTATATATTTATTGGTAATCATAGGTGAGAATTACCATCAATCTTACTTGCATGAGTTAGATATTGTTATTTATAGGTGAGAATTAGCATCTATCGATTTTTGCAGTGTTTATATATTGGTAATTATAGGTTAGAATTACCATTAATCTTACTTGCATGAGTTAGATATTGTTGGCTTGCTCACTGTCTACATCATACCATTCTTCTGCATGGCAATCATTTAAAATCACTACGGTTGAAATGTTAATGCACGTAACTACTATGATATTAAAAATGTCACGATTGTTATTGTATCTGCGTAGTAAAACAAAAGCATTTTTTACTTGAATTGTTTAAAATTACTACATATTTGACACGTGACCAGGTATTCATGCATGTAAATCTGGTGCTCTAGTGGAAGCGTTCCAGGACATAAACACCGATGCATGCAGTTTGAACACCTAAGTAAGTGAAAGGCTTTTTTTCAGACCTGCTATGTCCTTCATTTGAAAACCTTATTAAAACAAAAATAACCAGCGTGTAAGTTTTCTTCTCAGTGTACAGCGAAGTTCCTGTCAACTGTTTTGCTGATAAATAGGTCAGGACTGAGAGGAGTGTTGCCTTAGCTACCGTAATTGTAAGGACGTAATTAAAATATATCGACTTTCATGTGTATCTGTGTACGAGAGTCGAAGATAAGAGATAGAGACAGAAACATAACTGATTTATTTTTATATTAATCGAAGAAGGTAAATTCTTCAGTTACTAATAATGGCTTCATGCATATGCTCAACTATGCCGTAACATCATTATGATGACGATGAAGTGGAGGAGGAGATACAAATAGCAACGATAAAGAGGTTGAGTGCTAGGGTTATGGTATGCCTAAGTGCATGGACGACATTTTGTAAGACTACAAGCCCAGCAGGTCCAGACCTATTAGTTTAGTGATATCTTGCCTGAATGTGCTAATAATGGCCTCAGTTCGATCATTTGTGTCACCATGCTAACTTCTCTTCTTGTATTACGTATTTATATTTTTAATAATTAATTACTGCAAAGCATCTTATAAAATGCAACATATAACAAAATAAGATGACGTTTAGATGTTGTATTCCAGATCTTCCTTAAATGAATTTATGACATACAGAATATTATAGAATAATCAAAACTTTACTGAGATGTAACCGGATTTATCTTTTATTTTGTACACTTTATTATTAATTCGTTTTAAAAGTATTCATCCGTAAATGTAAAGTGTAATAATAAAATTTAGTTCTTTCTTTTTCATACAATTTACTAATCGAATTATAAACCATTAATAACAAATTTCATTTGATTCTTATGCAATACAATGTTCTAATTAAAGTTAATAATAATAACAACAACACTACTACTAATATTGCTACTACTACTACTACTACTACTACTACTACTACTACTACTACTACTACTAATAATAATAATACGAATAATATATTTCGGTTGTTTCGTATGTAATACAATTTAAATAATAATAATAATAATCATAATAATAATAATAATAATAATACATAATTTCGGTTGATTCGTACGTAATGCAATTGACTAATTTGGTGATTACCGGTATATCAGGATATGATAGGATTGTAGAGAGACACAACGGTGGCAGTACCGGCATGGTTTGGGAAGTATCCGTAACCACGCCCTTCTGTTCGAGAATTCGTCATGCTAAGATTTGAGTCATCAAGACTATTATTTTTCAAAACTTCTATGCCTTCTTAATTCAAATCCAGATAATATAATTCGATCTTCCCCGTTTCTAAAATTTCATACAATTTAAGAAATGATTCTCGAAAACAAAAACACATCAGCATTCTCTTTGATGTTAACCTGCATGTGTCATTTGCACAGAAACCTTTTTATTATTGTTATAAACAAATTACCCATGACAGTGTAACATTTTTCATGTACATAGCATTCCGTTATGTTATACAAAATTGGCCTAACCCAGTCAGACTTTAGTCTTAACATTAGAAGAAATTAAGTGCAAAACACTAAAGTGTTAACCCGGGAGAAGTGTATTTTATTCAAGGGGATTAGCCGTGAGCATGATAAGGCAGACAGGTAGACGGTATTGACCAAAATAACTGATAAATTAGTGTGACAGCAAAACGCAATGCTTGAATAAATGTCTTCCATACTTTGCATCTATTTGTAACTCTCTGCTTGTACGCCCAAAACTCGAATAGCCTTATCTACCTACATAACCTCAAGTACTTTTCCTTCCAGGGAGTATACGGTTACTACTACTAATTGAATTACTTTTACTATTACAAATACTCCTAACATTTTCCTCTTCTTTACTGCCTCTGCTGTTGTTACTGCAACTACTTCTACATGTACTAGGTTTGCTGTGTTACTGTAACTACTTCTACATGTACTAGGTTAGCTGTGTTACTGTAACTACTTCTACATGTACTAGGTTTGCTGTGGTACTGTAAATACTTCTACATGTACTAGGTTAGCTGTGTTACTGTAACTACTTCTACATGTACTAGGTTTGCTGTGTTACTGTAACTACTTCTACATGTACTAGGTTAGCTGTGTTTAACGACTATATTGACCTAAACTCAGCAAATAAGAGAGAGAGAGAGAGAGAGAGAGAGAGAGAGAGAGAGAGAGAGAGAGAGAGAGAGAGAGAGAGAGAGAGAGAGAGAGAACTAGTACGTTTAGTAAAATCAAGAATTTGTTTCCCCATAGATACAAAGTGAAAATTTAAAAGGAACTTACAGTATTGTGAATATAATTCCAAAGAATCATACCAGTTCTGTCACAAGTTGAAACGTATAAAGTATTCCAAATGATATCCAGTGGTGTTGTTGATGGTTTCCAAACTTGGATGTACTGATTTGATAACAGCCTGGAATAGTGTTGAAGTGTTACTGGCGTGGTGTAACACTGTGTTATAATCCAAATATCTCTATATGAGTTCACATTAATTCCAAAAGATTGATTTGGTCTGTAAGTATTAATGAACTATATAATTGCAATGAGTAGTTTAAATAGAACAATCCTCTCAAATATTAACTGTAAACAAGCACATGACTGATTCCACTTCTGATGTTAAAATAGGAATAACTAAATCTGATGTGAACAACCTTAATATGAAATCCTAGGAAACAATAACTGATTCAAGACGGTGGTCAAAAGTTCATCTCCAGTACATTCTAGATTGTAAACAAGGTCATTTCTTTCACTTAAATTTCAGTGAAAAACATGGTAAATATGAGGTAGACCAAGAATTCACCGATATGAAAATCAGTGTATTTGCTTACCTACAAGTAATTATCTTAAAATTCAATATATCATTATAGACAAAAATGATTTATGTCTTTTGTTGTTTTAAACATTTCCCTGGCAAGCAAAACTTATAGAAAAAATCCAACACAAAATACATTTTGAATACAGTTCATATTATTATTGTCTTCATCTTTTACTATTTATTTAGATCTTTATGTTGTTGCTACTAGTTATGTTACCTTTAGGTTTTGTTTCTGATGCTAACCACCACTACTACTACGAACGAGATTAATATTAGTGGTATTATTTCGTCTGTTTTCACTAATACTAAATGTCTTTTACTGTTACAACTTCTGCTGCCGAAACATGTTGTGTTGCCTTTTCTATTGATCTGTGTTGTTGATGAATAACAGTGATTCAATAAATAGATAACAATTAAGATGATAATATACAATGATCAACGTGGACTGATGAATATCAGTGATTCAATAAATAAATAACAAATAAGATGATTATATACAATGATCAACGTGGACCGATCACAGTAAGAATGATAAATTCTCGATTACCGACGTATACAGCATTTTACGTTAACGGATTCGGTGATGTTGTTCAGGGTTTATTTTGAAGCATAGCCCAAAAAAGCAATACCGATTGCAAAGTAACTAGGCATCAACGCTATCGATGTTGTTCGTGATAAAGGAATTGTTCCTTTTGGTTATTTTGCAGTTAAATCGTTTTCAGTAATTAAGTATATACTAGCACGATTGTACAAAAATAACCGCGTTGTACTTCCGGATTCACAACAGAACACTTTGATGAATGATATATATATATATATATAATGTTTAATAATGAATTACTTATATATAATCCACATATTGGATAAATTAACATAATAAAGCTCAAATGTAGAAGTGAAAAATACAAATACATTACTGTACAAAATACAAAGACAAGAAGTTAATGATACTCACGGCTATGACATTATATGTTAGGAGATACTCGCAGTCATCAGCACACTTTATTCCAGCTCCTCTGCTGCTACAATCCAGCTTCACAGTTAAATCCTGTTGTTGGCTTTTAAACGTACACCACTCCGACCTCAATCACTCCAATAACTTTGAACAATCGGGTCATTATGGTTCCTCTAGTCACTCTAGACACCCTGGATACTACAAGAACATCTGGACAGCTCTACACATCTCAACGCACCCTGGACTTTCCGAAGAACTGAAAAACATATCCAATACCCTGTAGTATTCATGACACGGACAAAGCAACCTAATATCGTTATGCACGCAAATAAAAGGAAACCAGCGGAGTTGGATGGTGCATTGTCGTTTTAGACAATGCAATTATAATAAAATGTTTAAACGTTTATCGGTTTAAGCAGTTGACATGGATGCACCAGTAATTAATTGTTATTTCCAGATTAAAAAATAAACAACATGGAACTCCCGATCGGATAATTGTTGCTATTTCAGCTGGTAATTATCAGATAGAACAAATAAATGATGAATTTCAGCACATAATCAAATCTCTCACAAGAAAGAATCTAATATAGATATTACTGTTCACGGACAAATATTATCAGCTGTGATAGAAATACATTTGCATGATTACGCCGTTGATATTTATTATTCATCGATTAGATCAGGGTTAGGAAGGCCTGAAATAGCACCAGAATATCATGGACCACCGGAACTAAAGTTAGATGAATTTACAACGGACACGAAAAAATCCTAATGACTCGCCAATATCGAAAACAATTCATGGCTGGATTGTGACATGGATATTATTGCTTCTTATAGTACAATCCTTCCTACGATAGGCTTTGGTATAGATGATATAGATCAAAGTGAAGATTATGTTAAGTTTTTATCGATGAAAATGAATTTAAAACATTCTGACCCGATCTAATCCGATTATAAAAATTAAATAAAGAAACTGCGACATTTCTTTTATATTATCACGCGTTATTACAACTGCGATACACAACGGCAAATTATTGAACTAATACAACATTTGAACTAACTTATATCAGAACTCAATTGTCTTAATCAATATGTTTTTGAAGGTATAATCATATGTAAGATTCTTATAGTGGGAACACCACTAAAACATTTGTTTCTCGTTCATTTTAAAATAACTAAAGAACAATTACTTTCCTTTATAATACCAGGATTTACCACCGACAAACTAGAAATTCACTCAATGATCTTATCAATGAAAACGTTTATAAAATACTTGAGTCATGGAGAAAAATAGCACAACCAGTGCGTATGCTCATACATAAAAATGATTCATACGGGAGTAGTCGTCATTTTGAAAATGTAATTGTAAATATGACATCAACTAATGTAATTAATCTTGGATGTGATGCAATTGATGGAAGTTGTCAAATAGATCTTGAGAAATCCACTTAGCCCTAGCACGGATATATTCTGTATACATTTACACCTTAAGTACCTTCTACATTTGATTGTACAAGAACCTATAATCGTTTATTATCTACGATGTCATAATTCGATATCACTCATACATTTCACACTTGATGACCATGGCAGGCATTTTTAATTTAAGACATGGAAAATTAAATTTAAATTTACGTGAAATCTTAAGGATTTTGAGTTATTAAAATGTGGGATATATTGGTACTCCAAAGGGTGACCATTTCATCACAACACTGCATAATATAACGCATAGATTTGTAACAGAGATTTTTTTTGTACTTATTCTTGTCCACATTTCAGTTAAAATGATGGTATCAAAACTTAACTAAGTCAAGGCAGTCAGATTTTTATAATGTTATGAGTTAATGGTACTAAAAATAATAACTATAGGACTGAAGTCATAATTTGATGTGATAACAGGTTATAAATAATAAAAATCTCATTGCAAATAGAGAACTACATAACAAATATTATTACAAGTAGTATTATTAGAATAAATAGTATCAGACCATAGATTATTATCAGAATAAGTAATTCTATCAGAATAAATATTATAATTTTATTCTTCACTGATTTCATAATTTGATGTGGTAGATGGTACTTAAAGAATAATTATATGACTTAATTTGACAGGATATACGGTACATAAAATATTATGTTATCATTTAATGGGGTAAAATTACTGTATAATAATTGTATGACTTAATTTGACAGGATATACGGTACTTAAAATATTACATTATCATTTAATGGGGTAAAATTACTGTATAATAATTGTATGACTTAATTTGACAGGATATACGGTACTTAAAATATTATGTTATCATTTAATGGGGTAAAATTACTGTATAATAATTGTATGACTTAATTTGACAGGATATACGGTACTTAAAATATTATATTATTTAATGGGGTAAAATTACTGTATAATAATTGTATGACTTAATTTGACAGGATATACGGTACTTAAAATATTATGTTATCATTTAATGGGGTAAAATTACTGTATAATAATTGTATGACTTAATTTGACAGGATATACGGTACTTAAAATATTATGTTATCATTTAATGGGGTAAAATTACTGTATAATAATTGTATGACTTAATTTGACAGGATATACGGTACTTAAAATATTATGTTATCATTTAATGGGGTAAAATTACTGTATAATAATTGTATGACTTAATTTGACAGGATATACGGTACTTAAAATATTATGTTATCATTTAATGGGGTAAAATTACTGTATAATAATTGTATGACTTAATTTGACAGGATATACGGTACTTAAAATATTATGTTATCATTTAATGGGGTAAAATACTTCTAAAATAATGAAAATCCTACTCAAAAACAGAAAATTACTTAATACGTATTATTATCAAACTAAATATTATTATCTTATTCTGCACTTACTTCATAATTTGATACGGTAAAATAGTACTAAAATAATAAAAGTCTCATCAAAAATCGACAACAATTGCATAAAAATAATAGTAGTCAAGTTGAATACAACGAATCCTCTGGTAAAGTTAAAGATAAATATTATTATCAGAATAAATATTACACATGTCATTATTCACTTTCGTAATTAGTAATAACTATCTCACCGTTTTCATTTTCACGATGGATCGCATCCCCTTTGACTTCGTCACTCTTTGATTTTCCTTAATTTTCTTCAACGAGTGTTAATAGTCTCTTTGTTTAGTATTCATGGGATAATTCTGATAAAATTTTTTGTTGAATGATCTTAATGAATCGGTATTCGGCTGGTTATGTTTATCTATGTTGAATGTTTTCTTGTTGTCATGATTTAAAATCAGGACTAATTGATTCTGGATTTAGTTAATCAGATTTGTATGATGCCGTCATGTTTACATTTTTTAAATTTCAGAACTAATAGTTTTAATATTTTAGTAATTCATTATATAATAATTACGTGTATTTAAAAAAAAATATTTACACAACACAAACCCCATGTAAACTCCTAGATTGCCAAACGTAATTCTAGCAATATTATTATAAATAATTTAAATATTATAAATTCGATACGATTACATTTACACAGCACAACTCCGATGTGAACCCCTAGATTACCAAAGGTTATTCTAGCAAGGATCAGAGCGTATGAAACATTTATCGACAGAACAACATAAGTTTACTTAATTCATTCTATGGGCAGCCCAACAATAACTTAATTAACTTTTTTCTAAGGGCGGCACAACTCCCATGTGAACCGTTAGATTGCCAAAGAACATTTATCAGGTTCAGAGGATACATATATAATCTTAATTTTACCGACAGCACAACATAAATTTATATGAGCACAACATATAATCTTATATAACTGAATTCTATGAACAGCACAACATGCAAATGTATCTAATTTCATTAAACGAGCAGAACACAAGAACCTTCTCTACTTTCAACAAACTGCACATCTTCAAGCAAATAAACCCAGGAGAGTGCAAAATGCAGCCACCATATGCTGATATAGCGGGAAGGTGTGCTTGTCTGTTGAATTTCGACAGTTAATGTGAGGACCCCAGTGATAAACGGGTGGTATGCTATATAAGCTAACTAATACGTAGAAATTCAAAAGCTGTTCACACAATGGGCGTGGTTTATTAAGCGTTTCTTAGTTTTCTTAAGTATTATCCCTGATACAATCTATAGGAAGCAATAAACATTAGTTATAAACAATTTGACAATTTGACAAGAACATAAGCGCAAGTTTCATCTTGATGTTGAATTTATTAAGACATTGACATAATCATTGTGCTACCTGTAACACAGTAATGTTGTGGCAGCATTTAAATAATAATCTAAGACAATTTCCCATAGATATAATGAATAGAAGTGCTGGTCACACGCGTGAAAATGTAATGCTGGCCTGTCTTGATTGTAATTGACGTTAAGACGCTAGTTCATGAGAGCGACCGTTATTGTGTATCTTCAGGAATTGCTTGTAACTGTTCATGTACAAATCTTCGTTGAGAAGCAGTTAAATCTAATCAGTATATCGCATGTCTAACCATAGATCTTACTACTCTATACATTTTATGTATAGTGAAACTCCAAATAAGATCAATCGCTTTTTTACCACCTTCGTGTTCAACAGGTTTATTCAAATATCTTACAGTCACATTGCCTAGTACTGGTTGTTTTGATAAATCACGTCCTTGTATTGGTCTTTGTTTGTTTTGCAATCGCATTAACGAGTTTCATAGAAATCGCACGAGTATTTTCATTTTTTAATAAACCTATCACACTTAGTAGTCTTGCAACCCATTCGCGAGATCTCAGATCTTTTAACTTTGTTCATGGATATTGCCTTTGCATACTTATATAAAAGTTAAAGTCAGCAAGGGTTGGATTAAATGGCCCCGCGATTGCCTGTTCACGATGAATTGCGATATGTAATCGCCTGATTTTCGTTATGTCTTTTTATCATAGAAGATACTGCTCCAGAAATGTCCTTTCCAGGATCAACCTGTAGTAGTTGTGGCCATCGTAGACCTTCTTGTCGTCCGGATCCTCATTAGCAAATTCGTTCAAAAGCAGATGCAACTTCGGTTGCTATTTTAGCTGATAATGGCTCTGCTTCTTTATAGCTACTGGCAACGTCAACAACAAAGAACGCGTGTATTTGTATGTGTATTGATGTTTACCAATTTTAATAGTATCGTGCGGTAAAAACTAAATCGCTGCTTAATGCAACATATGTGTACTGAATTTGTTTAGGTATTGGTAGATAAATATACCATATTGCCTGTCGTGCTGCAACAGCGAGTTTGATAATATCTGATCTGCCTTTCCAGTATCCTCTGGGGCTATAATAAATCGATGTCATTATAAGAATAAATGGTCAATTAATTACCGACCCCTAATACTAATTTACGCTTCAGCAAATCTTGCCAAACAATTAGCTAATGATTCTCGGAGATTTCTATTTTACATCTTCAATATGTCTCTGTTGTAAAACTATATTTGTATATGCTATATCATGAACATGACATGCTTTATCAATGGAATTCATTGGATAATCTCCATGTTTTAGTTGGTCTCTCTTGTCAGATCGAACATCATGTCGAGCTCCTGTACCACAATACCAACTGTTTTTCTCATTAATATTGAGACCTTGGAGTTCCGTGATAGGTTGTTTTAATGAAAATGTAATATCACCAAATATTTTGTTTTTAAGAGAGACCAATTTGTATTTTTGTACCATGTTTTACACACTTGCCTCTAAGTGAATGTTTACGATTTTATGTCACGATTGTTGCTAATCCACTTGCTCTGCATCGAACTCAATATAAATCCATATTATTCATTATATTAGTGCAACATAAATGTTATTGATTTATCGGCCATATGAAAACAAGAACCAGTAAAACATCATTCATAACTACCATATTACATCAGAGGAATTATCATAGGTCCATCTGGGTTTGGTAAGACACAATTGTAGCTTAATCTAAAAATGATTGTCTTACGGGGAATAAATTGTGTTTAGTGCACCATATGTAAATGATAACGATGCAACTATGAGCTTAACGATTTGAATGAAAACGCAAAATTGTTGAATGCAAATGATGATGAAATTATTAATTTCATCACTGATATTGATGAACCGCCACCTTTAAATGACCTTGATGGATTTATTAATAATCTCTTAGTATACGATAATGTGATGCTGAAAAAATAATCAGTTCCAGCATGAATATTTTCTCGAGGAAGGCATACAAACATGTGTGCTTTATTTTACTCAGCGAAATACACAAATGCTTAAAGGGATCAGAGACAACTGTAATATTATTGCTGTGACTGATGAAGCAGATACACCTACTCAAAGAAATATTCATTAAACATGGCGTAGTGTTGACAAGGATATATAATTAAGTTCAGAAACTTCTTTTCACGTGCGCAAGCTATCCCATTCGGATTGATAATGATACATTTACCTGATCCTTGATCGCGAGATCGTATAGGTATTGATACATTTTTTGGACGCTAGCAGCAAAGAGGGAGTAACCTTAATGAAATGTCCTATGGGTAATCTATCTATCTATCTATCCCTTAGTCTTGCCGACAGTTGGGGCACCACTGATGACCTGACAACCAGCTTCCTCCATTCCAATCTGTTCTCTGATACTCTCACTGTGTCACTCAGCTTCAGTCCTGTCCACTCTGAGATGTTATCCTCCCATATTTTTTCTGTCTTCATCTCCTTCGCCCTCCCTGCACAGTACCTGATTGTCTTAGCAAGCCATGTGGTTTGTGTGACATGTCCATACCATTTCATTTTGCGTTTCTTCACAATGGTCAATAGCTCTTCATAGGGCCCAATAGCTCTTCATAGGGCCCAATGGCTTGCTTAATTCTGTTTCCCACTTCCTCTCTATATGAGATGCCAAGCAACCATCGAAAGTATCTCATTTCAACAGCTTGTATTCTCCTTTCGAGATCCGCTGTGAGGGTCCATGACTCACAGGCATATAAGATTACAGCTGCAACCAAGAAGCGCATGAGTCAGATTTTTTCTGTCTTTCCAAACTGTCTTCAGCCTTGAAATTGCTGTTATTGTCAGCGCAATCCTGGACAATATTTCTGGTTTTGATCCCTCGTCTGCCATGATGGCTCCTAAGTACCTGAATCTATTAACTGTTTCCAGTTTTTGGCCTCTAATCATGATGTCAGTGCTGATGCCACTGGTGTTGTTGGTCATCAATTTGGTCTTCTCTGCACTGATTTACATGCCAAAAGCAGTAGCTGTCCTGTCCAGTGTTTCCTCCAACTGAGCTAGCTCCTCCTCATTTCCTGCAAGGCCATCGATGTCATCAGCAAAGCGCAGATTCTTTATTTTTCTGTCTCCAATACTGACAGTTCCTTCATGGTCTTCCAGTGTATTTGTCATGATTCTTTCAAGGAAGATGTTGAAGAGTGCAGGTGAAAGCAAGCAGCCCTGTCTAACTTCCACAGTTGTCCTAAACCAATCTCCTATTTGACCGTTGAAGCATACTGCGCTGGTGGCCTTGCGGTAAAGGCTTTCTATGATTTTGATCAGGTTAGCGTTTATGTTGTACAGCTTCATGGTGGACCAACGGGCTGCATGCCATACCGTGTCAAACGCCTTCTTAAAATCTATAAAGACATGATAAGGTCTTGTTGATGATTATGATTTCCTCTGCCGGTGGCTTCAGTCTGTTTAATATGATTTTTAGCATGACTTTGCTTGGGTGGCATATAAGACTGATCGTACGATAGTTCTGACATTGCTGCAAATTGCCTTTTCTCGGGAGAGTTACTATGAGTGACTGAGTCCATGGTGTTGGCCATTCCTTTGTCTGCCAGATCTTGTTGCAGTTTGTTAGTAGGGCGCTTATCATGGCTTCACCCCCCTCTTGGACTAGTTCTGCAGGAATGTTGTCTACTCCTGCTGCCTTCCCTGTTTTCAATGCTTTCACTGCAGCCTCTACTTCTTCTCGGAGGATGGGGTAGATGTCTATGTTGGTCACTGATGGGGTGTTGAGTATGTCTGGGTCCCCTGTAGGTCTGTGGTTGTACAGGTCTGAGCAGTATTCTGTCCATCTTTTACGAAAAAGTCTTGTTCTTCTGTAGGACATTTCCCTCCCTTATCTTGAATGATGGAGGAGCGTCCTTGTTTTACACTGGTCAGGTCTTTCACAAGTTGGCATACTTTTTTGCTATTATTTTTCTTTAGATTGTTTTCTATATATTTACTCTGGTCTTCAATCCATGTCTCCCTTGCCTTTCTCATGCTTTTCTTGATAACCTGGTTGATTTCCCTGTATTGTTTTGCTCCTTCTACTTCTGACTTCTTCTTTAGCTCTCGACGCTTGTCACACAGATCAAGTATTCAGTTGTAACCCAAGGTTTCATTGGTCGTCGATGTTTGCCAAGGATTTCACTGGCTATTTGGGTCCCTGCTATGTTAAATGTGTCGATCATTGTGTCTATAACTGTGTTCTCTGCACTAAGAAGTAACAGTGGTGCAAATTTCCCTCCTATCCTTGCCTGGAAGGCTTCCAATGCCTCTGGATCTTTTAGCTTGTCAAGGTTGAACTTGATTCTTGTAGGGTCCTCTTTGTCGACTTTTTTAGACGTAGTCGGAGGGTCATCATCACTAAGTCATGGTCACTTCCAATGTCTGCTCCTGGGAAACGTCTTTTCATGGCAATGTTTACGCTGGTGTAGAAACGTCTCTTCACCATGATATAATCAATCTGGTTATGATTTTCTCCATTCGGCTATGCCAGGTCCACCTTCTGGACGCTTTGTGTGGACCAAACGTGTTCATCAGCTTCAGATCATTGAAGCTGGCAAATTCCAGGAGCGTTAAGCCTCTGTCGTTGGTCTCTGCATTGCAGTAGCGTTCACATGTGCCTTTCCAGTTATCAATGGCATCCTCTTCTATTTTGGCATTCCCTTCTCCTTGCACCACAAAAATGTCTTTCTTTGGTGTCTGGTACAGGACGTCTTGCAGTTGGTCGTAGAAATCCTCTAATTCTTCATTATCATGGGTAAACGAACATACAAAAGTTTTTAAAAAAAAACACTAACGACGTATAAAGTAACAAAACAAACAAATCGAACCAGAGAAACTCTCTAACTTAGAGGTTTCGGTTTGGCGTTTATACGCATATATTTTTCATTTACGTATAAAGCATTTTGTCTTCAAAAATGACGTTTCAACAAAAGGTCTTTCCAAAGCCTCTGCTGCGCTGCTAGTAGCGAGAAGATCACCAAAGAACCAAATTCAGAATTGCTTTGTATTTTGTACTCTTTTTGTTAACTACTTCTTGTATTCATTTCAAAGGTAAAATTATTCCATTTCATTTGCAATACAATTTACTATTTGGTGTTTAGCAGCAAATAAGCAGATTATAGGCTATTTACAGAGACAAGACATAACGACCGCCGTCCAGGCCTGGCCTGGGAATGATTTCAATATGCGCTTTTGTGTTCGAGAGTCCGACATTCTGAGTTATCGATTTTCCTTCTCATGGCCGCTATAGTTCAAAATAAAGACGCAATTTAACTGTGCAATCCAGATAATATAACACGATTATCTAGGTTCCAATAATTTTAAGGTTTAGCTGTTCCTACTCAATGTAAGTACATTTGAATTAAATGTTATTCTCTGACCTTATTGAAAGACAAATTTGTGCGCACAGGTAATATAAATTATGTAGTTATAAACAAAAGGACTAATCACTGCACATAATATCGCAAATACATATCAGCGAAAAACATTATAAAAAGATGACCAAAGTGAGGAAGATTGTATATTACCCATCAGAGAGATTTTAATGCAAACGTAAAAGCGCCATCCTGGGAGTGCTGTATGTTGTGCAAGGAGATTACTCTTGTAAATGATGCGGCACAATAGTAAATGGTATTGATGGATGATACATTACTGTGATGGAAAAATACAGTGTTTGCATCAATATCTTCCATATTCTACCTTTCAAAGGTATTAGAGGCTAATTATTCATAGTGTGTGAGGTATATCAGAGGCCATTGTTGCCATAAAACGTGATTAACTAACGTGTTAGATTCTGTATGTAGTGCACTGTACGCATTTGAATATACTCCCAACGCATTTGACATGTACTATTCGCATCTGCATATACTTCATAGACGTTTAAACGTACGTTAGTGGTGTTATAATTTTTTTTCAAGTGTTTAAACGTCGTAAACATCAATTGTATAGTAATCACATTAGAGCCCATTGTATCGTCTTTGTCGGGATATTTAGTGCGTTGAGAAGTACTATTGATGCTAAGATACATGCATTATAAGCATTTATCTGGTGACGTCTTATATATATATATATATATATATATATATATATATATATATATATATATATATATATATATATATATATATATATATATGATAAATATATTGTGTTAAACAGGTACAATATGGGTATAGTTTTCTTGAAGTAGGTCTAGTACAAGTGTAGATCATTTACAACGCCAACTTCAGTCTTGCCTCTCTCCATAACTTGATTTACAGCTTAACTTGATTTAATCTTCTGGACAATAAAATAAACGAAATTGAAAGTCTTTGCAATAAAGAGTTGTTAGAACTTAGAGATCGCCAAGGAAGTTATCAGTTAGTGTAATAAATCTTAAATGAGACATGACGCCATAAGTACTTGTCTTTTTAATATGTTAGTACTCTCTCTTACACGCTATCACGTCCGTCATTTGTCTTTTCCTTCGTTCATTTTGCGCTCAACATTTTAATCAAAACGTGCTGAATGAAAATATTTTACATCAATGCATATTCTATTTTCTCTTGATCTAAAATCCGGGAGGACGGTATTTTAATCAAAACGTGTAATTACAGGCTGCCCGTATGATCCAAATCAAACCTGTACCCTTCTGTCTAACTCCTTAACTTCTCATCAGACACTGCTAATCGGACTATATTTGCAACACGTATGATCCCGTAAGCAGCAGAGAGGGTGAACAGACCACGTTTTCAAGCAAAAATAAGGCTTACAGATCATGTTTTCGAGCAAAAAATGGCCTATAGACTACGTTTTCAGACAAAAAATAAGACTTCCAACAAAATCTCATTTAACCAAAAAAAAGTCTCCATTTTTGCAAAAACGGAGATTTTACGATTTTTTAATCAATTTTGCTCGCAACGATGTGGTCATCCACCCTCTCTGCTGCTAAAGTTTTCAGTTCTGGGTTAACAAAAAATAATAAATGATTTGATCCAGTCCTTAGGACGAAAATCCTTTCAGGATTTCACAAACAAACTAATCGCTAACACCTCTTCTTGTAAATCAATCAGATTATTTGACTGGTCGGTGAGTTTGAAATTAATTCTGGTTAATGAATTATTATGGCATCGCATGTAGACAGGATTAATTGGGTTTTCAATAATTAGGAATCCTGGAGGAGCTGTTGGTGAAAACGAATAAAGAATATATCCCTGCTGAGCTTGATTTGATTGTTCTAGATTAATCTGATAGCTTCCTTCGATAACATCACATACTAAATTACCGCCGCCATCTGGATCATTATTATGTTTGAGGAGGACAGTTGAATCTAATTTTTGTAGCGCTTTGATATCGGTTTTAACAATTCTTGCTAATTCATCAGCGTTGTATTTCGGAAACTTGAAATTACGCAGATTGTCTTCTGTGATATTGTAATCGGTTAGGAATCGTTGTTTATTGTCGCTGTTGTCATTAATTATTGTATGAATAATTAGTTCATAGATATATTCCATGTCCGATATGAGTTGATTTATTATTTCAACGTGTTTTTGCGATTTTGTTTTCCGTAGTTGTTCTAGTTGTGTTTCATATAATTGTTTAATCTCATTAAAATAACCACGGACGTCAGCTAGCGTAAATGAAATAGTAACAGATGAGTCGGTTGTTCTTTTAATGATAAAATCCCATTGCAATGTGTCTTTGTTGGTGAATATAAATCTATCGGCGATTTTTCCTTTTCTTATATCAGATAAATCATCTCGATAACTGGGATTGATTTCATAATATGATTGTACATCCGTGGTTAAGTCGGTGGTGGATTTTTCCGGTGGTTTTTCAGGCCATCCCAGTACGGTTCTAATAGAACTCTGATAGATATCTACGACGTATCCTTCTGTGCTTATCTCAATTGCGGATGATAGCGTTGGCTCATGAACTCTTATAGCGATTTTTGATTCTTTTCCAGTAATCGATTTTATTCTACGCGCGAATTCATTATTGATTTGTTCAATTTGGTATGATCCGGTTGGTATCGAAACGACGTTCCAGTCTGGGGTTCCGTCGGGTTTATTCTTATTTGCAAACACTAAAGAATTATTGGGTTGTTGACCACCAAATGATTTTGATCTGATATTAGGCCAACTGTGATACACTCGTAGTTTTGCTAGCGCTATCTCCTTCACGGGGACTGGGCTAGGGAAATTCACACTGAGATCAGGATTCGTTGATGTTATTGATATCATGCTTGTTTGTACTGGGTTCGTGTTCTCCACTACTCGTTGAAGTAATTCCATCGGTGTCGTCATTGTTATTATACTCATGTTGTATTTCTAATTTTGACACCGCGGAATCATAAATACTGAGCATCACTGAGAACTCACAATCTGGTATGGTTGAGATTATTGAGATCATTTTGGTTTTTGGGTTTGTTTTTGGGTTCGTGTTTTCCAATTCCATCGGTGTTGTCATTGTTATTATATTCATGTTGTTGCTCTAATTTTGATATCGCTGAATCAAAAATACTGACCATCGCTGAGAATTCACTATCTGATATAATCGTATTATCGAGTGACGACGATATCATCAGGGATAACTGCGAATATGCGGTTGATGCAATATGAAATTGAAGTAAGTAATTTTGCAGTTTACTCTGGCTGCATGATGATATCTTTTTTGCTATCCCGGTTGATATACCCCCGATTGTAGCCACCGCAGAAATGCAAATTGGAACTACGACCGGGGCAATCATTGTAACCGATGCAAGTATTATTCCGGCGCCAGTGAGAACGCTTGACACCGAGTACATAATAACATCAATTGCGGTGATTCTTCGTCGGTATTTTTTCATTTTTATTTGATACTCCTCAGTGAGGGTTTTGAGTCTATTTTGAAATTCTCTGACCTGATCATAGCGACATTGCGTTGATGAAATCATTGTTATCTTAAAAACACTAGTGTTTTCAATTAATTACCATCTTCCGGGGAGTAGATCAGGGGGTAGTTTACTTCACCTACGAATTCTAAACACCAGGCTATGTGTTTTCTAACGGTGTTATCAACCGCGACAATCTCAAATTCTTCTTCACCCCCCGCGATAATTACTGTCGCGGTGCCACCAAAGTAGGTTTTACCTTTCACGATGATATCAAATTGCTTGTTAGAGATTAACGTGATCCTGTAGATACCATGGGGCCACTCCCCGATATTGACTTTCAATTTAGCATTAGAGTTTTTTATCCAATCAAAGGTCTCATGCTTTACCCTTTCAGATTTTTCTTTTAGTTTAAGAATATCGTCAATGATATCGGAATAGGTTTTATCGATTTCGGAATATTTCATCAACGTTTTATCGCGGCGTTTAAAAAATGAAACCAAAAGGAGGCCGAATCCAAAACCTTTTTCGGTTTTATAATTCTTGTCGAGTTCAGAATATGTCGTCGTGATATTGTAACTTTCAGAGCCCTCAAAGAAATTTTTAACCATTTTACTGGTAGATTTTTGTTCGTCAAACGCGCTTTTAATTTCCGCGAGGGTCGGGCCTGTCATCGTTGTGGTTTCAGAAACAGGTGTTCTCCCTAGAAATCTATCAACGATGGTATTAAGTGTTGTTTGTCTCACCATAAACATATTAATATCTTTGAGAGTCATCGTAGATGTAGCCGGGACACCAAAGAAACTATTAGCAATGTAGGCATTGTGAGTGTGCTTGCCGATAAACTCACTGATTTCAGCGAGAGTCATGCCTGCCACAAGCGGGGTTCCAAAAAACTTAACAATGACGTCGTTAGTGGGTTTTTGATCTTCTATTAGTTTAGAAATCTCGAGATAATTTGCCTTGATTTCATTTTCATTCATCATCCTTCCCGCGTCCTTGTTAAAAAAGAATAGCGATAGATAGTTTTTAATTTCAGCGAGAGTCATGCCAACCACAAGCGGGGTTCCAAAGAATTTATGTAGAACATTTTTGCGAAAATTATTATAACCTCGTATAAGATCATTTAGCTCACGTTCGTTGGTAGCAATCGCGTCTGTGATCGTAGACAAAAGTGCGCCTGGTTTAAGTCGTCCGTCGTTGGAATACAGCGCAATAGAGTTTTCAGCGGCGTCGCGCTGCCGTATCAAAATGTCATTCAATGACACATCACTGGATTTCAATTTACCCTGTTTGTCTTGAAATACAACTATTTCATTAGGATCAACATTTGTTAAGTTCAACGTCTCAGCGATTTCATCTTCAATTATTTTTTTTATATCCTTGACAGAATCAGGTGGTGCAGTGCCATCGGGTTTGGGTTTCAAAGATCTCCCCCAAATATCAATCATGTTATTGTAAAACTCTTTCTCTCTCTAAAATCGTTTTTGACGACTTCGTTGAAAAATCTTCGATTTTCTCCAGCGATTACTAGTGTATTCATTCACGACAACATGTGGTGGTTTTCCGCTTGGGTTACTCAAGGAGTTAGAAATAGCGTTAAGGACATTTAATACTTCGCTGCCACATATTGGTGGGTCATTCATTTGTTGTGTTGGTAGCGTAGAATACCAAGTCTTCATTGGAAGGGTTTTTATATAACGCATAAACTCTTTTGGTGGGGCTAATCCATATGAATCGAAATAAACAATCCCACGTGGATCAATAGCGTATGCAACCCAGTGAGTTCCAGGTCCGGTGCTGTTATCTAAATTAATGATTCCGGTTTCAGTGTTGTTTGGTTGATGTGGTAATTGATCTTTCATAAAGACACCTCTGAAGTTTTTAATCGCTAGTTTTTTAGCAGCATCGAGTAAATCAAAATTGGACATGGGAACCATCGAAGATTTGGGAACCATAGGTTCCTCAATTAATAAATCGTTCCTGGTAGTCTTAGACCCTTTCCGCTGTACCACGAATACGGGGTTCCTGGTAGTCTTAGACCCTTTCCCTTTTTTTTATATCCTTTCCCAGTTGCCTTCTTTAGTGCCATTCCTGCTGCAGTACCAACGGCTCCTAACGCCGCTGCTTTAGCCACCGCTGGGGCTGCTGCTGCAATCAATGCTGGAATCGCAGCTAACAACGGAAATATACTGCCTGTTTTAATCATATTTTTGATAGCAGCCGCAGAGAGAGTAATCTGAACACCTTTTTTGGCTGCAAGTGCATCATTGAAATGTTTCACCTGACGAGTTGTCAGCGATAGTTTATTTGCACCACCAGTCATTTGGTTGGGTTTCAACGTGATTGTGGTTCCACATGTTTTAGCTGATTCCGATTGCAATTTTTTTAATTGACCGGGAGTTAACGCAACACTAATAGCACTATATGACATGTTATACATAATTGATTGATTCTAAATCGTTTACATGTTTTCCACTGGTGCATCTACCACTCTCATTCTTCCACCAACACCTTCAAGTAGCATTGATTTATCACTAAGAATGACAGCAACCGCTCTATAATTAGCAATACCACCAGGACGGGTTACACGGGCTCTAAAGTGTATATCAACAACAGATTGTCTCATCAAATCGAGATGTTCCAGTGAGAAGTAATAGATCGGATAGAGGCTTTTAAAATCCAATTGTGATATTTGCAAACTAGTATCCACATTTTGATCACGTGCCATAAACGACAATAGGTTATGATATACACGTGCAATATGGTTGTGAGTGTAATCAAGTTGTACATCTTCAGATGGTTCCTGTTGTCCGTTTATTCTCAGTGAGACCTCTCTAACACCTAACTGATCAAATATCATATGACTGCGTTGTTGATTACCAACTCGTGCATTATTCTGTAACGCCACAAATATATGACGTGGAGCTGAAACCCCTTGTTTTGATGCCAGATGCCAAGTAAATATATCATCAACATTGTCTTGTTTAATATCCGTAGTCACTGATAACCAACTCAACAATGATTTTCCTCCTTGGTCCATAAATGATAACAATTTTTCTTCTGCTGTGATTGATGGAGTTAACACTGGCATCCACAATGCTAGTTTTGTTAAAATGACTTTACCATCAGCAACACCAGCATCATGCCATATTGCATCATTATCAGTACCCTTTCGTACAAGCGCTACTGTGTGTTTAGCTCCATAAATAACCTTTCGGACATTTCTACAGAATCCGAATATATGATGCAGTGGAATCGCACATGAAAACTGTCGACGCTGTCCATGCAACGTTGCTACGCGTGTTGCAAACCCTAGGTTATAGTTAGTGATATTATTTATGACATCAAAAGTACCAGCTGGTCTTGTATATCCGGCTGGTGCTGGATCAACTGCGGTAGCTTGTGTTGCCTTGACTCTAGAATACTGGTTGTGTTCAGGGTAATCAGTAATATCCTTAGAAAACATCATAGATGGACCAGCTGATCTTGTATAATCATCAGAGTATCTCGCTAACCCTATGATTGTTGTGGCCACATCAACTTCACGGTCAATGGATTCAATTTCCTTTCCATCAATGAGATATCTAGCGCTTTCAAATAACGCCATGATCCCATTATTAACAAAACCAACTTTGATAGTTGGGTTATTGTCATATGGTGGATCATCATGAGCAGCATCATTTGTTACAAGTTCTCCTTCGATTTCGATAAATGCCTCACACGGTAGAAAATATTTACTGGTATCATGAACTTGAAGTTCAATTCGCGATCGGAGATCTGGTTGTACTGCGTGATAAGAATAAAATTGAAAATCGCGTACAGAATCATCTTTACGCACTGGGGCATCCATATCAAATGCTGGATCAGGTGACCTTTTGAACATTTTATTCTATTTATCAGAGTCTAAATCGCGATTTTTCATTTCATCGTCGTGTTTTTTTAAAGCCACTTCCTGCTATCATGTTTGCTATCATGTTATTTTGGTCCCCTTGATTTATCAAGGGAGTCACCATCGACGCTAATTTTTCATCTACTGCGTTATTTATAATTCTACTAACACTTGCAGGCATTTCCGCTGTAGACGGTAACGGTTTTGAAAATCCTTTGGATTTCATCCGTGATTTCACTAATGATGTTAATTTATTCTTCGCAGTTGAAAACGCTTTTCCAGCAAGATCTCCAACAGCACCAATACCCTTATCACGAATAACATCAATTGCTTTCATTCCTAGTTGTTTAGCCAACGGCATCACTTTTGGAGCCATTCTCGCAAATAATCCTAAAATGGTATTACCTAAACCATCTCCGTAGTATGCTCTATAAACCGGAAACCGTGAATTAACTACGTAGACGGGGGTTGGTTTATCATGATTGTAGTGTATGATCATTATTTGAAATCAGAAACAATTTTTCAATTGACTTTTCAATTCAGTCACTATGATACCCACTTTCCACTAACTCGCCAATGAAATCTCGATATGTGCTGATATCCATGATACCACCCTGAAATAATCGTCTACAGATATCAGCTGCTTCATTAATTATTTCCGGTGAGTTATTTCCGGCTCGTTTTCCTCCGATGAGAACTTCTAATCGTGATATATCACTGAGAACACTACCAGGACATACCCCACTTTGGGGTCCACTGGAATCTTGCAATCCGCTTCCGCTATAACCCATTGCTACATCCTGTTTTTCTTCTTCATCCGTGGGTTGTAAATAACCAAGAAGATCATAATCATCATCATCACGTGGTATTTGTTGTTTTTCAGGCGAGGAAAATATCTTTGCAGGTTGTTGTTTTTTAGATGAAAAAGATATTTTCTTTGCAGGTTGCTGTCGCTGCCTTTGCAATTTTGGCGGTTTTTGTTGATGTTTAAACTCTTCGCAATGATTATACACTGTACCCACCGCATTGATATATTCAATGTATGATGCATTATCGGTATCAATTTGACTTGTTTTAGTTTTGATTTTATAGAATATATCAGCCCAGTGAGTTATATTTCTAACATATTTATGATGTTTTGGTTTCAACCATTTTTTTCTGTTTTCATAGGACGTAACAACAAGCGCAGGAATTTCTGCTGGATCAGTCTTATCAATTTCTGCTAACCCTTCTTCGTTAAATCTCACGCGTAAATCATCTACTGCTCTTTTTGATTCTATTTTTTGTACGGCCTGTTCTGTTTGTTCAGTTTTCGCTGCTATTTTTTCGAGTTCACCAATAACAGATTTTCCCGTCTCGGGACCATCTCCCAGTATAGCGCGCTCTACTCCCTTCGTTGCTGTTGTTACTGGTTTAAACAATTCTTCAGATCTCGCAGCAAAATCAGTCTGAAGACTCTGTCGTTGTTGCAGTTTATTCCGTACAGAGGCACGAATTGGTACAAATCTCTTAATTGCATCCAGTCGTTCACGAGCCAATCGGGTTGTTAATGCTTCATTGACCATTATTTGAAATCAGAAACAATTTTTCAATTGTAAAACAATTAATACCACACTTTTCCCATCAATGACATGTCATAGATGATTTTTGACACGATCATTTTGTTGTTTTAACGGCTCTATCAATGATGGGCAAACTATCAGAATTGTATATAAAAATAATTAATACTGATAGTTTCCCCACTTTTGTTACATGTCAGACATGTAGGATGATTTTTAACACGATCATAGAAGCGTTACTTCATCCTATCAATGATGACGGAAGTGTGGAAATCCTTATAAAAATAATTAATATCACACTTCCTTCATTCTATTTTTGATCAATCCGAACCAGCCATCAATTTTTTATTCACTGTTTTTGACATTGTCAATCAAAAAATGCTAAAAAAAAATTAAAATCTCTATGAGGGACGGTCGCAATCAAATAATGATAAATGGTTGGTCAATCAAAATTGTTCATTTTCTTGAATTAACGCCCGTAGGTTTCTAACTTTAGAATTAACCTCCTTTTTCAATTCGTATTCGTACCCCAATTCTTTTCGTATTCGTTCTACGATGGTATACAACGGAGCGAACACACTTACGTCACTGGAAAATGCGAGAGAGTCCCGAATAGAATTCTGAATTCTTTTGATGAGCGCATACTTCTTTGGTAGCATATACTTGTTAGTGCTAACTCCGTATTCTATATCATGAAAATCAGACATGATTTGATCATGATTTAACCCATCTGATAGTTCAATATCCCAACTTTTCAATTTTGAAATCTCGGATATGATGCTATTCATGTTTTCAGAATTCATTATTCTATAATATTGATATATTTATAAATGAAAAATATGACGCATTAGACGTAACTAAATCGAATTTTCTGTCCTGTCTTTTTTGAAATCGCCGTTTTGGTTATTCCCTCTGCAACGAATCGTACTGAGGATATACAAATATCGAAGTGCCTACCGGCTTCATATATTGATTGAAATATTTTTTCTTCGTTAGTTATTGTATTCAAAGATTTTACTGGTCTCGCTTTTTTTGAGCATTTTCCAGTCTCTCCTCGTTTGGTATTCTCACTTTGTGTGATAGCCTGCAGATTTGATAAAGAATTGTTCTTTGGATTAGAATCGATATGATCAATAACAAAATCATCCTCGATCAATCCATAAAAGCACTCGTACACGAAACGATGATTGAGATATTTCTTCTTTCCAGCGCCAAACTTCAAATACCCCATACCATTATCAGAACCAACTGGTTTCTTCAGTCTGCGGTTTCTTACAACACCATCACTAGATGCTTCATAATTTGTGATCACAGGGTGTTGTCTGAATTCTTGGTTCATTCGTATACATAATACTATTGTTTGTCTAATTCATTGTTTGGTTTAATGATAAATCTTTCGATGTAGTCTTGAGTAGTTCTTATGATTTTATCCTTGATACTGACTTTGTCAGCGTCAAGAATACTGACTTTGTCAGCGTCAGGGTCAAAATTTCTGATTGATTGTCCATTTTTTATTCTTTTATCATAATAACGCTTCAATTCCCTGTATCGCTTACCACCGCAATTTAGACACAACTGAGATTTTCCCCTGACCCCAACTCCACATAGAATACAAGGTAACGGACCAAGGCTTCCACGACGATAGCTTTGCATATGATACCCACAAAACTCATTTCTGCATGATTTGTTACACGGGGTTATTGATCCAATCATAAGCCACTTGCAGTGATTCATTATATAAAAATCTTTCATTTAAATGCTTGTTTTAATTATAGCATGAGGGAATTAAGGAGAACGCCTTCGAAAAATGCTGAATTCAATGCTGATAAGGAGTTTAAGAGACTATTAAAAATTAATCCTAAATTTAATATCGATAGACCCAAAAAACCCAAAAAACGTCCAATAGACGGAAATATGAAAGAGTTTAAGAGATTATTAAAAATTAATCCTAAATTTAATCTCGATAAACCAAAAAAACGTAACAAACGTCCAAGAGACGGAAATATGAAAGAGTTTAAGAGATTATTAAAAATCAATCCTAGATTTAATCTCGATAAACCAAAAAAACGTAACAAACGTCCAAGAGACGGAAATATGAAAGAGTTTAAGAGATTATTAAAAATCAATCCTAAATTTAATCTCGATAAACCAAAAAAACGTAATAAAATCAATCCTAGATTTAATTTCAAACGTCAAAGAGACGGAAATATGAAAGAGTTTAAGAGATTATTGAAAATCAATCCTAGATTTAATCTTGATAAACCTAAAAAAAACATTCAAGAAATTATCCTGGAAAGATGCTCAATTCAATCTTGATATAGTTTCTAATACACCAAAGAATACAATTCTTGATAAAGCCATGATTAGTAAAATCAGAGATTGTTTTAATGAATTTAAGCGTGATGGAGCATCTTATTGTTGGTCAACATTTCGAATTGATGGTGTTGTTGACGCTACCATGAATGATGAAAAAGCAGCAGTGATAATTTCACGTGTTGGGAAAAAACGGCATTTTTTCCGAATCAAATTCATTATCGAAGTCGATGGCAAATGGATTATTAGGGATAAATTTGAACCAATCCTCAAGAATAAAAAAGCTGTCATTGTGAGTAGAGATTCCAAACCAGGAATTCTAACCGGAATCGATAAGCCATACTACGAAAGATCTTATCCCGTAACAGCAATGGTTTATGGGATATATCCGTTAAATGATAAACCCGATATCGCAAAACTAGCTCCTATGAAATATTCGTCAGGGCTTAATTGTGTAGCAGAACGAATAATAGAACACTTCACAAATGCATCCCGAGGAAATAAACTAACTGATCTGCGACGTAGGAAAATAACCGAATGGGAACTGACAGTGAAACAGCATGGTGCAAAGATTTCTGATATAGCTAAATTAGAAGCATCATTAAAATTCCCAATATCAGTAACAACAATAACCGGAGAAGTATTATACGAACCGAAATATCAATCGCGAGGAGCCCAAATACAGATTATTGATCATAACTAACACGCGTGGACACCTGCGGTAACAGTATTTCCACGAGAACGAACCGTGAAATATATCCCTAAGGAGTTCGTCGGGGATGTTTTCTATGAAGAAAGATTATTTGATGCTATTCATGCGTTGTGTAAAGATGATCCTGTGTCAGTGTGGTTACTTAGAAGTGATGAAGATCCCGAAATAGGATTCGATCAATTTGTTAAACCAAATGGTGAATTATATCGCATTGAAGAATTAGATAACAGAATGAGAAAAATCGCTAGTGATTTTTCACCGGAGAATTCCCATAAAAAATTACTCACGGATATTTTTACTATTCCATCAGTGGTAGCTCACTTCGCAAGAGAAAAAAACTCATGGCGTCCAACACGAAGTGATTTTCTCGAGGATGTTAAATTGAGTTGCGTCGAATTTGGTCATGGAGGACTGTGGAACACGAAATACCATCGTGATGGTATGATTTCAATTGATATATCCGCGTGTTATCCCGGAAGTTTTCTCGGATATGGGGAATGCGCTGAATACTTCAAACGATTTGGACACCCCACGCATGAAATGACTCGTGTTGCGATTAATGGACCATTACCTGATTTTGATTTAACCGGATTCGCTAGTGTGATATCATTCGAATTAGCTACAGGGTTACATCCGTGTAGTTATGTTTGGCTCGGTAAACACCTATCTGAAAAACACTGGATGCCAATAGTGCTATTGAGATATATGATTGATTGTGGTATGCTAATATCGTTGATTGTTTCCGAGGCTATTATATGCTATCGAGCTCAGAAAGAAGTTTGGCTACCACAACCCGATCTAGATCGTATAATCAGCGAACTACGAAAACAATTCCCTGATTTCAATGAAGAACAAATCATGAATCGGTCTAAGAAGTTATTTGAAATTAAAAAAGATCAAGCAAAGGATCTCGGACGAAGAATAATCGGTAAATTTACCCAGGGTGGACGATACGACAATGCAAAATATTCTTCGCGGTTGATCATAGACGTCGCTGAATACGATTTTATTGTAGCGGATTTAATGAAACAGGGAAAACTTGTATCCCGTAAGGATGCTTTTCTATCCAATGGTGAGAAATTAGGTACGGTTGTTACCTACTGTGATGGATATAATTCCCAGTACACACATTTGAGAAGTTCAATGCTAGCCTATGCTTCTATTAATCTATTTTCGATGATAAATAGATTTCCTAATACCGCGGTTAGAGTGGCCACTGATTCGATGTATATACACAATAAGTACAAATCAGCTGTAGCTAAATTCACAGATCCCGAAGAAAATTGGGGGCGTTGGCGATTTAAAAAGGAGATGCTACATGAGTATTGTGAATCCGCAGACGTTGCCATGGATGATAAATATCTTTGTTGTAACCGTATTGAAATTCAATCAGAATTTTCTAATGCACCACCGGTATCTGATCCAGTATGTAGATACAAGACAGTTTATTTAAACGGTTGTGGTGGGTCAGGAAAGACAACTCGTGCAATTGAATTATATCGTCGTGGAAACGCTAGCGTTTCTAACATGATTGTGCTACCACCGACTCACAGACTCGCCAGAGAGATGATACAGCCAGGGGTAAATGCCTGTACTTACCATAGTTTCTTTCGATGGAAGGGTGACAAATGGACTCCTGAGCGTATGGGTGATAAATTCATTCCTGATATCTTAATTTGGGATGAAATATGCACAGTGTCATTAGATGTATTAAAAACATTTCTTGAGTGGTTGTTAAACAAAAACACAAAAGTCGTCATGTGCGGTGATCACGGCCAACCACCACCATTTGTCGGTGCATCTCCACATGAATGGCTAAAGGGTTTTGTAGACTACTATGAAGAAATCACCGCTGATTATAGATCACTTGATGAACGATTACGAGAATTTAAGAAACTAATTAGACTACAACCGGATAGAATCCAGTGTGAAATAGCCCGTGAGGTGATTTCAGAAACTCCAATGAATGATTTCTGGGAAACATGGAGACCAAACGATTTGATCATTGCAAGTAGAAAAATAGTCAGGGATACACTTCAGATGAAGTTATTTGAATTGCATAAAGAAAAATTTGCAACGCTTCCAGTACCCTTGTGTTATAGGCCTTCGGATACACGAAAACAGAACTTTGAAGTTGATATTCCAGGACAGAGTGAAAAACAAATTCTCGTATTAAATGATATTGTGCTGGTTGATATCAGCGTCGTCGAAAATGCATTGCGTGCTAATAAATCCCCGTGGACGCTAGGATACGCAGCAACAATACACTCTTCACAGGGATTGACTATATCGGATACAATTGTTTGGATGGTGGATAATCACATCGAATGGTCGAATTTAGTCTATCTCGCAGTATCCAGAGTACGAAAAATAAATCAACTTCGAAGAGTTGGTGTCGATGACACCACAATAAATGATATTGATGTTAAAATTATTGATAAAAAACTCTCCGGTTACAAACAACAGGACCAAAAAAAACAACGAGAATTTGATATTGATGCTAAATTAATAATTACGCTGAAACAACAACAGAATAATCACTGCGCGAGTTGCAATTGTATAATGCGTTGGCAGTATTCGGATAAGGATCCTCGCCAATTCACCGTAGACAGAAAAAATAACAATCTCGGTCATGTCAGAAATAATGTGATGTTGACTTGTCTTGAGTGCAATAGACGCAACGGTGCTAGTTAAGACCATGCGGTGGCAATTGAGTATCCTCGGGAATTACCTGTAGTTGTTGTCGAGTAAAACCCCGCTGAGGGGCAGTTGAATCCAGTTTATAGACTGGAGGTCTACCAGTTGATCGTGTTATACTAGATATCTTGTGTGCAGTAACACTCCAAATAGGATCAGTAGCCCTTTTTCTACCCCCTTCAAGCTCTCCTGGTTCATATAAATACCTAACAGTGACATTACAACCAAGAATTGGTTCTTTGAAATCTTTTTGTGGTTGTACGGGTATAGACTTCTTTTTAATAGCGTTGATAGGTTTCATGTTGATTGTTCTAGTAATCTCGTTATTCAGTGCAGTAATCACAGATGGTAATCTTTTAACCCATTCACGGGATCTTTTTTCTTGGATGAATTCTTTTGCGTATTGATATCCAAATAACCGCTCAGCAATCGTCCGATTAAATCGTTCTACAATGGCCTGATCGCGATGTAGCGCAGTATGCCCTCGTCGTATGGTGACATTATGATGTTTCATTGTAGATAACACTGCACCCTGAAATTCCTTGCCAGGATCAACCTGCAATAGATTTGGCCAGTGCAGAGGACCTCGTCGATAAATCCTTTCAAATGCAGAAGCGACTTCAGTGGCTGATTTTGTTTTTAACGGTTCTGCTTCTTTGTATCGACTTGCAATATCAACTACGGTTAAAGCGTATTTGTAACCACGATCATGTGGCAGAAATAACTGCACCCTGAAATTCCTTGCCAGGATCAACCTGCAATAGATTTGGCCAGTGCAGAGGACCTCGTCGATAAATCCTTTCAAATGCAGAAGCGACTTCAGTGGCTGATTTTGTTTTAAACGGTTCTGCTTCTTTGTATCGACTTGCAATATCAACTACGGTTAAAGCGTATTTGTAACCACGATCATGTGGCAGAAATAATATATCAGCCTGATGAACTTCATTAGGAGCGGTCACATCAAAATGCGAGAATTGAATTTGTTTAGGCGGTGGTAGATAAATTTGCCATAGTGCCTGTTTTGATAACCAATTAGCCGCAGTGGTTTTTTTCACTTTTGCAGCGCTAGCGAGTTTATGGACTGCTGATTTACCCCTCCAGTATCCTCTTGGGGAATAATAAATTGATTCCATATTATTAATTACCGGCACCTAACATCAATTTACTTTTCATAGCCGATTTTATTAAAAATGAAGCCAATTTTTCTTTGAAGGATTTATCAGGAATAGCATTTAACGCATGAATTAATTTCACATCCGCGAGATGTCTGTGTTGCAGATTGCTGCTTTTATAAGCAACATCATGAAGGTGACAGGCATTATCAATGGCGTTTATTGGTTCTTCACTGGGGTTGGGTTGATTTTGATTATTGAGTCTGATATCAAGTCTGGTTCCCGGTCCACAGTAGCTATATCCTGGAAGGTGCTTTTCTCCGGGGTACTTTGCCCATGGGGTTCCAGGGAGCTTTGCCAATTTGGCTGCGATATCACCTCCTCGTTTTTTTTAAAAACATCTCCGGATTGTAAAATCTTTGATTTTGTAGAAACAAATCTGAACTTTTTAATACCACATGTTGCACATCTACCAGTAAGTGCTGATCTGTTATTTTTAGTTGTAACCGTCGTCACATCATTTGTGCTAGTACGCGTTTTACACTTCATACAATATAGATCCATAATTTATGTATAGAGATATGGATATAATTGATTTTTCAGCGACTAAAACAAGAGAACCAGTTAAGCATCATGCAGCGCTACCAAACTCTATCCGGATGATTATAATCGGGCCATCTGGATCCGGTAAAACGCAATTGTTACTCAATTTAATAATGAGATGGATGAAGTGGGATAAGTTGTATTTAATTGCCCCTAGCGTAGATGATCAACGATGTTATGAAGTGTTAAAAGATTCTAACGAGAATGCATGAGAAATTAAGGGTGAGAACGCCATTGATTTTATAACCGATATCGATGAAGCACCGAGTATTGATGATATTGATGGAGATATTAACAATTTAGTCGTATACGACGATATAATGTTGGATAAACAAAAGAATCCTGCTAGAATATTTTCCCGTGGACGTCACAAAAACACTGACGTGATATATGTCACTCAACGCTACACTCAGGTTCCAAAAGTCATCAGAGATAACTGCAATATTCTTTCTGTATTCAACGGAGTTGATACTCATACTCTTAGAAATATTTGGCAGACATGGTGTTCTGATATGGACTTCAATCAATTTCGAGATTTCTTTAGTCATGCTCAGTCGACTCCGTACGGATTCGCAACAATAAATCTACATGATCCTCGGACACGATATCGTATCGGACTGGATCAAATATTCGGTTGAAATCGTAAAAGAATTATTAACCCAGAACTGAAAACTTTAGCAGCAGACAGGGTGGATGACCACATCGTTGCGAGCAAAATTGATTAAAAAATCGTAAAATCTCCGTTTTTGCAAAAATGGAGACTTTTTTGGTTAAATGAGATTTTGTTGGAAGTCTTATTTTTTGTCTGAAAACGTAGTCTATAGGCCATTTTTTGCTCGAAAACATGATCTGTAAGCCTTATTTTTGCTTGAAAACGTGGTCTGCTCACCCTCTCTGCTGCTCCGTACCACCATAAAAAGGAAAGGACATCAAGCAAATTTTAAATTTGACATGTCCTTCAAATACACTAAAATCTCATTTAAATGTATAAAAAAATCTGTTTTGCTTTGTACATTCATAATGGCACACTTACGTTGTAAAAATGTAGATAATTGAAAAAAGTATTTATAGAAAATATTTTAATAATACTATGGCTCGTTTTGATCACTACATACATTGTCAAGTTTTATACGAAATGACAATTATACATTATACGAACCCAAATACGCATTATATATGACTCCAACATAAGGCAGTATTTGTCTACAATAAAGAATACTGCAGTATATATGGAGCAAAATCCAACATTTGTCAGTATTTCTCTCGTACGATAAAGAATAACGCAGTGTTTGTGGTGTACAATTCCAAATAACCCAGTCTGTGGTGTACAGTCGTGAATAACACAATATATGTGGTGTACAATCCATAAAAACTCAATATCTGTTGTACGCAATCCAAACTAATGCAGTAACTATGGCGTACAATCCATTATAAGACGGTACATATTAAGATCTATCCACGATAAGGCAGTATCTGTGGTGTTCAATCCAAAATAATGCAGTATATGTGGTGCACAATATAAAAGTTACGCAATATCTGCTGTGGACAATCGAAAATACCGCAGTATTGAAGGCGTACAATCCGAAATAAGGCATTTTGTGCTATAATCCATTGATACCCGAATATGTTTAGAAGAATCAGTGAAAATGGCAGGGCAATAACATTATTATTCATTATACATTCCACACAAGAATCACAATTCAAGGTATGCTATTAAATCCCACACTTGAATCACAATTAACATCATGCTATTACATCCCACACTTGAATCACAATTTTCATTATACTATTATATCCCACACTTGAATCAGAATTAACGTTATTCTATTACATCCCACACTTAAATCCCAATTCACATTATGCTATTACATTCAACATACAAATCACAATCCGAATTATACTAGAATATCCAACACTCTATTACATCCCACGCTTGAATCACAATTCACTTTATATTAATACATCCCACACACGATTTACAATTCGCATTAACCAATACACCCAACACTTGTATAATAATTTTCATTATACTATTACATCCCACACACGAATCACAATTTACATTATAATATTATATCTCAAAGGAGAAGGGGATTTAAAGATCTATAATGGCCTCATAACATGTTCAAAATGTATTTTCTGTTTTTTTCAATTTTTTTAAACAGCATTGGCGTACAACAATGACGTACAATTGCCTGTCTATATTTGTTTGTGTGACTGTATTTTACTTCTATTGCTGTTTCTGGTTGCATTTTGAGGCATTTCCTTAACGCAAAAAAATATATTGAATATTTGGATGAGAGGTGCTAAATATAGAAGAAGCGCATATTCAGAACAGTAAAAAGCTAAAAAGCGTATGAAAACAACTGAAAAGTGTAAAATAAATGAAATGTCATTTGCATTAGCAACAGTGTTGATTTGTTTAATTTTTGTGAATTATTATTGTACCTAGCTTTAGCATGAAGTGTTGGTTGCAGCAATTTTGAAAGAAGTATTCATCGAAATAGCAGTATTGAACAATTTGTCTCCTTCTAGTGCAACGAAGTGCATAAAACTGCAATTTGATACTACCATATGAAGGGTCCACTACTGTTTCTGGTTAAATGTTGATGCATTTCCTTAGCGCAAAAATATATATTGAATATTTGGATGAGAGGATCTAAATATAGAAGAAGCGCATCGAAGAATGGTGTTCAGAACAGTAAAATGCGTATGAAAATAGTAGAATAAATGAAATGCCATTTTCATTTGCAACAGTCTTGATTTGTTTGATTTTTGTGAATTAGTATTGTACCTATCTTTAAATAAATGTCCACAAACGGGATTTAAAAAAATAAACATACTCTGTAAGCTACCAAGGCATTTTTGCACTACGTAATGGTTGCAGCAATTTTGAAAGAAATATTCATGGTAGAAAAAGAAGTATTGTACAATTTGTCTACTTCTAGTGCAACAAAGTGCATAAAACCGTAATTTGATACTACCACATGCAGGGTTCACTAAAACCACTAGGTTCACGGCCGCGATTAAAGACCACAATAAGTGCATTCATGATCTATATCACTGGTCGCATGGATATGTAATACATACATGAAAAAAACACGATTTGTATCAAAATTTACTCGGCAAAAGGACCAGTCATCCTATCACGTCTTACTGAATTTCATTTTTACATTATCTAACAATTGTTCCATCAAACGTTTGGTTTCTTCGAATCATCGTTGTTCATTACAGTTCCCATGATTTTTATATTAAAGCTTCCGGTTTCCGCTGGAGGTGTTGCTAGTATTATGTGCTAACGGTTTCAATGTCTTTGTAGATTGCTGGTAGATTATTTTACATTGCTCTGACTTTTTGTCTTCCACTGAATCAAAAATTGTTATTTCCAGTGTCATATATTTTCTACAGATCTCTCTTGTCGATACCAAACGTTTTCTATGGACCTAATATAATAGATTATAGGTAAAAGTTTGAAGCCATATATTTTTGTAGCTGGGCAATGTTGTAGACCATTCCGTATCCAATAGAATCTGGTTGATCTCATTCCATAGCTTTCTTCTACTTTTTCTACAGGAATGAAGATATGCAATAGATTGTTGTAAAAGAACATTTTTGTTCTTGGCATTTATATACTTATTTACTTTTTGCATTCAGACTTGTTTGTGACACAGCGAGAAATTTTGTTTATCCACGTATTAACGAATGCCGTAATTATATTGCCTGCGCCTTCAGTCAAGCTGGTCACTATTGATATGGGTCCAGCAACAATTCCGATTGTGTACCTATAATTGTTAAAGTGTGTGTCCTGTTTCAACAATGACTTAAATCACGTATATATTTATCGCAATAGTGAACATTGTGGTTTTTGTGGACCGTGTAAATTAAAGATAGTTTCCTTTTAAAATATAAATAGTTATTTATATCATAAGAAAGCCAACTAAATCGCTTTACTACATATTACAAAACGACGTCTACATTGTTCCATTACTGAAATAGAAGTCCAATAAATTCATTGAATCTGTTCAACCAGATTCTCAAATATTTCATAAGTGAAAGAAGCATTGGCATCAGCCTAAAACCTATAATTAATAGTATTACATCAATTTAAAAATCTGGTATCGCCAAGGGAGATCTGCAACTAATGTATGTTATTCTCCAACTAATATTGATTCATAATTGCGGAAGAGGAAATATCAGAGCTGGATAGAAAGAATAAACAAAGTTATTAAAATTATTATTTTTTAAAAAATCAGTTAGCGACAAACATAGTGTGATACTACTTAAAACACTTCTAACACAAGTAGCCATACTCTTTACTGCAGAATTCATAGAGCATTTCATGGAATAACGATGGTTAAGAGGCAAGCGCTTGACAAGAGACTTGTTAGGTAATGCTGCAAAACGTAATTTATACATATCTGATAAGAAAATCCGTTGAATTATCTAGCTTTACTAAAGACTTGTTATGTAATGCTGAAAACGTAATTTTATGAATATCTGATAGGATAACCCGGGAGAATCATACCGCTTGGTTTATTTAAAAAGCTTTTATCAATGCAAATCATGTATAGCACATCTGTTTTTGCTTATTTATTTGCATTTGAGCCTAAACTAAATTACACTAGAGCATAGATGCAACTCATGTCTATGCTTGTCGTGTTTGTGGTTGCGAATCTTAAGGCCCATGTGGACAGTGCACCTAGTAGTGCTATAAAAGTAGAAGTGTTGTTGATTACTGGTCTATGTTTAAGTCTCCTACTCCAAATGGTTTTCATCCTGCAGAAGCATCTGTCGTTAAAGCACAGGAGTGGACATGTGAATCTGCTATGAGAGCAAAATTATGGGGAAAGTTAGAAGGCTGTAACCAAGATCAGTGATAAATAATCCCAACTAATATTACAACACTACGGGACCTATAACAACTCGAATGCCACATGTTCGAATAATGGCGTCTTGATTGCATTAAATAATAATTACAAAGGACACGAGTTAAAGAGTGACTAACCATATGTATTTATATATACATTAGTGGAATACTCACCCTCTACGTTTATTTCTTCTCACTATGCTATATTATTTACATTGTAAGTTATTTTGATTGTTTGATAATACGAAACAAAATTGTGAAAAAGGCAATTTTGCCATGCATACTTGTTTCCATGTATTTTTTACGAATAAGACTATCTATTGACAACAACGTGTAACATGACAAACTACAATCATTGTAGAAGGCATTAATGATATTAGAATTTAACATGCTGAAAGACACCCTTTCTTGATTTATTTCCTCCATTGTCTGCCAGGTCTTGTAGGAATAATATGCTGCTTGTCAGGAGCTTTTCGTTGAATAGAGGCATGACATACAGTGATATACAGATTACAATTTCTTATTCCGGTATATATACGAATCCCATTGAAATAGCGGCAAATGTTTTAAAACTTATTTGCATATTAAATCAACAAATGATGCTAAGTCGATAGAAATACAACTAGTTTCTTAGCGGCAATTTAATAACATATTTTTGATGTTGCCATCTACATATTTCCCAGAAAGGAGATTTTTAAAAAAATAGTATGAACCATATATTAGGAGCTTATGCATAAGACGAGAAATAGAGATGATGATAATTTCAGTAATTGTCTCAACAATGAGAGTTTCTTATTTTCTACCATGCAGACACCATATGAACGTATTGCTAAATAATGAATGTCCCTTTTACTTGTATACGTTTGATGGAAGAAAATATAAGAAACAAGTCCAGTAATTGAGTCCCGTAGTTTTAAACTAGGCCTAGGTTATTATTACTCTTGACATAGAAACAAGTACAGTAATTGAGTACCGTAGTTTTAAACTAGGCCTAGGTTATTATTAATCTTGACATAGAAACAAGTACAGTAATTGAGTACCGTAGTTTTAAACTAGGCCTAGGTTATTATTAATCTTGACATAGAAACAAGTACAGTAATTGAGTACCGTAGTTTTAAACTAGGCCTAGGTTATTATTAATCTTGACATAGAAACAAGTACAGTAATTGAGTACCGTAGTTTTAAACTAGGCCTAGGTTATTATTAATCTTGACATAGAAACAAGTACAGTAATTGAGTCCCGTAGTTTTAAACTAGGCCTAGGTTATTATTAATCTTGACATAGAAACAAGTACAGTAATTGAGTACCGTAGTTTTAAACTAGGCCTAGGTTATTATTAATCTTGACATAGAAACAAGTACAGTAATTGAGTACCGTAGTTTTAAACTAGGCCTAGGTTATTATTAATCTTGACATAGAAACAAGTACAGTAATTGAGTACCGTAGTTTTAAACTAGGCCTAGGTTATTATTAATCTTGACATAGAAACAAGTACAGTAATTGAGTCCCGTAGTTTTAAACTAGGCCTAGGTTATTATTAATCTTGACATAGAAACAAGTACAGTAATTGAGTACCGTAGTTTTAAACTAGGCCTAGGTTATTATTAATCTTGACATAGAAACAAGTACAGTAATTGAGTACCGTAGTTTTAAACTAGGCCTAGGTTATTATTAATCTTGACATAGAAACAAGTACAGTAATTGAGTACCGTAGTTTTAAACTAGGCCTAGGTTATTATTAATCTTGACATAGAAACAAGTACAGTAATTGAGTACCGTAGTTTTAAACTAGGCCTAGGTTATTATTAATCTTGACATAGAAACAAGTACAGTAATTGAGTACCGTAGTTTTAAACTAGGCCTAGGTTATTATTAATCTTGACATAGAAACAAGTACAGTAATTGAGTACCGTAGTTTTAAACTAGGCCTAGGTTATTATTAATCTTGACATAGAAACAAGTACAGTAATTGAGTACCGTAGTTTTAAACTAGGCCTAGGTTATTATTAATCTTGACAATTATTTATAAGCCTATCGGAAAGTAGATTTACATACTACTCGTCTTCCAGAAAAAAAAAATAATTTCAATGTCATATCTTTACAGGAAAGAATTATTACTAATTCAATTCACTTTACGATACAGAGAAATTCACCAATGTTACTTTTCGTAGTCTGAAAATTATTATGCTCAAACAAGCGATTACATCCTTTGTTCATAAGTTTCCTTAAAACGGAACGGAAATTATACCCATGTATATTGGTGTACGTTCTATAGAGACATTATTTAATAATATATGTCTTATCATTTGTGTTATGCCTTTACAAGTAGAGGAATATACAGAAACACTTAGTTTAAAGCGTTATAAAAACAAACCGATGAATTTAATTTTACAGAGCAAATCAGATATTTTCAAGAATCTTCACTTCCAAACAATGTGAAAAAGCGGACGTCTTCATATTTATATTTTGTTTGTCTAATGTACTTACAAACTTAATACTCAATTCCAAACAAAGGTGCAAAGGTGCACTGCATCAAGTATATAACAAAAAGTAATGAAATGATAAATTTATATTCTAAAGAGATTAACACATGTACGAGAGATCAAGTAGTATATAGTTGAATAAATACTGTAAAGATGAGAAGTTTCTCAATCTTTGCATTTGAAATCGCTTGAAGTAATACTATTCGGATTCGCAAAGCTTACTAAGGACTCAAGGAAACGTGTAAACACAAAAAAACATACACTTGTGAAATTGGAGATTTCTCTTGTTTGGTCATAATTTGTTCAGAAGATAGTTATTTGAAGTATTTTCGAGTTAAGAAGGCCTTTACTGACATCGACTGTTGTCTTGAAGTACTAGGAACTGAGAAACAGGCATATAGTCAAAGGTTTGAAAACACGCTCAGTTTCGATCAATTCTGTCAACACTTTGAATTAAACCCGTCCCGTGACAATTTTTATTTCAGCGTCTCATGGATAGTTTCTATTTAGGGAGCTGTTCCACCAAAAGCGAAAGTTATACAAAATTTGTCAGGCCGAAATCTAGAGTTTCGGGCTACATAAAGGGGTAGGGTTTAGTTCAGCATATGCTTCAAGAAGATTATATCTTACTTAAACAGGTGGACCATAACGTCGCCTCTTTAAAGAGTTTTGACATTAACCTTTTTGACGTTTTATCTCCAAAGGGATATTGGTCCTGACGAATTTCGTTGAGAGGAAGAAGAGAAGGAAGGGCAACCGGGTATTAAAAACATGCACCTTTTGGATCTATTGAAATAGATTGTTATTATTTAACCCTTACTTGGAAGATATTGATTTCAACGCCTCTTTGGTTGTATTTCAACTGTGTGAAAAGTTTAATGAAAACTCATCGGCCCTATTTCAAGGAATCCGGAGATCAATATATGACAATTATAACAAAGATAATTAGGATATTACCTTTTCAGTCCATATCTGGTTCCTACCGTCCACCCCTAAATTGCTTTTGACATTGATCAGTGTTAAATCTCTTCTACGCAGCGATATAGTTCACTTCTAAGAGCATTATTAACAGTGTTCGTCTAAAGCAAGTGGAAAACTAAGGTCTTTACTAGGGGTGAAACGATTCATCGATATGTCGATGTGTTGATACAATTTTCCTGAAACGACACACATATCGATACAAGAGAAGGAGAATCGATACAAAAACGATACTTGCCTTATACATGTTGTTGTAAGGTTTAACGCCATTTTTCAGCACAAGATAAGCTATACATGGCGGCAAGTAAGTACCCGAAAAGCCCCGGAAAGAACCACTGACACACGTGAAGCTAATGGCAAGCTTTCTCACATACCCACATTGGCCGAACCAGAGACTCGAATCTACGCAGAGACGAGATGGCAGTGTGCATTAACGGTGAGCGCTTTTGCGCGACCACTCGGCCACTTCTCCCCTCCCCCTCCCCCCGCATGTTAGTTTAGCCTCAAGCAGTTATGAATAATAATTATTAGTTACTTTGTACTTCTGTCAAATTAAAATCCATATAAAACAGTATTTGCAGCCAAAGACACTCATGTTTATTAGTAAAGACGAAAAAGGCAATTGGAGAATACGAACTCGCCTACTATAAGTTATCACGGTGACATGGTTTGTAATCTGCCCAACCCAAACCCCTTTTCATTTCTAGTTATCTTAACCTAGAAGTATGTTCAGCATATACTATACATTCCAAACATGTTCCACATGTATAATTAAGTATTTTCTCATCCTTTCATAACCACTTTCACTCGAAGTTTCTGCTTGAATTGTATCTTGACTCGTATGGTCAATCTGAAAGCTAACCAAGCTGTGTGTTGCACAATAAAATATGTTACATTGAATTCTCATTTGTGGTGATTGCTTTCTCGGTCCCGGTTAAACAATAACCAGCAATCATAAATCAAAGTAGCTTTTTTCTGCGTGACAAACAGGAAATATTGGCAGGGCAAGAGAGAGATGACAATAACTTTTAAAGTTATGAAGTGTATCAGATTATTGGAGATGGGAAAGCATTATTGGAGATATCAGTGAATACGTTTGAACCCAAAATAGTGTTAAACACGAGTCAAATGTACAAACTGGATGTACAAAAATAGACGACATGACCCTTTCATTGGTATTTCGAAATTTAAATGTACAAACGGCCAAATACTGAGTCACATATATAGAAAAAAATCGGAACAATTTCAAAGTATAATGCCAGTTATTATGTTAGAAATTAATTAATTCCGCCCTGCAGATCACATGCTAGAAGACATAAGGTTGTTTACTTTATTTTCTACCTTGATGACCTGATGACGTATATACATGAACATGCATATGTCAGATCAATATATATATATATATATATATATATATATATATATATATATATATATATATATATATATATATATATAAATATATATAAAAAACTAATAATACAAAAGATTTCATTATAAACAAAATATTTTAAGAATGGAGACATTCTAAAGTAGCTGCTTCCCATTTTCATTCGATGTACTTAAGCTACGGTTAAATAAAATTTGCGAACAAAGCGTGGCATATAAAAAAGTCTAAATACATCCAATGAGTTAAAAAAAAGAAGAAAATAATGTTTCTCGTATTAAATATGTCGTTTATCTTGGGCCACACGACATTCCATTCTGGTCGACTAACTCCTTTTGATTTTTGATGTAACACGTTAGCGTTCTTATATGCACTTTTATAATGTTCTAATATTAATACTGTTTACAGACAGATGGCCACAATGTCGAAATGGACTTAAGCGCCATACCAAATACGTCTTCCAGATTTGAACTGAATACTGATATAGCACGGGGGCAGATGGAGAGCACAAGGAATTCAGTATCGATTTCTATCGATAAAGAGGATATTTCGGCAAGGTAAATGTGTTTTTTTTTAATCGTACGGGTGAATGCATACATCTTTATGTGTAAATACCATAGTCGATATAGTAGAACTTGGTTTTCTAGTTATTGCTTATATGTTTCCAGCATTTTCTGATAGGTTCCGACATATTTATAATTACAGGCTGGATCACAAATTTTTGACGGAATGAACTGAATGATCTGAAGACAATGTTTCTATTTACAGGTATAACAAGCTACATGTATGGTCTTCTTAGACGTACATCGAAGCGATATGACTGAAAAATTGTTAAAGCCACGTTACAAATCCCGATCATAAAAAAAAATTAGTAAAGTTTAACATTTTAAAAAAATAAGCTATTATGTGGAAAAGAAACAACAACAAATATGATATCATGTGTTTTAAACGTCATATTTATGTTGGATCGCTCGTGTGGCCTAGTGGTTAGGGCGTCCACCTATGATGCGGGAGGTCGTTGGTTCTATCCACGGCCGAGTTATAACCAAAGACTTATAAAAATGGTACTAACAGCTGAATCGTTAGGCGCTCAGCATTAGTGTTAGGACTGGTGTCAGAATAATGTGACTGGGTGGGGCATCATGCTACATGTCTGCGGCATGATGACTCAACGCTAGAATCACTATAAACTGCCACACTGCACACTTTGGTACGACTCGGCCGGGAATCGAACCCACGACCTCCCGTTTCCGCGGTGTACGCTCTAACCACTAGGCCATCGAAGCGGTCTTCATCAGCTTGTGTAATAGCGAAAATAAAAGTACTGCAGTATAGAAAATTATTACTGTAAACGATATAATAATTTTATGTTCAGTTTTATTATCTCAATGAAGAAAAAGGGGAAAATATTGTCTGATATAACGGCACGCTAAATGTAATTGAAATGCAAGAGAGAGAGAGAGAGAGAGAGAGAGAGAGAGAGAGAGAGAGAGAGAGAGAGAGAGAGAGATAATTATGGGGTATGAAATCTTAACGGTAGGCCCCTAAATTAAAATGAAGACAATGGTATAATGCTGATGAATTTCTATAAATGTCTGATATTTCCATTGACGTGGGGCGAAATGTCCTGGGTTGAAACGTCCATGGGGCGAAACGTCCATAATCCATTTGAGCCATGTATTCTTTAATAATGCAATGAAGTGGTTTAACTGAATGGACGTATTTAGTTATCTTAGTTTTGCGGAAAATAACAAATCTGGGATATTTTAAGTTTAATGCTTCCATCATCGGCATCTACATTCTCTATATTTATTATTCTCGATGGCTCAAATTGGGCATTTACAGAATAACGATAGACCTCTTCCCAAAATAGAAAAATCATGTGAAAATGATTTTTTGGGTTTGACGCTTCTTTTCTGACCAGATAGGCTATACATGGCGAGGTAGGGACAGTTTGTTAGACAGAGGACGGGAGGGTAATAATTAGAAAGCAGTATAGTGTAACAATACGATAATTTTGACAGTGTGCAATAATGTGTACAAATTTACCATCACCGTGGGTAGGAAGCTACCATCACGTTGAATACGAAACGACCAATTGCTAATGGGTTCGAAACGACCATAAACCGAAACCCACGACGCCAGAAGTGAGATGGCAGTGATCGGTAAAAACCAGCGCTGTATAGATCACCCAGATCTATGTATCTGACTTATTAACTGACTGACATGATGTGTTTTAAGTGAATCGTCCATATAGGCTCTTTTCACTGTTTTATCCCTTAAAAAGGGTTATTTAATTAATCCTGAGGGAAAGGAATTGTGCCACATCCCCTGCAGGCGTTTATGCACTCAAAGGAGTGCTTATTTACTTTGGCCGTCACCACGGGACAGTGTTTTAACTGTCACTGGGTGAATGTAAGGCCGTATGGTGGGTAGGAATAGAACCTACACACACCCACCCAATCATTCTGTTATCTACTGGTCTGCAATAGCAGTGAAGCGAGAGAAAATTAGCTTTCTCATATCGCATATGTCGGCGTAATGTGGTCGTGCAAGCACGAGGAATTACTGCAGCAGGGAGGAAAGGTGACGAAAAGCCAAGCACGCACCTGTATGTCAAATCCAGTCCAGTTGTACTAATGGACAGCCTATCAACCAATAATGTGTAAGCCACCTGTACAATTAACCAAATAACTAAGTTATAAAATATTTGTTTAATTCCTATAAAAATATAGGGACTAGTACAAAGTGTACATACACAAGTCCCTATTGTATTTAAGCTAAGGTGCCTAAGCGGCACATGATAGTGTAGTCAATGGTAGGGGATTTTGGTAATAAATTTGTTGAAGGCGGTGTCAAAAGGTCATATTATGCTTTTCAGGGCCAAATGGTTAGTCAAAAAGGGGTACTCAATACCAAATGAGTCCCCTATTTATAATAAAATGGCAATGAAAGTAGCCCTATTTGGGCTAGTACTCCACCGGTTGGAAGGTGGCCCTCCTGTCTTCCATCTCAGCAAGGAAGGCGGCAGTCCTTTCTTCCATGAAGGTTCGTCTAGGAAAGTAGAACCCGTGTTTCACACACGTTGCACAATGTCGGAGAAATCTACTCTAGCGATGGAAATAATACCAGACATGGCCCTTCGAGCAATTTCCAGCTTGGGGCAAAAAATGGCTACTAATTGGAGCCTTAGAGCGGGGAAAGAACTTCTTAATGAGTTTTAACGTCATGGGGATTTTAATGAATTTAGTTTACAAGTTATAAAGACTTGAAGCAACCGAAATTGTACAACGTTTGACATTCAATATTCCCAGAAGTTAAAACTGAGCTTCTTTATCGATCAATGGCTTTAAAGATCTTTATTGTTCAGCCCTATATTTTTCTATATGTAATACTCGGCATCTACTCTTTTCAAATTCGAGTAAAGCGATATGATACTAGTAGAAACATGCAAAATTCAACCCCTTACTCTTTTGACCCCATTTTGTCCCAAAATATTTAAACCTTAAAAAGTATTGGTATTTCTACAAACATGAGCACCAGCTTATATATTAGATATTAGATTGAATTACATATGAATACCTACTTTTAACATGGTGAATATGATTATGTATTCATCTAATTGGACAGAAAGTTGAACAAAATGCTAACTAGAAATTAATCCCCAAAATAAATCGACCTAATACTATTTCCACATTGTAAAAACATTCAATATTAATACGTATCTCTTTAGCTAGATTGATGCATGCTTAATGTATTGACCAGGCTATAATCCCCCACCCTCAATTTGAACGCAGGTAATGAGAATATGCAATTTGCGTACTTGCATAATAATATAAAGACCGATACTTGCATAATTTAGAAATATACCTCAGAATACTTCCTACCTGAATTACACACCAGATACTAATAAGCCTTGACTTAACTAAATCCTGTTGATGTCTGGAATGTCATGTCCTTTCCCAGCAAATTGCAGTGCTATAAACAAACCAGCCAATCCTTGTAAAGTATTTCAGAAGCGTATAACAACGAGCTAGGTTACATACAGGTCCCATTACCTGTCTGATTTGAGCTAGGTCACAAATACCTTACCTTATATGACTCCCTGCTATGGTGCAAACATTACTTCATTGGCTTTCATGTGTATCTAATTGCAATGTATGTACTCGTTCATGTGATTAATTCAAGCAAATGCAGTTGGTTAATCCGCATTATTCATAACTATTACAGAAGACCCACTCTGGCTCGCTTTTGTGAGAAATTAAAGTAGTGATAGAGAGATGCAAGGTTGCGTGCTCCCAGTCAGGGATACCAACAGTTTAATCATTGAGTACACTAATGTGAAATTCAAATAAACACCAATTTAATATCATTCAATAACAGATAGTTATTTCTCAAACAGAATTCAAATTTAAAGCCCTATCACTCGTGTTTCACTCTATTAAGTGACGGCCGATTTCATCATATGATTTAGTGTGATAAATTTTCTTCTTGTCCTGTATTCTACTCATCTGTATGCTTCTCTGGACTGGTACTCCAGTTTCCATCCAGTCCGTCTAACATCTGCCTCCGTTGTCTATTTTACTTGTCTCCCAGAGACTCGAAACCAACTGCATTAGGGTATTTCCCTCTGCCTCCTACAGTTCCTCTGGTCTCTAATAGCTTCCTGTCTGAAGAACATTTGTACTTGCCAGAAAAACAACGTATTCCGCCAATTTCGAATGACGTCGGAGTAGCTGATCTTCCAACATAATTTCCGCAAGATAGTTAAGCGACTACTGACGTTTAATGCTCAAGATACTATATTTCAGCTTCCGATTTCAATGGTGGCAACACTTTGCTCAACTTTGATGACGATTCACCCATGGCTTACATTATTAGCAGAGATAGCCCCCTCCCCGTCAATCTGTCAAAGGTGGATTTATAACCGCTACTTGATGTGCCTTTGATCCAACACAGGAAATTCATTACTTAACTGTGAACCATGTTATGGAATGTTATATAACTGGCTTTGCCAAAATAAGGCGCCAGTAGTGAGTTTTATGGCTATGTTACATACCTGGCTTGACACCTCATTGTTCATATCACTGACCTTCGTACACTTATGAGGAGGAATTATTAATGTCTGGGTCTAGCAGATACATTTTGCAAGCTGGATATTATTCCTTACACCGTGCCAAGCTGGGTCCCATAAACATATCGAATTACATATCTAGAAAATTTTGTTATATGTACCATTTCATGTAAAAACAGAAATTATATACTGATATACCTTACTGCAACTGTAAAATGAAAGTAGCTATCAAAATAGACCGTCAACTTTTGAAACTGTATTAGGTATTCGAGATACCCAGTTCTATTGCAAACAAAATATGGTGTCGTAATTTAATTGTATACACATGAGCTGAATTCGAAACATTAAAATGTCGTTGCCATGTTGCTGACCGATACACTTTTCTCCAGTTTTCCTGAGCAACAATATACAGAGCCTTAAATAATAAGATTTTCTGCTACTAAGGGTCGAACAATAACTTTAACGGTACAATATTTTACAGACTAAATCATGATACACCGGACAAATTATTATCAGGTAATGTACATCTAAATAGTGTTTGCTTCACTTTTTAACGCCATTAAATATGTATCACTAGTGATATAAGTTGTATGCCGAAGACTTACATTAGTTTCAAAGACTTGTAATAACGCTTGTCAAAGTTTCAGATCCACAACATCATCAACCAAAGCGGAATTGTCTTGTACAAGAGCCGATTTAGTTTTGCTCAGATTCTTGATCGTGCAAGGTGAATAATAATTCAAGGTTGCGTAACGTTTCGCACTTGCTTAATACATGAAAATGGCGCGCACGATTTCAGCAACTTGTTAACTTTAAATATGTGTTATTGTATTTGCTTGTTCTCCACTGGTCTAATCTGTTGCATATTTATCACTAGTCAGAGTCACAGTGGGGGCAAAATGTTATTCTTTTTAATAATTGAGACGAGGGTCTAGTTTGGAACTCATGACTATATGAAATTCAATTTCATGATGTAAGGTCAATGTCAACTACAAAATTATGGTGTTATGCATAATTCTTTCCAAACGTACATTATGATGAGGAAAAACCTCTGAGCCGTTTATGTATGTATGTATGTATGTATGTATGTATGTATGTATGTATGTATGTATGTATGTATGTATGTATGTATGTATAATTGCACCATGATCTATATATCGGCACCATTATCAACCCAGATAAGATAAAGTTTATGAAGACCTGGAGTTCTTATTGCAGAAGTGTCAAGGGCAGAAAAGCTCATGCTCAATGTTATCTACAGTTCGAGAGTTGGCACAGATCTCTAATAATATCTAGGTATCATTAGAAAAAATGGGCTAGGCAAGTTTGAAGTGCGACAGCAACGGACTCCTTCTACAGAGAAAATATGCTGAATATGACTCCCTAATTACCAAAAATGAGTTACCTTTGCCAAACCTCAAGAAGACGTCATGGATGTATCGACGCTCCAGGCAATGACAACGTATTGACTACATCACCATCAGTAGAAGAAACATGCTGGATGTCAGTGACTAAATCTTTGAGAAGTGCTGAATGCATGACCGACCATGGATTCTTAATCTCCAAACTCAATATCATGTATTAAGTCTAGCAGATTTAAACATGTCAAAGAAGTATCCAGATCATAATTCCACCAAACTGAAAGAACTATGCAGCCAACTGGATACAATCTTGAGAATGTCGAAGAAAAACGAATCCTTCAATGACTCTCTGTACTCAACTGCATCTATAATCTCCGGTCCTAGTGCACGTAAACATCAAGATTGGTTTGATGTGAATTAAGATCTAGCTAGGTTGTCATTCAGCATTAAGAGGTTAGTGCTAGGACTGGTCAGCCTAGTGACAGGACAATGTAACCGAGTTGGACATAATGCATTTTACAAGACCCAGTTAGAACCATCTCACCACCGAGATGAAAACAATATTCCTTTAAAATAAGTTGCTAAAAGACAATTAGTTGGGTGGCAGAAATAAGGACTTAGATTTTGAAAGATGACGATTTCTAAAGAGTAAATATGTAAAACAAATTGATGTCAAAGATGCACGTCATGACATTTGTATTGATCACACGGCTCGATCGGAAAAAGCAAGGTAAACTTATCAACATCAAATTAGAAAAAAATGATAGCACATAGAATGTGAAACAGAAAAATGGTAAACATGAAATCACGTGATAAGGTTACATCAATGTAAGTAATGTTATAGTATGGTAATACATGACGTCACAAGTATAAAGCAAAATCACACATAAGATAACACGTGAGAAGGCTCATAAAATGTCGTCAAGGTCCTTGTATGGTAATAAGTGACATGAAAATTAACTGACAAAACATTTAAAAATAATATGTTGATTCTAACTCCATCGCAAACGATGCTGATAAACAAATACAATGTCAGATACTACCAACAGGTTTACCAGATTGTGAAGAATTTAAAAGGCAATGAAAATCAAATATATGTTACTGCAAGTCTGAGAATAATTTAATGTCAATCAAACTTCAATTTAGAACATATAGCAGTGATTTACAAATGGCTTACACTTTTTGAACAAAGTAACTAACTAGTGCATCCCATGCATAACCTATCTACATAGCAGTAATAAACTTCAAACCAACATCATCCCAATTAAGTCTAGAATATATGCAAGGTGCATGTATACTTAACAGCACAGTATACTAATGCTTCTTAAACAACGCTGGAAAGAATATTCACGCATTGGTTTTAGTTTACCTAGTGGAAGTCAATTAAGTTCATGGTATGGTCGTGGGTCTGTCGTCCGTCGTCCTTAGTGCGATTTGTCAATAAATCTAGAGGGTTCAGTTATGAGCAGGATCAGATCAATCTTGGTGCATAACTTAGTTCACTGAGAAACTTGAAGTAGTTGTTTATGGACGATGAAAAGAGCATTCTAACGTGTATGTTGCTAAATGTATCAACACTTAGAGACTTAATTATCAAACTGTATGTATAAAGGGGTCACTTATTCTTCTTCTTTTTGTTTCCCCCTCCCCAAAAAGATAAAGTCCTTAAAATATTATTTTCATCTCAGCAAATGTATGCACCAGAGTGCTTATCAGACACCGTCATACACTATGTTTTTCTGAACTCCAACATGCTATGCATATGTGTCATTACCATAAAACAAATTACTTCAACAGTACTGTAATTTCAATATCACTTTATACAATGGCTACATAGATATTCCAGTAATTTGTAAACAAAAATATGAGTTTAGTTAGGTCGATACCTGCACAAACGTTGACTAGATAATAGCCCTAAACAAGAATAATATAAATGTGTATTTGTGAAAATTAATAATTATTTCAAGGAGACTGGTACTTAAAACGTGTATATAAATCCCTCAAAATCCAACCTTCCTTACTTTACACCATTCATTCCTTCTTCGCTTCCTGTGTACGCAAAATCACGTTGCTATAAACAAACCAGCCAAACACAGCAGATAATGTCATTAGCATACAGCAACGGGCTAGGTCGTGAATAGGTTACATGACACGACTAAATTATGTTTCTCTTGCAATATGTATACCTCTTTCATGTGGATTGTTCAAGCAAATTCAGGTGGATAATGTACAGAGAAAAAGGATAACGAGAAAGAATGAACAGCGGCCCAGTTGTCGAAAGTTAACATACATGTCTTTCAGTTATTTTTTTTTTACTTCAGTAACTCCAGTATTTGTCCGTCTATCCATCCAAAGTATCGAGATTGGGTTGAAATTATCTTCTCCCCTTTTTCTTCTTTCCTTCTCTTACCAAACTTACATGGTAATAACTTTATAGATGTAGTTCTTGTTATAATCGTCGTCATTTTAGGTGATTTCATTATAGCTGTAGCATCATCGAGAGTAGTGTCAGTATGAGTTAGTTTTGTTATAACCTACTCTCGATGATGCTACAGCAAGAATGAAATCACATCAAATGAAGACGATTATAACAAGAACTACATCAATAAAGTTATTACTACAACTTTGTATATTGGGTTGTAAAATCTACTAGCATATAACAATATTGAAATTTGCATGAAACATTCAAGACCTGTCCACTATAAACTTTATTCATCAGTAAGCATCACCAATTCTCATTAATGACGGATTGTGTCAGTAGCAAATTTAGCATTGGTCTTCATAAACTTGCATCATACTGTCCGCATAAATAATTAATTCTGCATCGTTCCAAAAATGTACATTAGATGTTTGTCACTATGTGCTTTACAAATATAATAACATTTTAAAATATATGTTTTGTGTAAGAAACATGATTTAGCGCAAAATAAATAGTATGCGGACTTCTTAGTTACGTCCTTTAGAAGTAATGAATAGTTTGCTTTGTACAATGTCAGTATAATCATATACAGCTATTGATTAGGACGGGGCTTAGCTGCAAGGGATCGATTAAAGGTACTATTTTGACAAAGTCTACATGAATAATATTATTCAAACTGAGTCGCAGTGACGTTTGTAAACACAAACGTGGAAAATGTTTTGCCTTTAAGGGTTTAACGCTATAAAAATCCCAGACAGAACCACACATACCACGGGAAACTACTGGTAAGTATTCTCACATACCATGCTGGCCGAACCTGAGACTCGAACTCTCGCGGACAGAGGTGTTATGTTGGTGATCTGTAAAAGAGAGCGCACCAGACCACTCTGACACCTCATAGCCTTTATTGAAGAAATACAACTGCTGTTTACTTGAGATTAACAGTAAATGAAAGATCCTACACGGGCCTACAAAACGCGTCTACCTGAAAGATGGTGACGTAGGACTTCACTTAGCTTTTGAAATATGAAAATTGGACACTACACAAAATCATGGATTGAAAAGAACTAAGAAAGTTTGGGTGCCTGATTGTCGTCTAACACGATTGATATATCTCATTAACCCCATTAATTGTGCAATACATAAACCTTGATTCAGCCTGTTAATTGAATAGATTATCGTGTTATACCAGTATACCAGTAAAATATTTAATCTTAGGTTATATTGTCTCCTACTAACGAGATAGTTAATGTGTCACGTATCATCTATTTTGTTCATGTCAGGGTGGGGAGAATCGGTGAATTTCACAGTGTATGGGGGAAAGAACACTAAAGACATACTTGAGAATATGTTCGACGGCACGTTATAAAGTTAGATAGCAGATGATAAAGTAGGTGTAGGAAACATACATAATTATAAACTTTGACTAAGATGCAATATTGTTCTAAGGGAAACGTTTCTTACTTTTAAATACTATATTTATTTTTGTCATTCTAAAGATAAATATTAAGTAGGATTTTCTGTGTTACAAGTTCAAGGAGTTTATGGAGCGGTTCTTAATGTTGACATTTAGAAATCACATTTTTCATATGCATTTAGAGTGGAAATGTAGGATATTTCTCTCACTTCACGTGATCCAAAATTTAAAACAATGACAGGCGTAATAGACCAGCATGGCGGTAATTACATGTACCGATACATGTGCTACACACGAACTAGATTTTAATATCCCGAACTCACTGTAACAGGAAAGTGTAAGTAGCTTGTAAAATACGCGCTCAGCCTGACAAGAGGGATGTCTTTTTCGAGTCCAAGTTGTTTTGTACCCAATTCTTTTCAAACAAAAACGAGTCGTTTCGTACCCAGTGCTATGCTAAATTCGTGCCAAATGATATGGTCGTTTCGTACCCAGTGCTATACTAGATTCATGCCAAATGATATGGTCGTTTCGTACCCAGTGCTATGCTAGATTCGTGCCAAATGATATGGTCGTTTATTGCACATATCGAAGTAGAACTATAACAAGCAAGATCATATAAAATGATATTTCATACATATTACAAACTGTTATATATCAATGTATTTGATTTCTGGTATTGCCTTGGTGACAGTGATTGATTTTGAATCATTCGCCGAACACCCCCGCTAGCATATAATATCGTACTAATTGCCCTTACATGAAAACACATGGTGTTTTGCAACATTGTGTATACTGAAACAAAATATGACATCGATTAAAAGATGGATCATTCTTGCAAAAACGGACCATGTCAATCTAACTTCCTATGTGCCAGTTGGCCTATTATAGGAAGAAACCAATGCAACTGTTACACAGATTCAACTGGAATCCAAAAAACAACCACTAAAACAGATATATAACAGAGACAAAAATATAAACCATGCATGCAATAATATTAATGGTGTTCAAAAATACCAGAATGGTGTCTTGCCTTCCTCAAAATGACATATAAATGTCAGCGGCACATACGGCCGGAGAATTGACTGACGAGTCAATTCGCATTATTTCACCATTATTAATTTCTTAACATTATACTGATTACTGCTCTTTATTTTTTAAAATTCAAGAACATAACAACATAGTAATTCTAAATAATCTTTTCCTACATAGTGTAGCCTCCTTTGTGCTAAGCCAGTATGTGTGTTATTCGTGTATTTGAAAAAAACTATAGAATATACGATTGAAATAATGTTGTTAGTACTTTTGATGAAGAAAATATTATAGTGCTAGATTATTGTATTACTTTCACAGTTGTTCATTTGATTATAATGTTACCATTATGTTCTGGGGAAATCATGTTTGCTGCAATATAAAAGTTTTATTACTTGCAGGATCCAAGCATGAACAAATTTCTTAAATTATTTGTAACAAATAAAGATGACAGATTTAAAATACGGAATTAAATATGCATAAAATGCAGTCGCAATTTAAAGTCTCTCTCTGTCTCTGTCTGTCTGTCTGTCTGTCGGTCTCTCTGTCTGTCTGTCTGTCTGTCTGTCTCTCTCTCTCTCTCTTCTCTCTCTCTCTCTCTCTCTCTCTCTCTCTCTCTCTCTCTCTCTCTCTCTCTTCTCCATATTTAGAAGAACTAAGTAAAAAACAAACTTATTCAACATTGTTAATCATTACTGCATCAAACCAAGGAACATGGCAATTATTAAAACCTTTAACACGTATATGTAGTTCTATAGATAGAAACTTTCTCAGTTATTAAAAGTGTAATATTTCTACGCTTGTACTTGAAAATTGAAATTCAGTCATACGTAAGGTTAATGTCAAATGCTAAAGGAAGGCGGAAAGAATAATGCTTTCAGAACATATTGTATGATCTGGGAAAGAGATTTTTAGTATGTCATACTATCTGCCATCATTCACCTGGACGGCATACATCGACTGACAGTAACTACATCTCTTGCAACAGTTTAGAATCAATAGCGAACTTATAATTTCATGATACAGATTAAAAACGTCCGTATAATATATATATATATATATATATATATATATATATATATATATATATATATATATATATGCATCATACAGATTTATTTTTAAAAAATGGCTCAAAAGAGGGTGTATGATTGTTTTTACGTATTCAGATCATGCTAATAAATTAATGAAATTATCTCCAACTCGAGGAAGCATTTAACAAGAACGAAAAGATAATTTATCATATAGTGCAGGAAAAAGATAAATTTCATGATGTTCGGTTGGTCGCCTGGTGGGGATAGATTGAGTGAATACTCTATTGATAATGTTGAAGAAAATAATGCAATTAATGACAGAGTGATGACCATTAAGTATAAATTGAGAAATGCCTTTGATATTAAAATACAAATAATGCCCTGCACAGATATTTCAATTCACATACCCCATAAGTGACACATACAAATAATCCAAGATATTTAGGATTGGATTGGACACTGTAATAGGTGGTATGGAAGTCATGAAGTCATTAGTAATGCATTATTTAAGCTCATCTGGGTTGCCATGGGCAGGCAAGGACATTACAACTACTTCATTCTCATCTCTTTCAATGGGGAATAACTGCTAAATATGTGTTCATATAATATATGACCACAGCATATAATATTTGATTTTAAAATAAATTCAAAAGTGGATAAACATATGGATGGACAGATATAACACTATTTGCCCTTACCACATTTAAGGTCAAATCGAAACTTTCTATTACCATATATACCTCCTACAAGGCAAAATAAAACCAACAGTGTTGTTGCATAAAAAGCTGACCGATCTGGGTATATATTGGTTTTTCTATTGATTACACCTAGCAAACAAACTAATTAGATACATGTGGTGGTAGATCAGGTCTGTGGAGTTTTAAGTTGGTATCAACTTTTCAGCAAATACATACGTTACTTTAAATTATACTTTTTGACCTTGTATAAATAGCTATAAAATGTTTACAGCAAGATTTATTTGATTCCATAGGTATTGTTGACTATAATATCTGTAATGTGAAATAAATATATTTTACATTCATTATTTATACTGAAACCTGAGAAAGTGTATGAGTTTATCAACGTAACTTATCAAACATTTCCCCCAATCTATCCAACTATTCATGCATGCATACATACATACATACATACATACATACATGCATACATACATACATACATACATACATACATACATACATACATACATACATACATACATACATACATACATAGCTGTTAGGACTATCCGGTAAAACAATGTTGTACAGATAATATCATAACGTGTGTATTATGGGATGGGGAAATAATAATGATGCAAAATAAATTAAAAATATCCATGAATATTTTACCAGTCATGAATTTAAGCATGTTATCTGCATGCAATGGAATGAGTGATAGAAAAAAAAAAGAATGAGGGTTGCGTGACAGATTCAGGTGTGTGTGTGTGTGTGTGTGTGTGTGTGTGTGTGTGTGTGTGTGTGTGACAGATTGAGGTAAATGGCTGGCAAGCTATTTCAGTGTTAATGCCGATGTCATGGACAATGTATGCACGGTTATAATGCACATATCACTGACACTGTATTCACAGTTCTAAACCCAATGACACAGACACTGGATGGACAGTTCCAATACCCATGTCACGGACACTATATACACGGTTATAAAAGCCAAATCACATACAGTGTATGCGCAGTTCCAATGTCCACGTCAAAGACACTTTCTTCACTGTTTTCATGCCCAAATAAATACTAAATACATAGTTCTAAGTCCCAATGCACGGACACTATATGCACAGTGTCACAGAATTAGGCGAAAATTGAATTTATTTCTTCTTGAATTACAAACTAATTTCACCATTTTTTTTTTCGTCATACATGTATTACCTGGGGTGAATAAGTGGCTCTTTATAAGGTAAATGACGTGTAACGATTTGCATGTGCCTGACTACGAATCACTTGAAGTCAGGAACATTAGAATCACGGGGTGCACGGTAATTTTGCCGTGAATTCTGCTCACCTATTTGAGGATATATAAGGCAGAATATTTCTGAGAATATTACGGAACCAAAAGTATCTTATCACAGGAAAGATAGCTCGTCATTCTTTCTCCAGCCAAAGGGGTGAGTGTTAAATTTATATTTCGTTTTATTGTGAATTTTATTCAGTTTATCATTTTTATGTAATGATGCCTTTATTACAATGCAGTTTTAAACGTGGAATATTTGGATTTACTAGTCACAATTAGACTTTCAATGCAATAGCGTAATCTAAGTTGTAGATTGTTTTAGAAAAAACTATTATTAGTTTGCTCTCTTTATTGTAGCGGAACGTCTGATATTGTAGCGGAGCATCTCTGATTTGTTGCGGAGCATCTCTGAAATTGTTGCTGATTGTAGCTGAACGTCTCTGAACGTATCTGATTGTAGCTGAACGTCTCTGAACGTATCTGATTGTAGCTGAACGTCTCTGAATGTCTCTGAATTGTAGTTGAATGTGTTTAATTGTGCCATTTGATTGTGAAATCAAATTGAGGTATCTGACTGTCTGTCTGTCGGATTGTATGTCCGTCTACATCTGTCGTGATGTGTAAATATCCGGAAATCTAGAAGTCTGAGTGTCGGAGCTGTCTAGAGGTGTAAACATTCCGTGGTGGCATCTAGTTATTTGGGAACGTTGGTTCTAGTAGATGCTGTATGCTGTCTGTACGTATAACTGTGGTGGATCCGTGAAGGGCAAGTGACCGATAAAAGTATTGAGTCAACCCTATGTATTCAGGGAAATTGGGCGGCGATTCAACAGTTGGTGAATCGTACGGTTATACAGGGTCGAGACACATGTGTGTGTTGCAATTGTAGTACAATTGAATACATTGTTGTATTTACATAGTTACTTCAAATCACGGTAGTATTTCAAGGGTTTACATGAATATCAATAAAAGTTAGCAACTTGATTAAATACATGTATATGTTCGTGCTAGTTGTCGCAATCCATACGTGCGATAGTAAAGTTTGATGTTTTGTTTTTGTTATCGCAATTTATGCGTGCAGTAATATAACTTTTGTAAAGGTTCCTTGGATCTGTGTATTGTCCAAGAGATTCCTTTGTATCTGTATTTTATTTTGTATTAATATTTAATTTATTCATGTATTGTGAATGGTTGTGAGTGTAATTGTGGGTTGAACGCATAAGTTATTGTGTTGATACATCATTATTTTTCACTATTAATTTATTTCATAAATTTATATTTTCTTTCACATATTGTGTTTGTGTTGTTCATTTAATCCACCATCCACTCGGAAACAATTCTGTTACACAGAGTTCCAATGCACATGTCACGGACACTATATGCACAGTTCCAATACACATGTCACGGACACTGTATGCATAGTTCCAATGCACATGTCAAGGACACTGTATGCATAGTTCCAATGCACATGTCAAGGACACTGTATGCAAATTTCCAATGCACATGGAACAGACACATTTTTCACTGTTCGACAGAACATGTTATGGACAAGGCATGTGTAGTTTTACGTCCTATGTCAAGAACACTGAACGCATTTTTCTAATGCACATGTCATGAACAGTGAATACGCAGTTCCAAATCCCATGTCATGGACACTGTATGTACAGTTCTAATGCCGATATGACTGACACTGAATACACAGTTCTAAATCCCATGTCATGGACACTGTATGTACAGTTCTAATGCCGATATGACTGACACTGAATACACAGTTCCAAATCCCATGTCATGGACACTGTATGTACAGTTCTAATGCCGATATGACTGACACTGAATACACAGTTTCTAAATTCCATGTCAAGAACACTGAACACATTTTTCTAATGCACATGTCATGAACACTGAATACACAGTTCCAAATCCCATGTCATGGACACTGTATGTACAGTTCTAATGCCGATATAATGGACACTGAATACGCAGTTCTAAATTCCATGTCATGGTCACTGTATGGAAAGTTCGAATGCCGATATGACGGACACTGGATACGCAGTTCTAAATCCCATGCCGTAGACACTGTAAACACAGTTATATTGCTCATGTCACGGACAATGTCTGCGTTGGTTCGAGTCTCGGACTCGGCCATAATTTGTATGTGAGAAAGCTTGTCATTAGCTTATCGTAGGTTGACGGTTCTTTCAAGGGTCTTCCTGGGTTATTAATCCATCATTTATACCGACCGCCATGTATAACCTATCTTTGCTGAAAATGGCATCAAAACCTACATCACTATAAACTAACACAAGGGTGACATTGTTTGTTTCATCCTGATTTAAACAGTTTAATTTCCGTTTGTGATGTTATCGAGGTGAAATAAAACTTACAATTTTGAAACGTTAATTCTAAATGATAATTCAGTGTGCCGAACTATATGAGCGGATCATCTTATCTCTGTTTACCAATAAAGGTGGATCATATTAGCTATGTGTAAACAGTAGGATGGATCATGTCTAACCACTGGCGTAACATGTTACTTGAATCTAACCTTTAGAGTATATCGTATTATCCTAGAGAAGATATGCATAATAGGTGAAAACATACAATTGTACACACATGCCCCATGGCAACATTACACAGCGGTCAATATACATATGGCGCGTTGCATGATTTAATGGAAACATCAGGACAGGACTACGCCATTGTCTGCGGTTGAATCACTGGTCAATAATAGACATTTAAGGTGTTTGAGATTTTGAGAGTTGAAATACAATGTATTCTAGTTTCGATTGGACCTTGTATTTCTTGTGATATTAAACAAAAAGAAAGCTCAATTCCCTTACAAATATAATCATTATCCTGCAGATTTTACTGGTACGAATTAAACTCTACCTTGGATTTGATCGACAATGTAGAAACATGTCCTAAATTTTCCCTTCTAAAGCGTACTGAAAATGTATCCTGTTTTTCAAAACAGATGCAGTATATTAATAGACATACTTCTACCGTAACTTTGTCATGATTAGAAAAACAACAATGTAATACTGATGTAAGTCCGACTTATTAGAGGAAAAAACAGTATTTTTGATTATGTCTTAACGTTATCCAACGGGGCTAGCTGGAAATTATGTCAGAATGTGATCCAATTGGGCTAGCTCGAAATTATTAATCTTAACGTTATCAAATGGGGCTAGCTGGAAATTATTCTGTCTTAACGTTATCCAATGGGGCTAGCTGGAAAGTATTCTGTCTTAACGTTATCAAATGTGGCTAGCTGGAAATTATTATGTATTAACGTTATCCAATGGGGCTAGCTGGAAATTATTATATATTAACGTTATCCAATGGGGCTAGCTGGAAATTATTATATATTAACGTTATCCAATGGGGCTAGCTGGAAAGTATTCTGTCTTAACGTTATCCAATGGGGCTAGCTGGAAATTCGCCGAAGCATTTCATTACATAGATCAGACCTTAAGTAACAATTCTATGTTATATAGATTTATTCTTTAAAAAAAAAGTTGAAAATGATATATAATTTTAACATACTGAGATTATTACATTTAGGAATACCATGTATGGGTATTGCTAATTACTAACAAGCATCAAACGAATTATCTATCACATACCTTCTGTATCTAGACCACTTAGTTCAAGTGTCCCATCATAAACCAGATTACAAGCAGCTAGCTTGCTGTGTGTGATCTTGCAGTGGTCATCGTGTCTTGTCAATAAGCTGTGAAGAAAACGTGTTGACTCTTGGTGAATTGAGTTGTCAGCTTAATACAGTGTCGCTGTTAGGACTTGGGCTGTCAGCTTAATACAGTGTCGCTGTTAGGACTTGGGCTGTCAGCTTAATACAGTGTCGCTGTTAGGACTTGGGCTGTCAGATTAATACAGTGTCGCTGTTAGGACTTGGGCTGTCAGCTTAATACAGTGATGATATTATACCAGTACTGGAACAGACAGAGATCAAACTTTCAGACAAAATCCATGTACATAAGCACCTAATGTATCTGTATTAAGTCTGAATTCCAAAAGCATTTCATACACTGTCTAGATAATTGGTTGAGTTATTGTAAACATATGCATGTCTTAAGACAAACTGATCTTGCAAAATACATTGACTAGATATTATTCTCCCTTTGTGAACACAGGTAAAATAAATATGTTTTGTGCGATTTATAAATCACAGTGAGAAGACTGATACTTACATAATTTACATAAATCGCTCGAACTCTAAACTGTATGAATGTAAATCACATATTTATTCTATGATCCTCCGTGCAAAATTACGTTGCTATAAACAAACCAATCAAACACCTCAGAGAATGTCATATTTATTGAGCAGCGAGCTTGGTCGTGAATGTTGTGAATAGGTTACCTTACCTGAGTAAATGCGTTTTTCTCTTGCAGTATGTACACCTATTTCATTTGGTTTGTTCAAGCAAATGCAAGCATGTAACGTACATAAAATAGTCGAACGAGTTAGAATAATGAATAAGCAACCATTTAATACCTCAAAACTCCGAAACTTGCATACACGTCTTTAAGTTAATTAATTGACCTTGAAAACCCCAGTATCTACATCAATTGTTTTCTTTTCCTATATTTGCCAGTCCAGCCGATACAACTAATTGAGTTTATGTATCTTTTTCCAGTTCCCTCTACACCAAAAACTAACACCACCATAACAACAACAACTACGATACTATTTCCGCTGATGCTACAGCTATAATGAAATCATCTATCATATGCTGAAATATGGCGTTAAACCCTATAACAACAACAACAATCTAAAGGGTAATTCTTGTGATCTAGGTTTGATTACTAGTCAAGACCATCTACCTTTGTTTTCAATAGTGACCTTTGACAAGGATCTTCTATCTCGTATATGTGTTATTTATATGCCATATAAGGTATGTGTGCTATGTATTTGTGTGCAAGGACGGCATGTTTGCTCAAAATATATCCCCGGTTGTCCTGTCATAATATTATATAAGGCGTCTTTACATGGTCCAGCTTGATTTTAGTTATTTGCCAATTTTGAATTTGGCTGAGATTTGGTGTGTTGTATAATAGTTAAAATAAATGATACGTGTTTTATATACATGATCATGTGTGTCGTTTCTCATATATCATTAGTATTGACATGCATGGTGGGCTCATCTGCTTTATTAAAATATAATTCTCTTATCACACCCTTATACCTTTCCCTATTTTAATTATTTTTGCCCAAGATAAACGTTTCAAATGGGTTTACTTAAAAAGAAGAAGAACATAAAAGAAAAAATAGGTAGGCGAAACTGAAAGGGTAATTTTCTATTATAGAAGGGTAGTTTGAGAATATTAGTTAGATTCTTTTCATGTATTTTCTGTCCATGTTTTTCTGGGACTCTTTCTCAGGCCTGTTCACTTTGTGTAGCGCCTTGTGACATAGCTCCGGGTTGTCTTTATAGCACAAACAAGAAAGGGGTGGGATTGTTTATTAATGATTCCTGGTGCTTGGGAAATTTCGAGGCACCGGAGAGGTTTGCTTAACCCTGTATCGGCTGTTTAGTTTCTTTCCATTAGGTGAGAGATAAGGTAAATGATCCAGCCCGCGCTTGACGGTACACTTCTCTATGTAGGAGAGAAACCGAATCTTCCCATCCATCCCACGTGCCCCATTAGAGATTAACGATACAAGATACACGAAGATTTCATAGAGTATTAGCATGTTTATTTAGGAAGTTTAATTTTTCTTATCTGTATAGTGTGTCCGAAAAGGACATCATGATTTTTATAATATAATTTTTCATAAGTAGGTTCGTATCTAAGTCTACATCCAAGAAGAGTATAGTGTTCCTTCAGTACTTATTACCCCTACTTATTTCCATAATCAGTCTTAACCTTCTCTTGTTTCATTTTATCGCACTGGGCGATGACATGGTTTTATGTAAAAATCCCATTTATGCATATCGAGCATTTGGGAATAATTATTATCATGTGACTTCTTATGGCCACTTCTCCCGTTAACCAAACATTGTGTAAATACTTAAAAATCAAATGTATTTTTAATAATTTAATTTGGGACCTGTGCCCCCATGTTCTCCACCAGTTTACCCGCTACTTAATTTTCTTGCTCTACTTCATCTTTTTTCCAATTATGTAACACCCTTCGGTTGTTCCCATCACTCTATTTTATCTCTATATTTTGCCAGTATGCATTTTATGGTTTTGATCTTTCAAGGTACTCCTAGTGTTTTAGTTAGCAGGATGTTCTTATATATGTCCGGTTTGTTTCTAATTGTAAAACCGTACCATATATATATATATATATATATATATATATATATATATATGTACACATCTCAAGAGTCTCTTCAAGGTATTTTGGCTCTGAATTTAAAGTCTTAATTCTATTAATTAGAATATTTTGGAAGTAATGGGCTAGACAGTGCTAGTCCTCCAATTGATATGGCTCTATTTAAAGTTTCCATTACTCCAAATATAATCTATAATTTCCTTGTCAAGTTTGTTTAGCCTTGTATTGTCCCTATCTACTGTATTCTGCCACTTGGTTTAAGACCATAAAGTCGTAACACAAAATTGGGTCACACATCCGCAATACGAATTTCTTTAAAATATAGATACGGGATAACGCTGGCCATTAACTTGATAAACATTAATTTACCCACTATGATTTGTGTTGCCGATAAACTCTATTTAGAATAAAGACCAAGTTGAACTTTGATATTACTCCTAGAAGTATCTTTGATATTCTGATGAAGTGGGCTATTTTTAAAGACAAAGTTATACTTAGACAGTACTCCTAGAGGTCTCTTTGATATTCTGATGAAGTGGGCAATCTTGAAAGGCCCAGTTAAACTTAGACATTACTCCGCGAGTCTCTTTGATATTCTGATGAAGTGGGCAATCTTGAAAGGCCCAGTTAAACTTTGATATTACTCCTAGAGGTTTCTTTAATATTCTTATGAAGTGGGCTATTTTTAAAGACAAAGTTATAAAAGACAGTACTCCTAGAGGTCTCTTTGATAATCTGATGAATTGGTCAATCTTTAAAGGCCGAATTAAACTAAGACATTACTCCTTGAGTTCTCTTTAATATTCTCATGAAGTGTGCAATTTTTACTACGTGATGGGGACATGGTATACAACGCAGACTTAAATTTAGGTTTCATCTATATATTACGCGTCACAAAATCATATGGTAATAAAAAAGATAAACGTGTCACTTCTAAATAATAATGATTTGTCTCAATATCTACTCCAGAAACTTCCAAATGTTGAAAACACTGCTGCTCGGATCATCATTAGAGTACCAACATAATTTTAAACCTTCCAGCTGTTATCTACCCTATACTGACTATCCAGAATCAAACACAAAATATGTTCTCTGTGCTACGTTTTACTGATAGACTCCAGTCCAACATACATATCCGTCCTTACTCATGTGTACACACTAGCAAGATACCTACGCACCTCTTCTGGCAACGGCACCCCGTCAAAAGAGCGCACGACAAAAGAGCGCCGACAAATTAGCACAGACATAAGAGCGCCGACATAAGAGCGCCGACATAAGAGCGCACTATTTTGCCGACAAAAGAGCGCCGACATAAGAGCGCAGACATAAGACCTCGGAAAAAAATATTTAAAAAAATAGAAACAAGAAAATTAACTCAGATCAGACGGCATCGTTTGATGATAACTCTTTTTTTGCTTCATTAAAAACAAGTATAGGCGAAAAAACATTATTCAAAACGCAATCTAATAAGACAGAAAACACTGCCATATTCGTTTATTCGTATAGGTAAACACAAATAGCTGTTTTGTCGTTTGATCGTACCTCCGATTGTTTCATTCTAAACAAGTATTAGCCTTAGCGATCACAAATTAAAGTTCCTTTCTAACCCTGTCATATTCGTTTATCGTACCTCGAGTATTTGTTTAAGTGCGCCCAATTTTCTGCGCTCTTTTGTCGGCGCTCTTTTACCGGCGCTCTTATGTCGGCGCTCTTATGTCTGCGCTCTTTTGTCGGCGCTCTTTTGTCGTGCGCTCTTTTGACGGGTCACCTCTGGCAACGTATGCGCATCATTCCCATTATGAAAACAATGTCATATGGACAATTTTCGTTTGCATAACAGATTGGGGCTCACCATCAGCCTGGAAAATTCAATTATCGGCGTGCAATCTACCACCATTGCCCCTTCCATTAAAACCGACGGTACCACCTTGGAAGAAGTCAACAACTTTACCTACCTAACGTCAAACATCAGCAACACACCTTAGCTTGACAAGGAGCTAGACAGAAGTCTTGGAAAGGCAAACACCATCATGACATGACTAACGAAGAGGGTGTGGAAAAACAACGAGCTGACATAGTACACCAAGGTCCAAGTTTACCAGGCATGCGTTCACAGCAACCTTCATTATGGAAGTGAGACCTGGAGTACCTACATGAGGGAACCGCTTCGGTGGCCTAGTGGTTAGGGCGTCCGCCACGGAAGGGTTCAATCCCCAGCCAAGTCCTACCAAAGTCTTACAAAAATGGTAGAAACAGATGACTCGCTTGGCGCCCAGCACTAAGAGGTTAGTGTTAGGACTAGTCAGCCTGGTGTCAGGATATTGTTACTGGGTGGGACATTAAAGATGTAAAGATGATGACTGAATATACCTGGCAGTATTAATCTAGTTTGATACGAAACAAATAATTTCCTAGTTTATTCCACTATACTATAAAGAGCCAATCATTACTACAGCAATAACCAAATGACTTTAATAATACAAATGATTATGATGTTGATGATTACAACTGCTGTGAATTGGAATCACTAGCTGTGATTATAGATATGTATCCTACTTCTTCAATCACATTAAAAAAAAATTAAAAATTGTTTCTTATTTTGCAAAATATTTATATTTACTTTATATTGACAATTAAATGAAACAACTACATGTCTGCATTTCACGTTAAGTATTGATTCATCTTTGAATATCAGGAATAAAACTGTCAATATGTATCATGCACTTGTATCCTATAAGAGCACTGTAGTCTCCTAAGTTTAGAATAAAACAGCAGTACATGTTTTGTTGAACACTGACAGTTGTTCACCTTTTTTCATAATCTCTCACTGAATGCAGAAATAAGTGGTAGTAATGGCATCCAGATGGAATGCGATCTCAAATGGATAAATTACTAAATTTATCGGTAGTAGAGAATCCAACTGATAGTCCTGGATAAATATATTGAATGGCATCTCTCATGGATAAATGACCAAAACATAGTAGAGAATTCAACTAATATTAATGCTGTGCAACCATGTAGAATGGTATCTCTCATGGATAAATGACCAAAAAGAATAGTAGAAAACCCAACTGATACTAGTGATGTGCAATCACATAGATGGTATCTCATGGATAAATTACCAAAAATTAGAAAATCCAATTGATATAAGCGCAGAGTAACCATATATAATGGGGATTTAACATAGATTAATTACCATAAGATAGTAGAAAATCTAACTGATATTAGTGCTGTGTAACCATATGGAATGGGGATCTAACATAGATTAATTACCAGAAGATATTGCCAGAAGATAGTAAACAATATAAATGACATTAGTGCTGTGTAACCATATACAACGGAACCGCTTTTTCTCAATACAACTGTAAGCAATATAACATGGAGTAGTGCCATATGCTTACCAAATAATTTTTGTTTTTATTCTATATCAGTCCAAAATGAATGTGACTGACAAATATAAACATGTGAAACCAAATTCAAATACATAGTGAAAGTGTGGAGTGGAGAAAATGTTTTCAACACAGAGTCACCACAATGTTTATTAGACAGAACACAAAATGAGTGTTTCCAGTTTCATAATAAAGAAATAAATGAATTGGTTGGTCATAATAAGATTTTATAAACCTGCTTATCTCACGCGCTTTACCGAAAGTTAATTATGATTGACTGTATTCTCTTTCGAGAAATAATTCTCAGTATCATTCAACAACTCAATGATTTATAACAGATTGATACACATATACTATCTTTATATAATTAAAAAAAATGTTAAAAAAATGAAGATATGTGATGATAACAAAAAATTGGTGACATGTTGACAACAGATTCAGGGCCATAACGTAAATTCTCTTGGCCTTGTGATACAACATAATTAAAATCTTATCATAAAAATATACATAAAGTCTGTTTTAGAAAATACTTGAAGTTTATTATATAAATAAAATATGTTATATTATTTAACCATTTCAATTGTCTATTAAGTAAATGTACATAATAATCTATTATACAAATATACATATTTTCTAGTATTATACCGACAGCCTATTATATATAAACAACTGGACTTTACGAACATCATTACAAATACGTACACTTCTATTCTAAATTGTTACAATCTGTAATAATATTATTTCAAATTATTTATCTATGACGTCATGTGGCACAGGGAAACCTAATTTAAGTGAATTCACACTCTTAAAACCCTTTTACTACATTAACACAGAGATCAATTTAATTTAATGTTCTTTGTTGCAAACATGAAACGTGACCTACTTATTTGTAACACTGGTTACATGTATTGAGTCATTGTAAAGTTCTGACATACTTTGAATAAGCAAGTTCATCTCATGTCTCTCATTTTTTATATGAGGTGCATCTTTTACACGCATACACCGTCTTTTAAAATTGCCTAAAGTCTATGTTTTTTTAATGTAAGGAATTGAGCAGCATGACAGAGATGTGTTTAAGTTTAATAACATTCGTTCACACACATTATCTGATAAATTGCCTCCCTTACTGTCTGCCACACATTCCTCTTTTCTTGTAGATATTTGACCTTATCCATTTAATTCGCGAAAGAGTTCTGGTCAGTGTATATAATTTATGCATGCAGTTCATCGTTCAAATTTTGTTACGTACTTAGCATGCACATTTTACAGTTATCTTACAAGAGAATCAGCATGGCCTCTTTTACATCTGTATTCACTACATTCTGTGATTTCGTACATAGTACTTTTTTGATGTGATATATCATTGGTATTACCAGGAACTAACACTACAAGATAATGTACTGATGCAAAATGATGACATTGACTTGTTACCAGAAATGATGGTTTGGGAATGTATAATGAAAGTATGAAGGTGTCCTATAACTGTTGCTCTATATCATGGCTCTCGATCATCGGTAAATGCAATACATGCCTAGGTTGCATTGTACTTAGAACTGCCCAAAGTTTTGAAACTGAGAAGCGTTTCCCGTAATCCATCTGGCATCAAAAACAACTGTGAACAGGTAACCACTCTTACGTGTATACTAAAATGGGGAGAAAACTCAGGAAAGCATATTTGTAATGCGGTCGCTTTATAGCATCGATAATTAGCCATCAACACACAATAACTTATAACAATATGGACACAAATTGAAACGCAAATGGTAACCGCAAGTGTTTGATTTATTGGGGATCTTAGCTTGCAGACAAGACATCTATCCATTATCTATCCGTTTATCTATAGAGAACCGGGATGTTAATAGTAATAAAACTCAAGGTGAATAATACATAGCTAAAGGCGGAATCAAATAATGAAGTAAAGTATGAATCATTGTTCATTGCACTCTCTGCTGCTCTACAGCTTGTCTGTTTCCAAAACGTTCTCGCATTGAATGGGACCCAGGACATCTTAAAAGTCATGATTTTCTTTATCGTTCGGTACTGTCCCCCAATCATTAGAGTTCTTACGACAAGAAATCCGTTGCTGACGGCAGACAATTTTTTGAGTTCTTTGAGTCGGTCTCCACACATTTCGTCATCTTGGAAGAAAACCTTATTGGTCATTAAGTCTGGAGAGAAGATGTAACACAGTGTGATGGTGGTGTCCATCTCCTCTCTAGTCCGAGAAGATGACCTGCAATAATATTTTCCGTCGAAGGAGTTTGGCGTTATTAATATATTCAACTTTCAGATCTGCACACATGCAATTTAGATAGTACATCAGTTTTTTTTTCTTTTGGAAGTTCAAAGCCACAGACCGAAATTCAATTTATATGAAGACATTCTCCATTTGTCCCAAAAATGTCATAGTGTGTATACGGTTCTCTTAAAGCTTGTAATTTGACAATCAGGCAGGTACTTCTAATACTGTAGTGTCTGAGGCTAGCCAAGAACTCATGTGCGAACTCTATGTGTTATGACATTCTGCTTTTAAGTAAATCTAAAGAAAGATTTTAGTGTGAACGTTTTTATTATCCGATATAAAGTTTGCTTATTCACTGCATTATATACATATACTTTCGTTATTACTAACTAGGTCAAGACAAATACACAATCGTGTTTTTATACTTGCACATAAATAATATTAGAATTAGACGTTGACATTAATCCTTTTCCTGCGTTGATCGGGGTCGGGGTGGGGGTGGGTGTTAAGTAATTTACTTTTCCATTGTTGGTGGAGACTATGCTTTTATTCGAACAAGAACACATGTTGACAGAAATAGTTTTGAACTTCGCATAGGCAATTTAAGAATGTATATTATATTATATATATTATATTGAATATGAGTGTCACTTATTTGTAAATGACTTATAGACATACAAAAGGAGCTGACAAGTAATATTGAACCAACGTAGATCTTAAATGTCATGATTTTCATTACTATTCAGGTCTGTCCCCCAATCATTATTGTTTTTGAGACAAAAAATAGTTTGCTGATAGCAAACAATTCTTAAAATTGTTCCCTCTGTCTCCACAAATTTCTTCATCTTTAGAAAAGACCTTTTTGGTAAGGACATCTGGAAAAAAAATGTAACAGTGTGATGAGGGTGTCCACCTCGCTAATCAGGGAATATTAGTTGTTATAGTCTTGCAGTTGATGGAAGCTGGTGTTATCACCATCGTCAGCTTCCAGAGCTGGACACAGAACAATTCAGATAGTACATCATTTTTGCGTTTTGGATTTTGAGAGACACTGAGATTCCATTTTGTTTTCAAATATATTTCAGTTTGCCACACAAACTTCCATAGTGCATGCACTCTTAGTGCTTATAATTTGACAGTCACTGTAATGTGCGATGTTTAATCGATTAAAGTAAAAAATGAAGTAGTGATAGAGAGATGCAAAGCTCCGAGACCAAAATTAGCAGTGCCGACAGTTATATTAATGAATACACAAAATGTGAAATTCAAATAACAATTAAATATAAATCAATAACAGTCATCTCTCAAATAAAATTCAACAAAAACCCTATCACTCGAGCAAGTGACATCATATTTCATTCTTTGAATTAGTGTGTTCAATTATGAGTCTTCGTTCTATTTTCCTTTGTCTCCCTCTGTTATTCCATCGAACTTCTCACTCCGTTCTTTATTCTCTTTTGTCTAAAAGAGACTCGGACCACTGCACTGGGTAATTCCCTTTGGTCCCTAAAAGCTTATAAAGTATACATACAAGGACATTAGTATAGCATATTCCCTTAGCTATGTAAACTCACACTAACATTAAAATCATCAGATAGACCATTACCGTTTTTTTTGGTCACGCATTCATGCCCATCGAAATACACGTTCTCCCTGATATATATATATATATATATATATATATATATATATATATATATATATATTCTCAATCTTATTGTACAAAACAGTATCATATTATCAGATGCATTTCTGTACATTGCACTTCTACAAAGTGTACACAGATATGCACATATCCATGCGCTGATATATCCTTACACATGATATTCCTTCCACGTATACAAAAAATCCCTATAACTAATGTTGCACACCGCATTGCAAAATCTATAATATCAAATCAAAAAATGCACTAAGGTTACTACGGCTTAACCCAGTAGCGAAATACAATATTACTTCTTTACATAAACATTGCTCATATCTCAAATTATGCATGTAAATCAATTCTACGTACCAAAGTATACATACTGCAATAATTAAAGCACACTTACTTTGCAGTAATATTTTACAACAATCGTGTAAATAGTCACTGACCTGTACTGAAGCTACTTGTTATTCTCAGTAATATTTAACAACAATCGTGTAAATAGTCACTGACCTGTACTGAAGCTACTTGTTATTCTCAGAATATACAATTTTCCCGCCAATATCGAATGACGTCAGAGTAGCTTATTGTTCTTTAATCCACACGATGGTTTTAGCCTATTGACGTTTTATTTCTCACGATAATAGATTTAAACTTTATATTCTAATGTTTGGCCGCGCCTTGCTCAATTCCAATTGGATGTCGGTTCATATGATGATCAGACACATCATCCTCCCAACAGTCTGTCAGTGTGGCTTACGACCCTCCTTAATGTTCCCTTGTTCCGAACAAATATTCCACCACTTACCTGTGCACAATGTTACGTAACTGGCTTTGGCCAAAAAAAGTACACGTCACTAGTTTTATGGCTATGTCAATTAACTCGCGTGACCCCTATTGTTCGCCAAATTGAACTTCATACATTTTGACGGCGCGAAATTATAACCTCAGGGTCTAACATATACATGTTGAAATTGTGTTAATTCTTACATCGTGACAATAACTAGGTCAAAATGGGTAAACAATTGAGTTTTATACTGGCACATATATATTATTAGACCTTGACCAGGTCACTAATTCTCTTTCTGCGTTGTGTTAACGATTGATGGAAAATACGTAATATGGTATGTTTCTACCTTTCATTATGACCATTCCACAGAAAGGATTATTTTGGTCATAAAAGATTATTTTGACCAACGTTTTGTCGCTTCTACCCACAATGACAGCTTAGAACTTACGTGGGCGTAGTTTGTTGTCCCCTTTCATTTGTGAGCGCATGTCATCCATTCATGTTAGGTAGATTCTCGTCCTGATCGAAATGCCGCAAAGTGAGCCAGTGGGAGAAACAACCAAAGATCATACTACCATGCAGAAATTGTGATGAAAATAACGTCCTGAATAATGTACTCATACAGGCAAATGTATGGCAGGAATCAACTTTCAGAATGCATTTTTGGGGATTTTGTTGTAAATCCGCTTTGTTGTTTAGTTGTGCTTCTAAGTGTGTGATTTTCTATTCCGTCATCATAGCAATAAGTTATCCTTCATTGCTACTGAGTACAATTTACAAATGGTATTGAGCCTCCTGTGCCACTGCAAGTATTCTAGAATAGACTTTAACTCGGGAATATAGTAGCATGTAAACTGATTTGTCCGCACCACCAAAAACATTTTATAGTATCGATTTAGCTCAGACAACAATTCCATTTGAAGGACCTACAATTGTTGATGTTGTTATGATTCTAATCACACCAAGACTAACAATGTTTGACGCAGGAAGACCACAAATATCATTTACGACCAAACACGTGTGTTTGGATCACACAATCAGCGTAGGTCTCGTGGTACGTTCATTTCGCAGCTGTTGTTCTGCTTTGATTATATTTTCACGATCGTAAGAATGAGGGCATGTCATAGTTCTGCTATTAATAATACAGTCTCTTTTCTGAAATGCACGACAGACAGTACGCGCATACACTTGTAATAAGTTATAGTTTTTGTTCTGTCGCACATATCTTAGTTACACAAAACTCAGCCTCTAAAATGGTAAAATCTCCGACGATTGGGTCCTCTTTTGGTATGGCATCTTTAACATTAAAAGACACGCAGATTACGCCAGAACCATTGACAACTAACGATCGTCTTTGCCCAGTAACTGTTACCTGAACAAGTTCGTCCTGATCTTGCTTATTATCAATTAAGTCAATGTTGGTTAAAAGTATTCGTTTCGTAAACGTAACCTGGGATGCACCAGTGATGACACTTCACCATGGTAGAAACAAACCAGGAGTATTTTGGGCAACCAACAAACAATCGTATGTTTGGGTTTGGTTTGGTTTGGTTTCTTTTGGCTTGATTTGGTTTTTTTGTGTTGGATTTGTGGAGATGACTGTAAACGTCCAAGTTTTGACAGCACAACAAAAAGGTCTGCTGCAATGCGTAGGTGTATAGGATATATATCCCAGATCTATAGAATGCCCGTTGCATGAATCCTACTAACTGGACTGGAGCAAGAGAATCAAAACCTTCGTAGAAGGACTGCAATAACAAAAGCCAAGAAACAGCTTAGGATTGGCACCAACCGGCTCTATTTGATATGGAAAAACAAAGAATGGACAAAACGCTGCAAACAAAACTATCTATTTTAACTATTTTAACTATACAATGAACAAGTATGTTTTAGTACAAAAGGAAACGTGATACACCCCATAGTGGAAACGAAGTAGGACTCGTTGGAAGATCATATTGTTGCATTGCAAACCTATTAGGCGGAACCAGAACAACAAATGGAAGACGTGCCAGACCTGTCGAAGGGTCATTTGTTTCAGTAGGTAAATTATATGATGGAGCAGAAACAGTTATAAACGGTTTGACAACCCTGAAGAGCATATGGCAGACAAAGGTGAAGGCAAGGAAGGCGCCAAAAGGTACAGTGTGGCCAAGCTGTAAAATTATATGGCTGATCAAAAACCTGTCAGAGGTATATATGAGCTGGATAATAGTGTGGCTAAGTTGGAAACTACTGTGGATGCCCCAGAGGAAAATCAGTTGGTTGTGTCAAACATAATGATGACAGACTGTAATTAGAAATTTGAAAGTTGCGTCTCTTACTTACTGAACTCGTCCACGTTGTTAACTGTATCATCTATACTTTCAAATGGATGAAACTCGTTTGTGCGTCTCTGGAAATAAGCATGTCATTTGTATATTGAATAGACTAATTAATGCTGGTAATGTTTAGTCTATTACCACACCAGTATAAATGCCCATAGCTTCCTGTTTCCGTCCATACTTGTGCGTTTAGTTGATTCTGTCGAAATCTTATAAGGCTTTGCCCTATATCGTTCTATCGAATCATCAGCAATATTTAATTTTTGTACATTAAAATTGAATTTAATTATTTAATAAATATGACTAATGTGTTCACCAATAAGATCTATTTAATTGAATCGCAGGGCAAGGGTAATGCACTATTTTATATCTATTTGTATAGATTCATTAAAGTTGTAAGTTATACGTGTTATATATCTTATTGTGCCATAGCTTCTAACGTTGTTCTTTGCATTTATACGTTACATTGGTTTATTATTCTTAGTAAATACCGGATGTTAAAATGTGACGGAAACCATTTGTTGAGTTGAAACGAGACATCAGCGATTAAACAGACCCTAACTTAAATGGTGTGTTTGAAGAACCGATGGATTCAGTTGCAATCAAATCGGCACAACTATTTGGACATCTAACACAGTTTGGATAGAATTATCCTAGAAAACATTGACAAACATAAGTGAAACATTAAACTAAAAACAAACAGTATGTCCAAAACTATACAACTTTAGAAAGTGAAGTGTTTTCTCCGTTGATGCCATGGCATGTATAATATAATAATATATAATTGGTCAGTTTAAAACAAAAATTGGAGAAAGGCTAGCTATCTAAATAATCTCCATTATAAACGACATAATCGTCTCAGATTACTTGGCTGCTTTAATACATAACACATATATCGTTAAGAAATCATTTTATATATTTCAAAGGTCTAACTGCTTCACCTATTGTAAATAAATCAATACAACCATCTTAATGCATTGATATACCTTTATGTTTCTTCCTGTTTCATTCAGACGGTGTCATGCAAATTTGTTCATGATAACTGTCTTTGTACAATTCAGTTAGTTTTGGCAATGAGTCAGCATAATTTACTGTTGCATTTTGAATGTAATGCCTCCACGGTATTGTATTCATATTCTAGATAAACATTTCAAACATGTATGAGTTTCATATCTAATAGGTATCCGATGTTGGTGGAAAAATCCATCTATATTGGTTACAAAACCTTAGCATCCCTGTAGTGCATGCGCAGTAGCCATTTAATGATTAATCCTCCAAGTGTATTATGTGTGTCTTTTCTTAGTACAACCCATACATAATATGGGTTAATATGCACTGCCTGAGATTCGGATACCTTAGAGTTCAAAATACGATATTCATTGTTAGATGTTATGTAATGTAACTCAATTTCCTGAACCCATTTGCATGCAAAGTATGTGTAGGTTTTATCTTCCTTATATTCATTCATTAATCTGTGCATACATTATGTTGGGGTCTTGCTTTTCAGGTAGGTAGCTATGTCTGTTATGTAAACAGAGGGACATTCTGTGATAGCTGTTTTTTCATCTTTCAATCCGTCCTTAAGTGATAAGGATCTGGTATCACATCACCGTTCATGATCAGCTTCCGACGGTATTCATCCATCAACTCGTGTTCCGCTTGTTCCACACTTGTATCAGCTGGTATATTTTCTTTCCCAGGACAAAAAGCCCTGTATTATACATAAAATATAATGAATATTTGGTTACGGATTATTTCGACAGGTGTAAACTTCGGTGGATATCAGTGAACATTATTAAACGATAACAGCATTTTCCTCACAAATAAAAATTAGGATGTGATTCACACTGAAGTATATTCTTATTATTTTTATCTTCATGTCATTTTCATATTCTGAATAATAATTTTAATAATAATAATAATAATAATAATAATAATAATAATAACAACAATAATAATAATAATAATAATGATGATGATGATGATGATGATGATGATAATATAGTCATCATCTTCGTTATTATCAACAATGATAATATTAACTATATTATATTACTATAAAGATTATAATTACGAATATGATAATGATAATTATGAAAATTTGAATAGGTACATGTTTATCCATTTCTAATAAAAAGGGTTCAAATAAAACTTCCATTACAGGCTCTTGTTTTGTTTAGAAGAAAATGACGTGATATCTTTTTTACAAATGCAGGGAGATATACATGATAACGAAAGTAATTAGGACTGGCAAATAATAACAGGCAGTTCTTTATATTAATAAATAGCATATCCGATGTCTTTATGCTTAAAATGTTCAATTCCTATAACCGGAATAAACATTCTGTACACCCACGTTTGACTTAAAAATTGTTAAAGCTAAGTTAAAAATCCAAATCACACACACACACACACACACACACACACACACATACGTGTTTTAAGGTCAAATTGGGGTCTTTAACATTTATCTCTGAAACTGGGGTCCCATGTTTCTAGTTGTCGTATCTACTAACTGCCGTCAAATATAACAAAAACATGGACTACTGAAATCAAACACACACTTAAATTTAAAGATAGTATTTACATTTGATAAAATAATAGCTCTGGACAATTTTAACAGTAGTCATGGAAATTGGGGTCCGGAAGTCACTCGTCACGTGATATACTCTCGCACCCGAAATCGGGACCGAAAACACACATGAAACTGGGGTCTTGAAGCAAATCATCTTAGAACACAATATAATGCAATAAATTACTAATTTATAGTGTAGAATGAAATGAGAGATGATTGAATTGGTTTGTTTTTATATATGTAATACCTTAATAAGTGTCACGCTAAAATATACGCCGATAAATCAGCTTCTCACCTTGATGATAATGATTGGTGGTTTAGAGGCTGCTATCGCCTATTCATTAAAACCTGCAAACTACACTTATAGACGTTTCTCATGGCTGTGGAGCTACCGTCGGCTGAAGATATCTTTTGGTGAAATTATATTTTCGGAGCCAATCTTATGTTTGGTGACATGTAAATTCACGTGCAATAGCACAACCCTTTATCCTGTGGCCATTTTGAATTTTGCACTAGATATATAATATGGTTGTTACCAATTACCGATGTGTCTAAAGTGTATGCAGATCTGCACATTTTAATGACAAAATGAAATCAGACCCACATATTGTCCATCAGTGTCAGCAAATTAGGGGGAAGGGGTGATTATCGGACTTGCTAAAATTTTAACCACATTGCAGTCGGTTGTAAATGTCCGTTGTTTATTTTTTTTTCTCTTTCTTTCCCATCCATTTCTATATATTTCGTATTAGAAAGAAGGTCTGGGCATTTTTGTTGCTGTTTTTCAATGAAGGTCGTAGCATATTGATAAAATAACTAAGTTTGAATCCCTGTGTCGGAAAAATTCATAGCGGAACACACCAATCAGTCCGCGATAGCAGGTGCCATTTCAACCGACTGTTTAACGGCAATTTTAGTGTCATAACTGCCTAGAAAGTATTTTTTTATTTTAACTATTATACCTACATTACATTATATAATAATACAAATACACGTCTTTTTCACATATCCGATATAACACCAAATAATACAAAAATGTTACTTACATGAAGTTGAAATGGTATGATACATTAAAGTATAGAACTATCATGCAAAATAAAAGAATCTCTCTCCCTCCCTCCCTCTCTCTCTCTCTCTCTCTCTCTCTCTCTCTCTCTCTCTCAGGTGGAAATTTTGTCTCCATATTCAAGCCGAAAATGTCGACAGACATCTAGAAACTGTACAAAAATCTCATGTTTAATTCGTTACCTAATCGGATTGTTCAGCATACAGCTAGTCACAATCCCCAAGCTAAACATTTTTTGTACAGCCTGCGGTTTTATATTTTTTTGTGTTCAAGTTTTGAATTTATAAAGATTTTTGAAAGTTTAATCAGAAATGTATCATCTCCACGACACGTCACATACCAAATCCATACTTCTAGACTACTAGCCATAGCCACAAATGACGGTTAAGCGCCATAATAATTAGTTTTTGTGTCTATCATAATTACTTACATTACTGTAGAACCCCTTAATATGCCCATGCTCAGTCACAAACATGACAAACACATGTAGGGGTTGTCCATAGAGGACGTCCGCAGAGATTACATGTTTTCCTACACACACACACCTTGTCCGGATGTTGCTTAACTTCACCCCCTTACCGGCTGCGGACGTCCGCATCTAGTAATATGCACTGCTCTTTGGTCTAGCAGTGTAATAGCTGGTGCTCTAAAAGTACAACACTCACTGATCTCGTCACGAAATGTAGCTCAAAACAAACAAAAAAATTAAACATAAAGATCTTTCTTTAAAAGTCTTTATTTAGAACATATAACTAAAGTTGTCATCTCACAGAAACCTAAATTTGATAGACAGTCAATGTCTTACTCCACTTCAACAAACGCAGACTGTAGCCAGTCAAATAAGTTGCGAACAACTGGCAGACCATCATCACTACTTTCAGTTGCGTTAGTTGATGATGCAGTTGACAGAATAGCGCTAACAGATTCTGGCTTTACAGCGCCTACGTCTGCCACCTCAGCTTGTGTGCTCACAGCTGCAAACATGTGAATACGGGGGTACTTCATAGCCTGAGATGGAAAGTACAGGTCACACTGATTACAAACGCGCTTCTCACGATTAGCATTCACAGACGGACATTGGAAATCTAATGGCATCCTGAGGACAAGAGTTACAATAGTCCAGTCTTGAAAGTACTAATGAGCACACAGGTGTTTTAGTGGCATCAAATGAAATATATTTGTGAATGTAACTGATGCATCTCGGCTGAAGATATATGCAGCCTTGCAGATGTTCGTGACATGTTGGTGCAATGTGAGAGTACTGTCTAAAGTAACACCTAGGTTTCGTACTGACTGATAATTTAATGTTGCTGATATTTATTGTCTGAGGTAAAGGATGTGAATCAGAAAGTCTTTGTAATCAGAATGGCCTCAGTTTTATCATCATTCATATGCAGCTTGCTACATGTCATCCATGATTTCACATCAGAAATACACATCTCTACTCCATGGATGGTAGCATCGACTTCAGTTGGGTGGCTCGACTTATATATTTGGGTGTCAACAGCGTACAATTGGTGAGACAATGGGTAATGATTTATGACATTTGAAAGCGGCTGATTGTATAGAATGAAGTGAACAGTTCCAAGACCATACCCCTGTGGAACACAACATAGATTGACTGGGCTGGAGTTTATTCCATTTGCAGATACAATTGGTGTCTTGTTCACTAAGTAGGACTTGAATCACTGTTAGGATGTATTCTGAATGCTAAATAAATGCTGGAGACGGTGAAGTAATAAATCATGGTCTATTGTGTCAAATGCTGCAAACACATCAAGGAGGGTGAGGACTGTAATCTTTCCACTCTCCAAGCAGAGATAATGTCATTAAATACTTTCAGAAGATTTTTTTAGTACTGTGGGAAGGGCGATATGCAGACTGTACATGCATGACCCAATATACATTTAAAATAAAAGTATTTACAGATAGAACAGTAAGAATGTAAAAGTCAGTCAAGTAATCAAAACATACGACTTTGTTCATTTATTCTTTAGTAGTAAAACACAAACGAAAAAAAAAACAATCAAATAAATTTTATAGTTGTAAATCATCACTGATTAACTATTTAGCAATTAATAGTGTCAAAAACAGCATTACCCATCCTGGATACATGAAAGAGATGTGATCAGGATGAAAAGTTTGACCTGAATAAGTCAAAACGTTTCAACTGTATATGATCAAATTTGTTTTCATTGCTCAGATATTGAGAGAAAACATGGAATGTAATGATTTACACGAGTGTGTGCGAACTCACGAAGTAAAGTTACCAAGAGGTCCCCATGCCAAGTCGTGTGGGATGGAAGACATTAACCTAGTTCAGTAATGGAACAAACAATTACAAAACCATATGATTGATGATTCTTTTCCAAATCCTGCAACTATACGAGTGTAGCGTTATAAGTGAAATTCTTATAAGGAACTTCAGTACAGCCATTTATAAGCATTGTACGTCTTTTTAATCGCTAATGCCTCGGATCCATGTCTACACTCTTAGAGCTGATGGTTTTCCATTTCGACTAGCACAATTTTGTAGTCACCAATTACAGCTTTAAGTATTCTATTGAGAGTGCTTAGAGCCGCTGTGATAAGTTCAAAATAATATGAGTGAAGTTAAAAAGATGATACTGTAATAAAAATGAAACGTTTAATTGCATTACTTTTATGTTATTTTGTAATGTACAGAAAAGGCATGACCCATATACAAGCAATCATAAGATCTAAGTTGGTGACTAAAAAGCGTAATGATTATACAAAAAGCATACTGTATTTACTGCAAGTGTTGGGACACGAAAAAATACTAAATCATTTTTGTCCCAGAACGTATGGTGAATTTAGACTTAGGAAATGAAATAAATTGTGTTCAATTTGCGCCTACCCCCCCCCCCCCCCCAGTCACACTGCACGTGACAATAGAATAGATAAATAAAGTGCTTTTTGGATAATAAAATGAAAGAAACTAACCTTGTACTGTTATCATTTATTAACTTTTTTGGTTGACATTATTAATGGAAAAATATATCCACAAACTCGATAAGTAGCGCATGCATCGGATTTGCATCCATAGTGTTATCACTTTCGTCAGACAATGCATCACGTTGGTCACTGACGTGAATATTAAGAAATAAATCATGTTTGGTTGTCCTCAAAGTTTTGAAAGTTATGAGAAGGAAAACTCGATCCTGCAAAATTACAAACGAATGAGAGAAAGAGTGATATATATCAATCCTGTTGCTCGAAAGCACCTGCCATTCATTCGTTACACGGTGTAAGGGACAAAAAAAAAACAAGAGTGTATTATATCCAGGGTAACAATATGACAATATCTCGCAAACTAAAATCAATATTAGAAATACATGCACTGTGATAAAAAATTAAAATATTTTTGATTCCATTGGTTACAAACATTATTATTATTAATGATTTGTAACCAATGGAATCAAAAAGTTAGTGATGTGTGTACTATGTACACCAAAGAACTTAAAAACCAGGTTGTGTCAATTATGACTACAGACAGCATATACACGAAAGCCTAGGTGTTGAATAAACACACCTTGTAACAGCCACAAACTCATTGTTTGAACTACCGGTAGGATATCAATAAAAAGGTTAATTTATTACAAAGCAAACTGACCCCGGAAGCAGACTTTGGATTCCTTTTAGCGTGGAGATTTCTTTTTTTTAAAACTATACACATGTATACAAAGTCGGTTGACATAGGGAAGCCAACTTTGATTTCTTTCTACCGGTTTTCACAGATTTTGAAAATAAATAGAAGCAATGGAACACTTTGAAACAATAGCTTCTCACATTTACACAAAAAGTGATTCCTCGCAGTCATTGTTACCGCGTACATATAATATAAAGGGGAATAAAATAAAACAAAATAAACCATTATCGATCTCTGGGTCAGTTTGTAGTGTAATACTTAAGTAGTGAACAGGCCTTGCCTTGTGAAAGGAAAGAAAATGTGTTGCCTAAAACTTCACTTAAGAGGCCCGTATGTCAACCAAAAAAGCATGGTAGTGAGAAGTTAGATATAAAAGAAAATGAACCAGCTGCAAAAAAACACGAAATTGAAGACCCCAGTCACGAGAGAGATCATGCCTATAATAATGATGATGTCAGGCAAGAGCATTACAAGCGTTTAACATTAGAGAAAGTTGTAAATTTCTCAAAATTGCATGGAATTCAAGTAACAGCAAGACATTTCAAAATCACCAAATCAACCATTGCAAATTGGTCAAAAATAGATTTTTCTCCACAGCTGGATGAATGGGGACATTTAGCAATTAGTGGGAGACCAGTATTATATGGCAGCGAGTTAAACAGAAAAATTTCAAATTGGTTACTCATCCCAACGCGATCTGCAGATAGATCCCTGTTAGCGTGGACACTATATGCGCTTATGCTAAAGAATTTGTGTCATGTTAACATCCGGAAATTGCGTTTCAAGCCAGTAGGAACTGGGCAAATGGTTGGCATGCATGGATATCGTAAGTATTCTTTTGATGAAAACTCTATGTTGATATGATGAACAACTCTTCTGTAGTAGTGATAATAGTATTTCCAAAGTTGAGACATTGATTTTCATAAGATATCATTCCGGCATAATTTACATTCAGGCCTAACTAAATTTTATATGATTTCTTCTGATGAGAAACCTTAAGAGATTAAGGAGTAAGACAAGACTTTCAATATGGCTATCATTATGGCCATATTTGAAGCCAGATCAGTACATTTTCAATAAGGACAAATGGATATCATCATCAATCTTGTAACCCCCACCCCCCAGGTAATCTTCTATTTATGGAAGAGTCATGATAACAAGATTGTAGATAGATCCCTTTTCATTTAGCACCATACACAAAATGTCTTATGGTAAAAACCAAATGTTTGCATGACTGCATCAAGGAGTAATAGGGACACAAACATTTTAAACCTGGCCACTGTAGTGGCCATAGTGGAAGTCAGATTTTCAAAAACAAATTAACCTAGACATCATACGAGTTCTTTTGGTAAAACCTCAATGTCAATTTTTGTTCATCGAGTAGCAATAAAATTTTCGAGATGGCTGCTACATTGGACAGCAGATATGCATGATTTTCATTCAGGATACAAGCTGTTTGTTTTGTTTTTTTAATAGTGAAAATCTCATATTGACAGGACTATCCATTCAGGATTCGAGCAACAAACTTTTCAAGACAGTCACCATGGTAGCTATATTGGATGCCTCAGCAGTACCATTTTCATTTAGGACCAACTAGACTTCATGATGACTGTGTTTAATATTTCAAGGCTATTACATGTTTAGGAATCTTGTTGACAAATATGTGCTTAACAAACAGACAGAAGATAACAGACCATCTAGTCATGGTCTATCACTAGTAGATTCTAAAATCTAAATACCTGTATATGTACTATACATATATACAAACTTCTTAGTATAAATACAAATACTTCATCTCATAAAGATTAATTTCCTTCATATTTAATTTCCATCATAGATTTTAACGATTTCAAGTATACACAACTGCACAGTTGGAGAAATATTAACATGCTTGTGCTGGATTTCCCATATCTATCTGACAAAATTAAAATGTGCAGCAAAACAATAATATCCTAAAAATCTGATTATATGTGTTGTCACACAGCATTTTCATGTTCGCCATACATAGTTTTTTCTCATTAGGTGTTCATCATCATTGGACCCACCTTTAATTTCTCACATTATGCTAAAACTGAAACTTGTGCTTCTGCTTCTGGGTACATCATTGCAGTGATGGCAGTGCAATTACTGTTCAAGATGGATAAACTCTGACAAAACAAGTTTAGATCCATTTCCAGGTATTTTATTTTGTTTGCAAACTGATATAAAAATGCCAGTAACAAAACTCGACTGCTACCAAATTTTCAAGAAAGCTCACATCAATAGAACCTAAAGTGATGTCTCTAATTATATACAAAATTTCCACTTTTTATATAGAAGAAAAAAAATAGTAAACTTTTTATTACCACAATAATATATTATGTTGCTTTTAAGTAAATTTAAAGAAATAAGTAGATTTAAAGGAATAATGTTAAACAAAATCACCATTTAAATTAAAAAACTTGAAAAAAACATTGAAATTGCACCAGACAACTTATAATAGAGAAGAAAACCAACAACAAAAACCCAGAAATAATGAATGCATTTCATAATCTGAATAATCACTCACTTATGCTGCAAAAGCTGGTGATTGTAATCCTAACAAAAAAGTAAATTTACTAACTTTTTAGCTGATATTAAGATGGCATATGCCAGTAAAGATTTAACAAAACAAAAGGCTCAAGTGGGCCTGTTATTGCTCATCTGGCTAATATAACCATTTCACTTATCAAGTTTATGTAGTATTATGAGAACAAATTCAATGTACTGTCTCCCAAACTATCTATAATGTTTATTTTCCCTAATGTATAACATCCTCAGAGGTTATATCAAAACATAAAGGCATAATTTATATGCATTTGGGAGTCTTGTCATAATCAATGTCGACCTTGATGATAATAAACCACAAAGGTCATAACTATGACTTCACAAGTGGGCATCAGTTCAATCTGATAAAAGAATCCATCAATGCATGGATCTTATTTATTTTTAAAACTCTTCAGATCTTGAAAATATAAGCCCATTATTCAATTCCGATGGAAGTTATGGCCTCTAGAATGGCAAGTCTCAGCCAATCATATACAAAACTGCCAGATAAATATCCTTGAATCTCGCTTATTTGTAGTCCATGCTTTTGATAATATATTTATATTCCAAGTCTGCTCAAATCAGGTCACAAATATGGCATTTCGAATGGCAACAACTTCAACAAATCAGATCAAAAGATTACATCATTAATGTGAAAGGATCTTATTCATTAGTAAATTCATCCAGGATCTGGATGATATAAATTGAAATTTCAAGTTTGTTCAAAATAGGACCAGAAATATGGTTGCTAGAGTTGCAACAAGCCTGGCTAATCAGACGCAAGATGATACCACAATAATATGCATCGATCTTAACTAAACTTGTTCAAGGTCTTAGTGATATCTTCAAATTGGATGGATTAGATTTCTGGTCTTCGTCGTGGTAACAAGGTTAGCCAATCAAATGCAAGATCACTTCATTAAACTGCATACTTATTATCAAATCCATCAAACATCTTGATCATATAAAATCATGTTTCAAGTTTGATCAAGGTCAGATAAGAAATATGACTTCGAGAGATGCAAGATCACCTAATTAATATGTGTGGATTTCGCTCATTATCAAACTCGTCTGAGTTCCTGATCATGTAGACATTATTGTTATAATATTGTTGCAAATACAAATTCCTAAATACAAGTGTAAATGTCTGATAAACAAACTATTAAAATTTCTCTTTTTTAAAAAATCTGATAAAATATCTTAAGTTTAAAATGTTGATAAACATATCAGCTATTGTTTAACACTAATATTTACATTCTTTTGTATTCATCATTGATCTTGATATTGTTTTTACTGCAATCTTAATATTTTAATTACTACTTTGATTTGATAATGCATATTGTTATTTACCGTTTCTATAGTAATAATAATTATAATAATACTGATATCTAAACTGCTTGTTCTTTTAAATGCATGTATATTTTTAATGAAAATTTTGAATCTTAAAAAAAATTTACAAAGCCAATTTTTTTCTTCAAACTGCATTAATTTGGAATATTTGGCATATAATAAGAAGTGCTAAATTATATATTCTACCTGAACTACATTTTTATGATCCTTCACAGTTTTCCCTTTATCTTAATTTTACTGGATATAGCAGTTGGAATATTGTATGTGCTAACTTAGTTACTATGCAAGCATCCATATCAAAATCATGCACTTGAAGCAACTCCATCTACTAAAAGAGGCATTTCTTTAACAATGCACTTGCTGTTGATTTTTTTTCCAAAATTAAAACTGTCTGTGCTACCAGAACAATGTTTGGTTTGAAATTTGTATGGTATGAATGAATTAAATAATACTGAGCTAAATTGTAACAGTGTTTTGGCAACTGCTTTTGAAGACATGATGTAGGGTATAATTCATAATGGACCTGAGGCAAACTCAAGTAAAGCTAAAAAGAATTAAGTTTTTATGTGTATAGTATGAAAAATTGACATCACAACTTCATGTTTATTTTGGCCCTTTGTATTTGATTGTAAACATAGTCTTTTATATTTCGCAATGATCTTGATCCAAGGCATGGTTCTTCTGCAAGAACAATAAGTACATCTTCTTGCCTAGGCACTTTAAGCATCCTGATGAAACAACCGAAGTGTTTGAGCACAGCAATCCTTTCTTCACTTGTCCAAGGTCTTCTGAGTTTTTTATTTGGTGCTTTTATCTCTCTTTGTTGATGCTGGAACTGGTACAGTGCTGGTGCATATATTTCTAGATTCAAGAACTGAAAAAATAGAAGTTGATTTCTGACATAACAAAGAAATTATGTTGATATGACTTAGGAAAAAATTTAAAATTCCACCAAACCAGACAAAACAGTAATTAAGACCCATATACTTTACAACTGGCGCCACACTTACTACAAAAAATATCTGCAAAAGATAATTAGGGGAAGGGGTAAATTTAATTAAACTTAACTAGTGTTGGGAATCGGCTCAAAAAGGTAATATTAAAGTAATAATGGAAAGGTACATACTTTTAATTACATTTTTAATGCAATAAATTAACATCAATTTTACTTCTTAGCTATGTACACATTGAAAAAAAGCAAAGGCAAATATTAACAGTATTTCCTGAGGAACAATATCATTTGTAACAGATTATGAAAATTGCAATCCATGATTTGCTCATTTGAATTTACCGATGAATCTGCAAGTATGTATATCGCCAAACCCTAAACCATGATGTCAAAGTTCTATACTGATCAATGAGTTTAAAAATTATCAATGTCAATATTTTTATATTATTATCAAGTTTTATCTGGAACTTCTGCATTCTCTTTAAGTTTATCTGAGATCTCCCATTGTTCAGTTGCCCCATTTCCCGTTTTAATTTCTTCATTTTCAATCTCCTTTTTCTTCTTCTGGCACTAAAACATCTGACAAAATAATTTTCATGAGATACATATGACAGACTCGCATTATTTAATTTTTCTTGTTATTATTAAATTATGATCGGTATAAATTAAAATATCATACATAATGACCTTAAAATATTACCCCCACCCCCCTGAGTAAAAACAAAAATTGATTTGTTCATCTAATTAAACCAGTTTAGCCAAGTACTGTACATTAATACATAATTCATAGTCAATGTCAAAAAACATTTAATTTAGCCGTAAGCCTAAAAACTTAATTCAATGTATAACTTTATTCAGTCGTTTCCCTTTAAAGTGGTAAAATGGAGTGCTTGTTTATACACCAGGTCTTTTGGGGTTTGACATGAACTGTTGTAGACTAAATCTGTTTGGCAAACTGGGCCCATAGCAAGCATTATTTTGAAAATTGCCCTTGCATTGAGGAAGTTTTGCAAATGTGCTTTTATAACATGGGCTATCGAGAATACCCTAACTTGCAGGCTCCTAGCATAAGATTCATCTTGATATGATAATTTAATTTGGGCAAATCTGTCTGATCACAGTAATGAAAGCAATTTATTTAAAAAGTTATGACATATTATCAGGTAACAGAAACTGGGAAAGTGTTAATTGATATACCAGTGAGTGACTTTGTACCAGGTTTTCATGTTGGAGGGACAAAACCAGACTGCAAGCTGTCAACCCTCATTTCAGCAGATATTTTGAAACGTAAGGTAGAAAAGGTAGACCAACAAGCCAAATTAAAATACAGATGTAACATGAACTTACTGATGTGGGTGCACAGAGGTCTTGGAAACGCTTCATTACGCGTATTAGGACGCAAATATTTGATCTAGGATGCAGTAAATCACCCATGCAGAATTCCTCTGTAGGTATGCAAAGTGCTGGGTTGCAAAATCAACGATTTGCCAGTCCCACTTCAACAACCTATTGATTGAGAATATGTTGACAACTTTATCATTTTAGCTGAGCTGATATTTACAATGACAGAATTCAGTGGTTACAATACATTCAGATGTGCCTGCTGTATTTATAAGAGCAAATAAAAAATAAGAACATGTTGCAGTAACTGGGCGGCAAGTTTAAAGACTTCGCCTAACAACTTGGGTAGGAAAATGTGCTGAAATTTACAATGACAGAATTCAGAGACAGAAAGAGCTCGAGATGTACATGTGATTATTATAAGAGTACACAAGAACTGTAGCTTTCATAGTTATGTTCATTTCTGATTGTAGCCAAATAAATAGTGCCTGCGACATCGAAATCAAGGCACATCAGAACTTGCGCAAAACTTTTTTTTTCTTCACATTTGGACAAGTTATTTGGGTGTTCAATGGCAAACTGACGAAGATTTTAATGCGATTCAGAAAAGTGCCTGAAGTTTTTATAACTGACGGTTTGGATTGAATAGTAGCCAAGTGTTAGAAAGTGTGATGCATGGCTTAGTGTTTGGAATACGACCTTCCTTGGACTCACAAATCTGAGTCTTACCCTGAAGGAATAGCAAGACTTACGCCGCTGTCAGGCCATTATTCTGTGAATCTAAGGTCACCAATATTGGCGCAAAACCCATATCGAATTCAATTGATGACAATAAAATCTGCAATTCTTACCAAATGCAAGGCGACAATTGTCACCAGTATATTATATTCGAAATAATACTAAGTTTGGACGAATGGGATAACACCCCTATGTTTCCACGACTCGGGATATGGCAGCCGATTCTGCCAATGGCTTTGAAAAGATATAATGTTTATGAATCGGGCTATGGAAATGGACTACATTACTTTGGAGTCTTTCTGGCAGTTCAAGTTCTAATCTGAAACGTTGAACATTGTCTGGGATGGGACTGCAACTTTTGCTGGTGGGACTCCTATTTTTACCAAAATGGGAGTCCTGAACTCCTAGTTTAAAAATCCTAACAAACCTCTTAGTACATCTCACTCAAAGCAAGAATTTGATATAACGATATGTTCCAAAAGATTCTCAGAGATAGAATCCAGATTGTTAAAAACTGCAAACCTTGTTTATTAATGAACTCTTCAGAGATCTTAAAGATATAAGTATGTTGTCCATTGGTTGGAATAAAATCGGATGAGGAATATGGCTTACAAAGTGTAATCAAATCATTTAATTGGTGCAAGGTCATCTCATTCATATACATGGATCTCACTCACTAATGGATTTGTCCTTGGCTGATGAAATAAACGCATCTTCCATATGACTGAAAGCTAATCAGAAGATGGACTCCACAGAAATAACAAGCAAAAGATGAAAGATGAACATTCACAGTATGAAAGACAAAACAGACAGTATCACATTATAAACCCATTTTGCCCAATATAGCCAGAAAAACTAAAATTTTACCAACCACCAGTTTCAATTCTCCACTTCTTTGGACTCTTTTCCAATTTCTTAAAGTCTTTTTGGGGGTTGGCCTTCAGGAGAATTTGGGCCACCTTTGATTTCTGCAAGACTGACAAGGGCAATCGGTAAAAGTCTCTATGAATGCGTATACCATGGCCCAGAAATCCAGCAAGCTGATCTTGCATAGTTTCAGTGATTTCCATAACCTGTGCAATGGTTGCTACATGCTTTCTAAGTCCTGTCCATGTTATTGCATCTGGATATTCAAGGTTACAGTTGTTACACAGTTCTCGTAATACATCTGGACCTCTGTAAGGATGTTGGGCATTACCTGGCCTTGCAAACAATTACTCAGTCTGGTCAACATTTGCTGTCTTTCTATATCTGAGAAGAGTTCTTATATTTTCAATCATGTTTGGTGTCAGAAGGATGGCCACTCTTTTTCCAAATTTACCTCTCACTTCAACTCTCATCAGGCTATCACAAAGTCTTTGTTCTATTCCAGATAATGATGTCCTGACCTCTGCATTAAGTGGTGCGCATGATACTTCACTTGCTCTTTCAAACTCTGACACTTTCATTCTCTGCACTTCACCTCCCCTTTTCCTATTAAAAAGATTGATTCACATAGGGTTACTTTGGCTAAACTATCATAAACATCTGTACTGCTCCTGATTTCCTCTCTGAGGTCTGCACTAGATTTCTTTAAATGATCATAAAGTTCCTTCACATCTCTGCAGAATGGGATGGTTAAAGGATTATTAAATGTCTTGCTTTCCAGACTTTGACGAGTGGTACATGAAACAAGATCTCCACAATCACTTTCATACAACAGAATAAATGTATTTCCTTTTTCCAATTTTAACTGATTTTTCTCTTTCAGTCCCTCACTTCGAGTTATTTGGGCACACTTCTTCAGAGAATATCCAAGCTTCAATGCAACACTAGGTTTTTTATATGAGTTAGTTTTCTCACTATATTCTGCCACAATGTTCGCACTCTTTGTGACTGATTCAAATTCACTAGACTCAAAACATTCTTATAAAGTTCTAAGACCTACCAATATCTTCATCTCTTTCAAAAATCTACCACGTTCCCGCATTTTGTTTGAAACAAAATTTGCTGTGTGCTCCTCAATATCCTTTTTGTTCCAAAGGCGTTGGCCATAGTTAATTATGAGAAGGTCATTTTTTTTACTATTTTTGAAATTTCATCCTTTTTCATACTGTTTACCACATTAGGTTTCAGTCATATGTCTAGGAATAGGAAGCAACAATTTCCCTTCCTTCACAGCACTTCCTTTTTTCTTCTTTAAACTTTCTGATGATTTGGTAATGCAATATTGTTTCTGATGCTCTGCCAGTTCCTTTTCGCAGTATAAACCTTTGCAAGATGGGCAAGGAACAAGCTCAGATGCCTCACGTTTTCTGCCAGGCAAATCACAATTTGATGGTCTATACTTTAGAATCAACACTCCTTCTTATTTTGAAATTTTAAACTGGAAAGCTGTTAACCTAAAAAGTATGACTGTGGTCATATTCAGTATAAAATGGGATACTACAACTGAAGGTGTATTCAGGATAGAAAGAGTCATTACGACCATAGTCATATTCTGAATAAAATGGGATAACTAACCAGTTCTAGGACCTATCTCAGGATCCAAGAATCCAATCCCACTTGTGCTCCTGGATTTTAAGGGTTTTTGTTACTCTGTTCTAAGTATATTTAAGGCTAGATCCCCCCACAATGATTTTAATACATTTCTCAACAAGACATAATTGTGTAAAACAAAATTAACCCTTAAAGTGCTACATTGTTTTGCAGCACAAGATCCCCAGTGCTGAATTGTTTGAGGATAAAAAAAGAAGAAAACTAGTTTTAAAAAAATTGCATGCATTTCAATAAATATTCACAATAGATACACAAACCCCTAAACTTTAAGAGTAGCATCAAGACATGTGTGTAAGTTTAACATATTTGCATGTTCAGGTGTAAATACAGGCAAATCCTCTAATTTTAATATGAAACCCAGATCCAAATCAAACATTGATGAACCAATTATCCGGATTTTTGAGCAACAATCATTTTTCTGTAGTTCTTGCTTTTATTCAATATACAGTGTTTCTGTGCTGTAAAATACCAAAGTCAACCAAACATCAATTCTATTAGGACCATCTCATATGTTATTCAGAGATATTACATATCACAGAGGCATTATTTTAATTGTCAACAGTTCATCATATCATCAGACTCACAAGCTTGAACTTGCACACCATATAGATGCTTAAATTTAGTGCCATACAGACTTTTCAAGCACTTCAGTGATATAGCTAAAAAGTATATTAATTGAATAGATCTAGGGTATAACTTGACTGCACTCATCCAACAGATGCTAAATTTTATGTCAAAGAGTGTTCTCAAGCACTTCAGTGACAGAGCTATGGAACTTAAAAACTGAATCTTATGCAGGTTAAACTACATTTCAAGGAAACTGACAGCCCATAAAATTGATACGCTGTTCTGAAGCTCATATGTTTGTGAAATATTTCCATGCAACTACAGCAAAATTATAGCAGTAAATAGCTCTGGAAGTGTGACATGTTTACCTCAAGATTCACCCACACATAAACTTTAGTAGCAACAGGTTTAAAAGTGAAAATATAGGTTATTTAATTTTAAAACATATACCTGGTTTATTGGTCATATTAGCTATGTCGCTGAGAGGGGCACTAGCAGTATCAGCTGAAGCAACTTGGTTTGTTATCACTGTGGGAATGGTGGCCTCTTCACGTGGGAGGGCACTGGTAGTGATATTTGTTGAACTGCTTGGAGGGGTGTCCGAATTGTCACTTAAGGGATCAACTTCATTTGTAGGTGTGTATGAAATAGCAGAGATTATGACTGTATCAGACATACCTGTAAAACAAACCATTATGAAATTCTCAAAGTACACAATAATAATAATAATAATAATAATAATAATAATAATAATAATCACGAGGACTTTCTACAGCGCTTAATCTTTAGAAGCTTTAAGCACTTTACAACATCTATAACAAAAAAGCTGCAAAAACACAAGATTAGAAAACATAAAAATTGCTGAAAAATATTTAAGGATGGAAACATTAAGTCTTTAAATGTGTTCTTACAGTTTAAAAGGTGAGTTTTAAGAGCACTCTTGAATGTAATCACTGTGTCTTTGTGTCCAATTTCAATTGGCAATTTGTTCCACGTTGCTGGGCCCTGGCATGCAAAAGAACGCTGTCCATATGTACATGTTTTCATAGTGGGAATAGTAAATACAGTCCTACCCGTTTATGTCGATATCCTCAGGCCCGAGGAAATATTGTCGACATAGGCGGATGCTGAGATTAGTGTTTGAGGGGGGGGGGGGGAGGGATGAAAAAATATAAAAGTTAAAATTTGTCAGCAAAGGGTAACCCGTCGTCAGTGAATAGCCTTTACACTCTGAGAAAACAATGGAAATTTTATGTTGGAATTTTGAGTACATGAAGACAGAATCAGTGTGAAATACATTTGCATATTGACAAATTACATTTTGGTTACCTTTGTGTAGTAAAATCCAAATTAAAATATTGAATCGATCACATCCTGACACGAAAAACATTATGATATTCAACGTCGGCATTAGCACATGGTTGGATAGTTGTTATTTACATGCTTCATGTACATGTACTTAAATTGGCATAGATTTTGGTCAGTCTGTTCCCATCTTGAAAAACTGTCAACGGTACATGTTTTGGCCGCAAATACTTTTGTGTCCGATGTTATGATGAACATTAAAGCGACTGAACAAACCACTTGTTGCAGCGAAGTTCTCCACACTAAGTTTTTTCGCAAATGCTTCACTGAACCATTCTGATGCTTCCTCCACGTCTTTAAATCTAGCAGTCTTTTGCTTCTTCCTTTGGGGAGCGCTGTTACTTTCAACGTAGTCTTTCTTTATAGACTCAGCAGCTTTCACCCTTCCTGAACGGGTGTTATTTTTAAGTGAAAATATTTCACAGACCTCTTTGCGAGATGTTCATCCCTCAACTTCATTAACAGCCAGATATTTGGTTTCCAAAGACTGTAAATTTAATTTGTATTTTACACTGCTGTTGGTAGCCATCGTAACGGTAAATAAAGTTAAAAATGAAAATTTCACAGCAAAAAAAAACTTATTTTAATCATCGATCATTTTCAAAGTCTCGGAAATGCGTAATCCGTATTTTCGCAATTTTTATATCTGAGATTCAGAAAACCACGTATACAGGAGTCCTCTGTATGCATCAATTTCCTTGACGGCAAATTTAAGGGCTTGCTAGTCCTGCTTCAACCACCTGCTGATTGGGAAATTGTGTTGATCAATTAGCTGTGCTGATATTTACAATCAGAAAATTCAGTGTCTGAAAGACCCACAGATGTACATGTTGTCATTGTAAGAGTACATCTATGATCTGAAGAACATGACCCACAAGTAGGCGGCAAGATCAAAGACTTAACTAGCTGCAGAGTGGTGAAAAAATGTGATGTTATGTTGTTTTTTTTATATAAATCCGACCGAGACATTAAAGCCTGGCGGCAAGACCAACTAATTGTTTAACAAAGTATGGGTCGGAACTGGCAGCTTGTCGACATAAATGATTAGAAAACAAAGAATTTGTAAAAGCTGGGACCAAAGGCTTTTGTCGACATGTACATTGATCTTTTATCTTGACGTCGACATAAGCATGACAAGTTGATAGTAATAGTAGACCAAGGGACTGGGGCTTTTTTGGACAACATAGGCGACTTTTTGATATAAGCGATGTAGATATAAATGGGTAGGACTGTATACGATACAAATCATATATGTTTTAAAAGCGAAATAAAAAAAAATGCCCTGCATTTAATTTGACATATAATTTTATTGTAACTGGCAAAGACAAAACTACCACTGATAATTAAGTTATCTTTTATCATCCAAGGCAACAGGATTACAAAAACATGTGACTAATTGCTTAGTGGCCTTGAACTTGTTCAAGATTTTTAGCATACCCCAGGTTCACTAAGGGTATGTTAGAAATGGTCCCTGTGGACAGCTGGAGAAACTGATAATTGTCTTATCAACTCTAATACCAAAAAAGTACATAAAGTCTAGGATGTTGCAGATGTCATTTAAAGCTAAAACATACCAGCTTGTTTGAAATATAGTGTACATTAGGTATAGATCTTGGAAGTGGAGAAAAAACTTTAAAAAATGTTTTCAAATGTTAATCAATTATGCAATAGTTCTATACTTACTACTTAGTATAATCTGATTCTATGTTGATACATGCCGATTGGTTGCTTGATGTAATGCTGTCAGAAACATAATCTGAAATGTAAAAGAAATCATTTATTAAACAAAACCTATCAAAGAAAAACCTTCACCCCCTATATTATCACAAATTGAGCGTATTTCAACCCTAATTATTGAAATTAAATTTGGAACATACATGCTTTGGAATAAAAAGGATTAACACTATATACTCATTGACAGTATTTAAAAAGAGCACTTTGAACAATACATTATGTACTCACCCCATGTTTAATAGTCTATATCGATAACTTAAATATTTGTGCAGAGACCACTTTTCTATTTTAGTCAGAGTGATCTTAACCTTTGAATTTATGACCCCAAAATCAATAATCTTTTTCTTTACCCCATTATGTTGAGGTATGTCATGTAGAACTAATTTTCTTCTTATTGTCACTGTGACACTGATTTTGTCCTTTTGATTTGAAAATGAATAAGTGGAAGCTATACACAATGTTTGGTAAACATAGATGATGGAAATCTAAGTTATTGTTCAGAAACCATTTTTCTTGTTTTAGTCAAACTGACCATGACTTTTGGACCCTGAAACCGATACAGTTAGTTCTTCCTTATCTCAAGTCTGGTAACTGCAGAACTTGGTCAATTGTTCAGAACCATTTTCCTTCTTTCAGTCAGTAATCTTGACATTTAAGCGTTTGAACCTGAAATCAATAGGGTTTCCCCCTACAAGCTATCCACAAAATTTGGCAACTCGTGATGATGGATAAGAAAACTTATTGTGCAGAAACCAAAATTGTAACAGGTGAATAACATCATAACATTATACACTCTGCCTTGTGGCATATGTATACAATAACTTGAACCAAATCAGCTAGGCCTGTCTTAAATCTTGAATAGTTCAAACTCTCCTGTGAGTGTAATACCCTTGTGAAGTACAGTGTTTATGTACATTAAAACGGCTGACATATATTCAGTCTTGTAGAATAAAAAAGCCTTGACAATGACAATATGATTACAAGTTTCAAGATGAAAGGTTCTGATTTCAGCTCTTTAAAGATGTTCCTATACTAAAACTGGTTGTACTGCAGTATAAATAGTTTCAACACCAGCTGAGAATACTTTTTATTAGTTTATATTGAAATGATATAGAAACTAGAAGACTGAACATATCTTGTCTCTGAAAAATCAACTTACAGCTACTTGCATCAGGAATATAAGTTTTGTCAAGATCAAATGGATCATCATCAGAGACTGAAATTCACAAAAGTAATCAACCAATTACAAGTGATCAAAATGTTTATAATAAACATTATCTGTTTAAGCAGTTAAAGGAAATTTATAAAATATTCACTTGCATGCAATATCAAAACTCAGTACCAAGCTAACCATTTTATCTGAACTTTACAGATCTCCAAAGGATCACTTTCAAAAATATTCTCACTTTTTTTTGTCAACAAGCTCAGCACACAAACTATCTGAACAACCTATTTGTATAAAAAATGACTTGAAAAAAAGTATCAATGTCACTAGATAAATATCTTTTAAAATTCAAAATTGGGGATATAATATACTGATTAGCTCATGCAAAACCAACTTAAGATATACAAATAAAATTTGGTAGGCATGTCTGTATGTATCGAGATGACCATAATATATTTTGATGCAACGGACATGTTGGCTGTGATATTCGGGTAGTCATGTGCGTAGCAATGCAAAGACCAAACTTCATTAATGGTTTAGATTAATCTCATCGGTCAGGTATTATGTATGCATTGTTTATAGTTTAGGGCATGTCAGCACAATAATGATCACATGGTGCCAATTTAAAAATTATATAACAATAATAAAGAACTGCAAATAAATAATTAACTAAGACCAACTTGTCCAAAAACATGTAAATAATATAAACGATAAAAAGGTAATGTTAAAATTTTGCAAAACATATATATACAATAACAGATAAAGGTAAAATGTATCAAATGCTTTCAATATAGAATTAAACTGTGTTATAAAAACTGCATTCCCCCCAAAAAGACGATAATTATCTCTGGTGGATCATACATTTTACACTAACATGACCATATTGCTCATTACTATGTAAAGTGACTGCCTAACCACCAAAATCCAGCTAGAATGACCACTGTAGCCCCAAATAGTGTTGATTTTGCTCAGTTACAAGTAGATTTAAAAAAAAGAGAGACTCCCTTTTCTATGATTATAAACATGCACTGTACTCTCACTTTGGAATAGGATTATTATATTTTTCAAAGCAGAACTGGTTTTAGGTTCGACAAATTACATGAAGTTGATACTTAGGTTCAAATCATAGCATACACTTGACACATTGTTTTCCCATTCTGCAGTGCCTCATTTTAGCCAGTGTGATTTTATGTGTGTATGAGAGCACATGCTGGAAATCACCAATTTGTCTGCCTCACAATAAAGGCCACTTTTAGAATTTTCTCTTTTCTTCTTGAATATATCTGACATTTTGGCTCGAATATTTTCCATTATTCTTGATGGGGAGCACAATTATAATCCTGTCATATCATTATTTTAATTTTAGAGTTTTTGCAAGGAAAGGCTGCATGAAAGGCGGTTGCTTAATACAAAAAAAGCAAATCTATACCATCAAATGCAAGAAATACAATGGAATGATACCTGCATATCATGATCTACCTTTCTATGACATTTGCCTTGGAAGAAAATTAACTGCATGAACAAAAACAAAACAACCATTGATTGCTGTATGGCCAGAATGCAAAGTGTGTTTCATTATAAGAAAATGTTCTAAAGAGATTTAAATGACTTTACCATGAAAAAGTTGAAAGAAAAATTGAAAATGCAACAAGAAACTAGGGCACAAAAAGTCTGAATATAGGTCACAGAGTATCCAATTCTATGTTATAAAAACTCATCTCCAAACCATTTTAATGCAATTGGTTATAATGAAATATAATCAAGAAAATTTAAGACAAATGTTAATCATGATCAGTGTAGCATGAAATATAGGTCAGTATGACTTACTTTTATGGCGATGTTGCATTACTATCAGCAAAACAGAACTTGAACTTTAAGTACAAAATGTTCCCATTAGTCGGACTAACAGATACCATCAATCTAAGGGTTGGAACCTGCTTTGCAATCCGGCCAACAACAAAAAAGTGAAGAAACTGCTTTGTGGTAAACCATATAGCTATTGTTGATCAAGTTTTGTATTTACCAGTGCAGCTGTAAATGTTTTTAAAAAAATATTTAAGAGAAAACATCAAAACAAAACCAAGAGATCTTTTTTGTAGAGTAAACCTTTTATTTATACAAAGTGAATGCTTATTAAAGCTTCAGCCAAGATGACTCAGCAAAAAAAAACCCCTAGCAGTTACCAATTAATGAAAGCATCTCATTATTCTTTCCTCGGTTTTTCTACATAAAAAAAAACAACAAAAAACTACAAATATGTTCAATGAACATGAATGCAAAACCACCCCTTTGTTGGACCTTAATACTTGAGAAAATGACAGGTGCAAAACTTTGTTTGACAGAGATAGATGGATGGACGAACAAACCATATGCTTTTTCTGCATCAAGGGTGGGGCATACAAACAAAAAGAATTACATGAAACAGGCTAACAAAAACAAGATAAAATATGTATGTGGCTTTGATTTAAGACATGTACTTAATATTGGGCTTTCATTTTGCAACTATAACTACTCTCAGAAATTTCTTAAAAACGTTAGAAAATTAATGAGAAATTTTCATGTGGCATGTAAGAGCTATGTTGGCAAAACATGTATTGTAATTTATATCAATGAATGAGAACAAACAATTACTTTAAAATGCTGATGAAATGGTGATGCCATCATCATCATTGCGGCTCTAGAAGTCATACCTTAGGGGTCAAAAGCTTTTATAAACTCTTTGGATTCTAGCAAGTACATCAACATGTGGTTCAAAGTGAAGCCCTGACAAAACAGCTTTTACAAATTAAGAATTTATATGATGAATACATTCACTGTCTAAAACACAACCAGAAGGGTACTGATGTCAATATATAGAAACTGTTGTCCTGTGTATCAAATATCCATCATAATCTCAAAACATACCTTCTTCCTCCACCACAGATTTCTTGTTTCATCCCCATAGTCATAAACTAATTCTTCCCCTTTCCTTATGTCCCTTAAAGCAAAAAGACATAATCGTGGTTTCTTCTGATTCTGAAACTTTTTCAACTTCATGACACAGTTTGGTGGCTCCGGATAAGCGTCATTTACATACTGACAGAGTCTGTCCTGTGTGCATGTAGCATCTATGCTATAATATAGAAAGCAGAGGCTAAATTTACAAAATACCACTTTATTTCATCAGATAATAAAGGTTCAATTTAAGATTCTATCTTTCCAATGCTTTTAGAGTATGTCAGTATTAAACAATGATTCTATTTGCAATTTTTCTTTGAGGGTCAAAAGTTAAATGTGGATTCAATTTTAAGATCACAGTTAAAAGGTTAATCACCATATTAAACATAGCAAGGTGAAATGTGAATGATGTATGTTAAATTAATTTACAAGAGATTAACTTCAAACCTTCCAAATCACCACAAATTCAAACTTGCAAGATAATCAGGTAAAAATTCTGAAGTCATATTACTCACAACATCACCATGTATATGCACTTTTATGCATCAATCAAACCACCCCCGCCCCAATATTTTTTTCTTCTTCGGCCATTCATTCTGTCAGACCAGTTGCAGTCAATCCCACAAACCATCAGCACCACTACCTGATCATAATGCCTTGGAAAGCTAACTCCAATATAATTCTGCATTTGTTTTTTCTTCTTACATTTCTGAAGTCATTACATGGCTACGGAATTAATATGCTTAAAATCTAACACCATTATTTTAATTATTTACTTAAAAGTCAGTAATGCATATCAGCTTTGTATCATTAAAACGTACATGGGTCAAGTGATATGACTTTGAAACAGAACCACTTATGCAAGGTAACAGGTTGCTATTATAATTAAAGAATGCTACTCTGTTTTGATGTGCATTAATTAGTACAAATCATGTCATTAAGAATTTTATTTTAAATAGTTCCAGCATTGAACATAACATGTAATCAAGTCTTATCCCTTTACCTTCTGTCTTCAGCACAAAAGGAGCATTCATGGTTGTAAAGAGTTTGAAGATAAACTGGAAAAATAACACCAATTTGACTTTTGCATTGAATCCTCCAAAATGTCCACAATGTCTACAGTGTCATTAATTAGATTTAGATGGCACAGTTCAAATTATTTTCAATGCAGCTTAATGGGGAATTAGGTTTCACGGGGTATCTATAAATACCAAAGTAGGCAAAGAAAAGAGAATAATACTTTCATTAACATCAACATATATTCAAATCATATCCAAACAATTCAATGAACATTCAAATAGGAAAATGTGGTTATTTGTTTGAACTCTACCTGTTTCCATTGTTGAACAGTTTTGATTGTGGTTTTAAATATAGTATGTACAAATATTAAATTACCCTAATTTGAGCATATACTCCTCAAAATTTGGTTTGGGGTGTTTAATTCTGAATGTTTGTACACAGAAGATTTGAAAGCATGTTTAAAAAAAAGTGTGCACAAGCAGAAAGACGAAGTTCAAACATTGCACAATGTGGCTATATCGCAAAGACTTTGGCTATTAAATCTTATTTCTAAAAATACAAACAAATATATTAATAAACATATATATATTAAATAACATACCACTCTTGTTTCCCATTAAATCTGTAGAAAAAGATATAGAACATTTTCATCCCATCTTTAACATATTTCCTCTCACGTTCTTCTGCCTCTTGGATATTTATGCGCTCTCCAAAATACTCTAACAAAAAATCTCCTCTTTTCCATTTCTCATCAGTGAAAACACCATAACCTGAAAAATACCATATGGGTCTAGATTGCTTCCTGTTTTCTCTACAAAAGGCTTATAGACTGCTATAATTTGGTAATTTGTAAATCTAATACAATTTTATTTTCATTTCCAGAATTCAGTAAAACAACACCAGTGAATTGTCAACAATAGGAATGCAATAAAAAGCTAGTAGCAAAATGACTAAAATTTCAAAAAGACCCAAGTTTCCTTCATCTACAGTAGTGCAAATATAATATACCTAGTAGGAGTACCATAGATGGCATTCTTTGTATCCCAGTGACTTTCTCTTCTGACTGTTTGGCCACCAATGTTGGTGTCAAATATACATTTAACCATTTCACTCAAATTTATACCCAATCCATGGTTTTTGTCTACCCTTCCTCGTATTACTTACATTTCTTTTCCACCTGTTTTACTCTATTCAAAGTTGTCATAATTTATTTTTAAGACATATTTGCAAAACTTTTAGTGTAATGTGATGTGATTTAGAATATTAACATAGCTTTAACACTTTTCAGTCATATTGCAACAATGTCTGCAATGTTGCAGCTTATAGTGATGTCTAGCACTGGGGCAGATTTTAGTGATTTGTGAAGTGATTTGGATTTTTAACGTAGCTTTAAAACAATTTCTGACATATAGTTACGATATCTGCAATGTGGCAGTTTATAGTGATGTCTAGCACTGGGGCATCAAGCCGCAGACATGTAGCATGATGTCCCACCCAGACACATTATCTGTGTCACCTCGAACGATTCCCCAACAAAGAAACAATGTGTAAATCCAGTCATCTCTGAATTAAGTTTATTTGGCAACACCTTTCATGTTTGTCTGACACAGATACAATCTGTAAATAAGACATAATGACATTAATAATTTATTTTCTTAGTGTATTTTTGTAAGTTTCATGGGCAAACAAATTAAAGACAGTTTGATATGATTTTTGGGAACATCCTGCAACCAATGTCTGGTTGCTCAGAGAATATGCCAATCAAAACCTTTGAACTACCTGACATCACTGACAAATACTGGGATTTAAGAGAGCCTGGTCTTCTTCAGCAAAACAAATAACAAACAGATCTACCTAAATCTTAATTTATACACAATTACCTTTGTAGTCAGAAATATATTTCAGGCTAAAGCCATCTTTGTCCAATCCCACCTGGCACCACCATTCTGCATCTTTTCCTGGGTCCACGTGTTTGCTTTTTTTTCTACAATCAAAACTTTATTATTATTGATCATAAAAAACAAACTATATCAAATGTTAAATATACACTGTTTTTCATTACTCTATCAATGTCTGCTGCGTGCAGTCTCAATACAAAGACTCACATACTTATTTATCATTGGCATACTAACAATGCTTGCACTGAAAACCCTATGTTAATATAACAATCCACAGTCCAAGGAGTAATCAAGATGTTCAAGATGGCTTCCCTGGTGCTATATTGAACAGTTTACACTAAGCATTGCAGCTGTGCTTAGTCTGAATACTAGGATTTTGCATTGCATTTTGCATATAACAACCTCAATTTGTTTTACTGATGTTTAAACCACTTTTTTGACGAGTCGTCTGCGTTTTTTCGCTTCAATAAGTTACAATAAAAATTTTATCCAGCCTTTAAATGTGTCTCTTTATATTTTGAGTTTTGTCGATTATTATTACGGTGCTATGTTAAAAGTATTAGTGCTCAGTTGTAATAGCGAACGTAAAGACAGCTTTAACTGAACTGTGGGAAAATATGAAAAATCCATACATGTGCATTGCATATCTAACAATTAATGAAATAAAAAGAAACCATGAACTCATCCTGAAATTGAACCATTTACTTAGAGATAATTTTCAACGGCTTCATTCAAAGATGACATACAGTGATCAACTCTATAGGAAAACGGTGTATTGTACAAATCTGAATAAATGACAGCTTTGCAATTGGGATAAATATCCTAATATCAGGGGCAAAACAACAAACATCAAGTCTTGAACGCTATCATTAGAATCCCACAAACAATTCTTTCTTTCTGGTTTAAGAGATCATTCACCCCCGCAAAATATAGATTAACTTAAAAGACAAACAATATATGCGAACAATACGTCAACTTTGGCAGTACAATGGCAGTTTGTGAGATATACATTTGCCTGGTTTATGGACTGAAGCATCTCTCTCCAGTGGCAACAATACTTTTTTCCTTCAAGATTCCTTTTTTTGTTGCTTTTATCAGAACAATCGTAATCAAGTGGTCATTGTAACAATTGTATACAAATAGGTCAGTGGTGTCTGTTCTCGCGATAGTCATTGATAGGGATGCTCAGTTATACGATAAGGCCGGAAAGCAAGGAATTAGCCTGGTTCCCTGCCTTTTATGCTTCCTGCGCTGCTCATCCTTATACAAACAGCAGAGAACAACGCAGGGAGCATATGAAGCAGCGAACCAGACTAGGAAATAATCTACATAGACTTTAGTCTAGTTTACGACAAAAACTATAAAACACTATAAGCATAGCTAACAAAAAAGTCAGACATCGGTAGCCAGCCTTAGTTTTTTAAATTGTTTCAAACAATTTAGAATGGTATCAGTGGATTTTTTTTACAGGGATTAAATACAGATTGGTGGAGTTTGTCCTCTTTTTTTGAGATGCATTCATTCATAGCAGTGACAAAATGCATATTTTCCCAAGATTCTGCAATCGTTGGTCATGTTCAGCATGTGGTTGCTCATAGCAGTGTTTATATAACAAAAGCAATCCATGTATTACAATTGTAGTTGGAAATGACAGGTGGTCATTCATAGCAGGTTTTACTGTACTACATTACTTGTAATTGAGACATGGAACTGTTGTCTGCATCATAGTCCAAAAGAAATCATTAATATTTTTCCTTTGATTTGTCCTCAATATTTGCTAACTAGTGAAGAATGTTACTCTTATTCAACAGAAAGCAGCATTAAAGCCTAAACAGAAAATAAAATGTTTATTAAGTTCAGATTGTTGGCCTTTGTATAGGATGTCAATGAAAACAGGTATGATTTGGCAACATTCTTGAAAGGTCACTTGCACTAAAATTTCAAGTCATTTAATTAAAATCCAACTACTTCCAAAAATACATGCAGGATCCAAGTTAGTGCCCAACATAAGCAAGATAGTCTTGGTGCATTCAAAGTTAGAATTAATGTACTGGATGTCAACAAAATTGAAGAAAAATTAAGCAGATATATATTACCTAAAATGGTGTGAACATATTTACTAAATACCTGGCATATTTACTAAATAGCTGGCATGATTCTTTTATTTACGAAATACTTGGCACGATTCTTTTATTTACGAAATACCTGGCATGATTCTTTTCAGCTGCAAATAAGCTTTCACATCAAAATAATTTAAACATGTGACAAAGCCTTCACTTTGGATTGTTGCAAGTGCTGTCCATTCTACTAAATTCAACCAAAATGCACCGGTTAGAGCAAAAACTCTCTTATCACTCATTCAAATGTACATTTATTTCTCATACAAGATGGAAATGATGGGCTGTCCGAGTATATCGTGTGAAATAAACGATCAATAGATGAAAGAAACTGCAGGCAGTTATGTTATTGAAGACTGAGGTACATATTTCAAAAAAGGTGTTGATCTATGTACTTAAACTGTGGACAGATTGCATAGTGTAAAACTAGTATTACAAAGCATTACTATTTGAACATGACCACTCTTTCTTAATATTTTTACCATGGAGACTTGAGCTTGCCCAAGCCAAATTTGAGATTGTCTTTGGTGTAAGGAAGGTGGAAATATAAAACCGTACAGACTGGGTCATATTCACTAACCAAGGTTTACTGATACATTATTTCTACATTGACAATGAATTAACTGGATCAATGACCCTTGGTTTGCAAAGAATCAGATGGGCTTCATTTTGAAACATTTTGTTGATGGAATTCAGTGATTTGATAATAGAAAGTAGGGGAATTTAAATTATTTGGATTTTTTTGTATTTCAGTATACAAGAAATCAAGACTGGTTGATTTTAGATTATATTAGAAATACTATACGATTAAATGATTATGGGTACAAGGTATTTATCAATGTGTAACTCGTACCTATTCACTCATAAAGATAAAATAAAGTCTGGACTTTATGTTCATTTTGTGAGTGATTAGGTTCAATTTAAATTTAAAATCAATTAGTCTTGATTTGTCTATACTGAAAGGCAAAAACAATTTTTCTTTCTACAAACATCTGCAATGTGCACATTGTCCAGAGATTTCTTTCAAATGGCAAAGATCATGAATCTGGACATGGTGTTAGTAATAAGTAAAAATAATTTAACATCAAATAAACAGACTGCTATATAATTTCAAACCCATGGAATAAGCTTCCACTACATGTAAAATCAGCTGAAAATATTAGAGTATTTAAGAAGAGATATCAGGAGCATGCATGTGTTTCTAACAGATAATGGAATTTAGTATTTTAATACGAAACATGCTAATATAAGCCCTAATTATTTCTTCTTCACACAATGTGCATTTGTTATACTTTCATTAAGAGGGCCTCAAGGGAGAATAGTCCTTGACTAATGAGTCACCGTCTATAAATAAAGCATTATTATTATTATTATTATTATTATTATTATTATAGATGGCTCATTCATGCATGACAGAAACAGAAGTCTTTCTTACCATTCTCTTTCCATGTGTGAGCACAGCCGACATGATTCTGATTTTTCTGTGATTCTGTTATTTGTCTGGTTCAGTTCAGAAGATGACAATGTTTGGGACCCATGAGTGACACATTAGAAATTTAATACTGAAGAAAGAAATGACAATTTTGTGTACAATTTAAAATATACTCAATACTTTTCATTCTTAAAATTGGAAAGGGGTGGTGTGTTTATAAACAAAAGGAAGGGCAAGCAAATATTATAAAACTATAAATTAGCATTTTTAACGGTCCAATTACCATTATACTTTAGACTGAAACTGACGAAATCTATTCAAATTCAAATAATATGGCGGCCGGCAAGTTCTTTAGCCGGTAAAGTATGAACCTTTCAAAATATTAATTTCTGCAAATTGAATGAACATAAGGTTGATTAGAAAATGATACATAGTTAGATGATACTTTTAAATGAATGCGTATTAACAAAAGACTTATAAAAGCTCCTACCTGCATCTAAATTTCTGGAATTTCTTTTGGCTCATCTAGTGCCATAGCATGGTGCCGGAAACAAAAGATACGCATGCGCGAAGACGGAATTTCCAACATTATGGTCCAAAGACGGTTTACGTTTTTTTTCGGTGTGAGATCATAGCGAAGTAAAAGGTGAAATTGGGGTCATTTTTAATAAGTACTTTTTATAATAAAATATGCATATTAGATTTCATTTTTATGGTTTTCGGAACTGGGGTCTTTGGTAACTGGGGTCTTTGCGTAATGAGACCCCAGTTAAATGGGAGTAAGTCAATTAAAGGCCCCACTTCCTACAGAACACACACGCACACACACAGAGTTGAAATAATAATCCCAAAACATATCTTCAGCCTGAAAATAGGTAAACAATCTTATTCACAAAACTGTCGTGAAGTTTGGGATCACATACTTCATAAAATTTCACATTACTCATATCATACAATGAAAACTAACAAACAATACAAATTAAATGAAAGTAGTACATAAAAATCAAGCCTTCTGTCAATTAATTTGTGAAAATGGGTACAAAAAGTATCAAACAATTTAAATAAAACATTACTGTAACCATAATATTACCTGCTTTCACAAAGTTAAAATCATAATTTTAATTAATTTTAATTGTCTCTCTAACAATAAATGATAATTGTTTGTATCATGCTGGAGAACAAATTAGGAAAAGAACAGTTAATGACACTGTATAAACTGTGATGTAATGGTATGTGAATGTGATGTGACATTATGTATAAAACTATAATTTAATATTACGAGCATAAGCATTAAACCACATTTTATGACACATGACACATATAAAGTGCACATGATTTGATGACACATTTTTTTTACCTTTTAAAGAAATGGTGATCTATATGACAGCAAAATACTGCCAGAGTATTAACACTCTATATTGACTTTCCACGGCTAAATGCTCCAATGAATTATCTGGAAAGTTTTAAATTGTACATATACAAGTAAATAGGATGGTTGAACTGAATGCAACCTTCCAACCCAAATCTTCATGATAAGTTGTATGCATACTCGGCCATCATATCAGACACACTATACTTACACTTTGTACCTTTTGATCTTGATTTTCATTGTCGGCTAACAGGCCTCATAAATGGAGATGACCTTTCTCCTTTGCTTCTCCAACTCTTGGCTGCACACATGTGCACCAAGTACAGCTTCAATGTCACGAATTACAGCTTCAAATTTGTTCCAATAATCCTCTAAGCCTTGTCTACTGATCTTTCCATCTGCGCTATGGCCACTAATACAATTCCTATATGAACGAATTCGCTCCACACTAGCTCCTAGTGAGGTGTCCCTTGGATGATCATTTGGGTCCATGTTCCAGCCTGTTATTGGTTCAGGAACTGTGCTGACATTTCTAATTAGAGTATATAACATAGAAATATCAAACTGATCCAATGTTCCTACTTTATTTCCAAGGGGATCTGGGAAAAGCATCAGAATCTGATTATTATTAAGTGGTCTGACCAGTTTTAGTTTCTTGGCTAGTATTACTTGGTAGATGTCAGCGTATGGCACAGGAAAGTTAGTAAGGAGAATATTTCTCAGAGCATTTCCACAAACAGTTATGAGTGCAACACAGAGGCGAGCATAATTCATGTGCTCAGGCGTTATGGATGCATCTTGATCAAGACCCTAAATAAATAAGGTTAATATTAATACAGCACTCATGAGGCAATTACTAAACATACAGTACAAAAGTTGCAATTCTGATGATCATCATACCAATATATACAGTGTGCAAGAAAATGAACTTCTATTGTATTGAGTGAAAAACAAATTGGCATATATTAAGTCCCTGAAAAATGTGTGAAAATCAGATTTGGGATCATACCACGTCTCAACAATTTTTTTTATAGAATCAGAATATATATACACACATGTACATACATTCGATTATGGACTCTGTATTCTGATATTGTCAAGTGTCTGATTATGCATGTCCTCCTGCACAGATTTATGAAATAATAAACTCACTTTTATCACCTATTTTTTTCTGGTAGGGATAATCAATATTGGTAGTTATTTTAAATTCAACTTCTGACTGCACTTCACTCATTAAAATTATTTCACAACTTAACATGTAATAAGAAAGGTGAAGTAAATAAATTTATTAAGATTGATACAAATATAATTTAAAAGATTAGAGTTAGCAATCCTTCCACACACAATTAAATGTAAAGCTGTGAGTAATTGCATATATCATCTAGTTCTTTTGAATTTTCATGTTAATCTACATGTCCACAATCTTATCCCAATTTAGGATGAACCAAGGGATACTGGCATGGTATATGACATACCGGATGATTTGGGATTATTGGGACAACACTATATTTTCCTGTGAATAACTTTATTTTAAACTGCATGCCTATGCATGCATCAAATCTAATTTATCTTTCTCTCCTTCAACACAATATTTATTTTCACATGGTGCACCACTGGCAATAATTGAACTGGCAATAGCAATCCACATATTAAGCTGATTTCCCTTGTCTCTTGCAATTTTATTGACTGAAATAATCAACATTGATTTAGTTATTTTTAAAATACTTTTGGTACTTTTCTCATAACATCATTTATTCCAAAAAAAATCATCCTTAATCTCAGTTAATCATGCTGCATAAGAAATCTGACAAGTTTTCCATACTTTTTCAACACTGTGATATTGGAATGTATGTATGTATGTATGTATGTATGTATGTATGTATGTATGTATGTATGTATGTATGTATGTATGTATGTATGTATGTATGTATGGATGTATGTATGGATGTATGTATGGATGTATGTATGGATGTGTGTGACAAGTGTTTGTGTGTGTAATAGCGAATGTATGCATGTAATAGTGTATGTATGTTAAGCACACTGTATGAGATTGTGTCTATGCATGTACAACTAATTACATAATGTCCATATGAAATGACCCCAAAGTAAACAATAACACCCAAACCAAATTTCCCTTCGTTTAATAATGATGAAAATAATTCACTTCATCTGCATGCCAAATCCAAAATGGTTGGCATTGTTCATACAGCCAATTCTATGTTTGGCAACTTTGGAGTCTACCGCTCTTTTGCGTGACAAAACATTTTGATGTGAACATGACTATTTGTCTGGATAAAATGGCTTCCCGTCTCAGAAATGTTATAGGATACAAGTACTTTGGATCCTTAACTGGTAAGTTTTGGAAAAAGAGGCATTTCAGTTATTGTTTCATGGAAGATTATATACATGTATAACATGGCGCCACTCTACCACCGATAGACCACTGAAAGATCAATTTGACGTGTATATATAATGTATCGTGTCTTCAAAAGGATCACACAACATGTTCTCAAGTTCTGAGATTAAGTTTTAGGAATTAATTTCAGTTCAATACCCATTAAGTAGTTCATATAATAAATCTTAAAGATGTCATTGCATCACCACAATAATTCAGGTCAGTTTAAATGAATTAAATAACATGATAAATGTTCAAATTCAGATTGCTGGCAAGAGGAATTTATTTTATATCAGTACAGATAAATTAGATTACACGATTAATTTAAATTTCAAGTTCAGATTGCTGGCTAGAGGAATTTATTTTATATCAGTATTGATGAATTAGATTACATGATTAATTTAAATTTCAAGTTCAGATTGCTGACTAGAGGAATATATTTTATAACAGTATAGATGAATTAGATTACATGATTAATTTAAATTTCAAGTTCAGATTGCTGACTAGAGGAATTTATTTTATAACAGTATAGATGAATTAGATTACATGATTAATTTAAATTTCAAGTTCAGATTGCTGACTAGAGGAATATATTTTATAACAGAATAGATAAATTAGATTACATGATTAATTTAAATTTCAAGTTCAGATTGCTGACTAGAGGAATATATTTTATAACAGAATAGATAAATTAGATTACATGATTAATTTAAATTTCAAGTTCAGATTGTTCAATGTTTTTTATATTAGTGTCGATAAATTAGATTACAAGAAAAATTAAAATTTTCTAATTGAGATTGCTGACTAGAGGAGTTTAGTTTATATCAATATAGATGAATTAGATAAAAAGATGAATTATTTTAAAAAAATTGAATCTCAATTTGTCGGTTTTACTGAGAAATACACTCACTGAATTTCCAAACTGTGCCAGTTTGGGATATTGTTCACAATAACTGCAAAATTTATTTGTTTCTAAGTAAAGAAAATTCAAGGGAGGGATAACATTCAACCCAATGTGCAAATTTCTGTATTTTAGTTATGTCGTGTTTGATACTGTTGACTGCCAAAGATTCTGACTTGTGACCCTTGGGAGAAATATTTACCTCATACTCAGTTACAGTCTTGTTTTACCCCTACACCATGAATGAATTTACTACATCAAAATCTTCCTTATTACTGTCCTTATGAACATAATTTGGGAAGCACATTTGTCTCATTAGTAAATAATATAATGCTTGTCAAGTACTCCTAACCTGATCATAGCATAAATGTTGTCATTTAAATAAAAACAGACAGCTTATTAACTAGTGTAATTGTTTTTCCTGTTGTCTTCCCCTGGGGATCGGGTAAATAAAGCATGTGGAAATTAATGATTCGTTGAATCAATTAAAGTTAAAGAATCTTTACTGTCATTTAATCATTTCATAAAGAAATAAGCACCAATTGTCACTATACAAAGTTTCTGTAATTTAATCACATTGACTTGCTGAATGACAGTCACATTGAGTCAATTGTGATGATCTGGTTTGTGTAAATGCAATACTTTAAGACTGTTAAAATAAAGCATATCATCATTGATATTATTGGCGTGTGTTGAAGTCTTAATACTTGAGTTGTTGTTGTAGGGTTTAATGCTATTTTTCAGCACAAAATAGTCTGTACATGGTGACAAGTATAAATGGTGGAGGAAGAACCTAGGGAACCTTGTAAAGATCCAACGATCCACGAGAAGCTACTGGCAAGCTTACTCCCATACCCTCAATGTCCGAATCTGAGACTCAAACCCATGCAGACAGAGGTGAGAAAGCAGTGATCCATAAAGGTGAGCACTTTATATGACTCAACATTTGGGGGCCGCTAATAATTTAGTAGCTTATCCCAATATGCAGTCAAGCAGTAATGACATGTATGTACATGGAGCAATTACCAATGACCAGTGTTAGGTGTGATACAGATGTAAATTTTACATAGAATGGGGTAGAATCAAGTGTTATGTACTGAGGTAGATATATGATTAGAGCACGAAAATAAAAACTTGTCTAATTTTTGCTTGTTATTTTATTTTTATTTTATGGCCTAACGCCATTTTTCAGCACAATATAGGCTATACATACTATAATTTTACTTGCCAGACTTAAATAATAAATATCTGGGATGTTGGGTTATGTGATTTGATTATTCCAGAATCAAGAGTGATATTTAATCAAAATATGTCCACACAAATAAAGGCAATATAGTTTTATGAAATTTTTTTTTGTGTAGGATTACCTCTCTAATTGATGACTAACCTAAATTTGGCACCTTTCAGGCAATCCTAATATCAACTGTACTGGCATTTACTCCAAATTCCACAAATGAAGCATAGGCAAATGCCATTTGTTAATTGTGATAGGGCATGTATTAAAGCTCAAATGAGAATATAATTCTCCAAAGCAAATATTCACTGAATGTACTGGACAGAATTTCAGGATATTGATGGTCAAATGTTCTCAAACTGTCATTGATTGTCTAGTTTATTTTTTTTATGACATTCCCCAACCCAATTCCAAAGTCACATTATGGACAGTCTTTTGAATCTCTGTGTGTATTCCTTCATTCCAATTAATAAAAAGTTTAATTTTTTTTACAATTTTCCATCTCTTCTATAAATATAAGCTACAGGTTTTAATACTGTAAGATCATTCCCGCATAGAATATAAACACAAATAAACATTTTTACAATTTTCCAACCTAATAACTGCTTTACTGTATATAGATCTTCAACGCACAGTAATCTTTTAGTACATACCATGATACATTATCAAATTCAAACTGCATAACTAGAGGAAGATATTTAGGATTGTACAAATTGCCAGTATACTCTGACATGTATGCCCAGCTATTACTATGTGCACAATTAACAATTGTCATATGTCATTATAGGATGTAAAATATATATATTTCACTTCAGAATCATTCTCCTACAGTGTTATCTAGTATAGGGACCATATCAAGTAACTTAGGTACCAAACTAGACAATGTTAAGAAGAATAAAATGCATAGAAAAAGCAAAAATAAAATATTTCCCCCTCCAAAAGCAACTCACTTCTTCTGCATGCCAAGTCTGAAATGCTGCCTGCAACTCATATTGCAAATTCTGGCCCAGGTAGGAGGTAATCTTGGAGAGATTCAGTGTAATGAACCTTCTGACTCCGCTGCACAGCTTTGCATCGGGGGTCTTGACTTCATCAACCACCATCCTTGTTATTCTTGCAAATACAACATGGTTCTTAATGTAGACTGTTAATCTGTGGAAAAGGTCCAAGTCGAAAACACAACAACCACAGAAAATGAGATTTTCTGATATCTCCTTTTTCTTGGCAACTGGCCAGCGAGCTACACAGGCAGCAAGAAGTCTGTGAAAGATGGGAGTTGGCAAATACTTCCCTGTAAATATGCAGCACAGGTCTGGTGTTCTCACCATGCGGGGATCTTCTTCAGGGGAGATAACTTCTTTTGGAGATTCTTGACGAAGCATGCAAGGCGTAAGGAAGTAGTTCTCCACCTGAAAGTATTAAATATACATACATATTGAGCAAGACCTTTAGCTTCAGGATGATTTATATAAAGTTTGGTCAACTACATTCAGACAATGAATTCTTGGAGAAATCATTTATATTTTCTTATTTTTTTCTTCATGAGAGTCAAATTTAACATTGGCTGAGCATCATTTGTATATTTGTGCAGACTTAAAGCCCTTTACATGCTATCTTTACGGTGCTAGGACAAAATGTCCGCGGACAAAATGGCACGGACAATATGGCACGGACAAAATGTCATGTGGACAAAATGTCAGTGGACATAATGTCAGTGGACATTATGACACGGACAAAATGTCATGCGGACAAAATGTCCGCGGTCCAAAAATTTGCGGAAAACAATATAAGATGGAAAAACCAATGAAAAAATTCACTACTCTATTTATTCAAATTTAGTTGATAAAAAAGCATAGTATTATTAGGTTATTTTAAAAACGCTTCTAAAAATAAATTATCGAGTCTTTTATCAATGAAAATAAATAATGAAGTTAAAAAACATTAATGTTAAAAACACGTGCAATGTCTCCTAAATATGTGATTGGATCTTGGTTGTTGTAGTCGGTCACCATAGTGTGCAACGCCTCGTTGACGCGGATGTATGTTTTCTTTTTCTTCCCAGCCGTTGCTCCCAGTTCCAATTGACGACGAAGAAGTTGAGTGCTGTGTTGTTCCTGTTGTAGTTTCCGTGCAAGTTTGGTCGTGGTCGGATGCGCGAAACCGACAACATTGTTGAATGCATTGGGTCAACCCTCGATTGCGTTGTTGCTGCGAGGCAGGTTGTCGATTACATAATTGAATCTGGATTCAGACCTGCTTTCAATATCAGAATTTCCTGAAGCAGATGTTGATATGCTTCTTCTGTTCTTGAAGATAGTAGTGCATATACTACCGGGAAAACTTCGCCATTAATAAAACCATAAATCGTGTAGAGTTGGTCATATCCATTTAGACTCACTCGAAATGTTCCATCTGCAAACCAGTGCTGACATGTGGAAAGGAATTCCAAATCATCCTCAGCTGCGAAGATGATCATGTCATCTCTCCTAATACGGATGAAAGGTCTGTTGCTCTGCGTCAAAGAATATCTCATGATGTCATCTTGATCGTTTGGTCCCACCTTCTGACGATGTCGTCGTATATCTCGTGCCAATGTTGTTCGTTTTGGAAGTAGATGCGCTGCTGAAACTGGAACATTCATCAGTTCATTCTGAACAATTGATCGTGTTGTTTCTTCAGTTGTTTCACCTCTTCTTTTCATGCCAGCTCGTGCTCTTTCGACCTCTACTTGACCATGAGTTACCGTGTGGTTGTGAGTTGCAACTTCATGGATAATTTCATCATCTTTTGTGATCACTCGCGCTGTGCACGTTCTTTTTTCACAGCGCCAAATGCTTCGTAAAAAAGTAACCTTGAACGATAAGCTTACGATTTCCTTTCTGTGATGTAACAAATTCTAACATTGTGGTCAGCTTTATTTAATTTATTTATAAATTCTAGTTTCTGGAAGTGTTTATATATAGTGTAACGATATTCATGGGGCAAGCCCACAATTTGAAATCCAGCTCATGCTCCAATTACAGCTCTAGCAATTAATTTATTAAGGCGACACAAATAGTCATCTTGTAAAGTTCATTTTAATTTGCATAGCTGTGTTTTTAATTTGAGGCCAATACGTACTCAACGGGCTGAAACCAAACTTGCTTTGGCACATAACACTGACCGCGCCGCGACGAGATAGGTAATTAAAATGAGAGGAAATGACGGCGCTGAGATAAAGTAGCGTAAATAACGATGAAGAATAAAAAGAAACAAAACTAATTTTTGTTTCATTAATACTGTTTTCAATGGTTAGTTCCCCTTGATTATTCACGGAAGAATGTTTTTTCCGGAATTTATTTCTCTGTGCCATTCCACAGATTTCCTAGGGAGAATTAAAAAAAACACTCCTCAGAGATATGCAAAATAAGGAGGCCCAAACATAGAAACACTTGAACCAATCTGACCACAACATAAGTTATGTTCAATATCAGACAATATAAACAATCTGATCAGATACAAGTCTCTCTAATGGCAACATTAATCGGAAATGTAAGGAATTGTGTAGTATGCTGCAATTACATACTCTACATCCAACAGCGAAAAATACATCCATTTAAAATTTAGTTCAGGCTATTTGTTATTTTTAAAATAATTTATACCTTCCAGATGTAGTCAAGTGCTGTCGATTTATGTTTGAGAATAAGTAACAGACAGATTTGTATACATTTAGCAATACTAGCCATAACCGATGTCAGTTTGGCATGATTTAGAAAATCTGAATTATCATCATGCTGTGATCAGTTTGGCATCATTTGTAAAATATGAATTTTCATCATGCCATGATCAATTTGGCATCATTTGTAAAATCTTAATTATCATCACATGCCAGGATCAGTTTGGCATCATTCGTAAAATCTGAATTTTCATCATCCCATGATCAGTTTGGCATTCTTTGTAAAATCTGAATAATCAGTATGCCATGATCAGTTTGGCATCACTTGTAAAATCTGAATTATAATCATGCAAGGATCAATTAGTTATCATTTGTAAAATCTGAATTATCATCACTTACCAGGATCAATTAGGCGTCATTTGTAAAATCTGAATTAGATCATTGCCAGGACCAGTTAGGCATCATTTGTAAAATCTTTATTAACACTGTTCTTTAATCAGTTTGACATCATTTGTAAAATCTAAATTATCATCATGCCATAATCAATTAGAAATCATTTGTAAAAATCTGAATTTAATTTATCATCATGCCATAATCAATTAGAAATCATTTGTAAAATTCTGAATTTAATTTATCATCATGCCATAATCAATTAGAAATCATTTGTAAAAATCTGAATTAAATTATCATCATGCCATAATCAATTAGAAATCATTTGTAAACATCTGAATTAAATTATCATCATGCCATGATCAATTAGAAATCATTTGTAAAATCTGAATTATAATCATGCCATATGTTGTTAAATGTGAATAAAGTCTATTAAGTAATGATTTAGAATATGCTGTTCAAGTTCTTTTATTTTTACAAACAGGGTTTGTTTCTTTCCATGGCATCAAAATTCAGATGTTGAAAGCAGATTTGCATCTTTTTTGATACACAGACTGTCTAGGTTTTATGTAATGCTATATAATACAGAATCAAATTATTGAGTACAGAGACTGTCTAGGTTTTATGTAATGTTATATTATACAAAATATATTATTCAGCACACAGACTGTCTAAGTTTCACGTAATGCTAAATAATACAAAATAAATCACTCAGTACAAAGAATGTCTAGATTTCATGTAGACATGATTTTGACCTTTACAAAAAAACTGAAAATGCGAAAGGCAGGTTTGGGGGTACTCCCCCAACGGGGTCTCGAGGGGCAACAGCCCTAGATCAGGTTGTTCCGGGGATCAAAGACCTTCGACTAAAAATGCATTTTACACCCATGAAAATCTGCTCCTGGTGCAACTTGTGACCATAATATGTAACAAAATAATCATTTGAAAAATTAACAAATTTACCAAAAATTTGAATAATTTTACAATATTTTTTGTCACATGAATTTGTTTGCCATAGGTACTTAAGTTATTTCATGTGCATGTCAGTGTTCACATCGTAATCAAGTCAATAATTGTACATTTTTTGCTGTCAACATTTTACACTTCTCTCTTTTCATAACAAATGTGTAAAATAAACAACCAATTACATCATCTATATACAAATACTCCCATATATTCACTTGTCTTTCTGTCCACTGAACACAACCTGTTGATATGGCAGTTGAGCTCTGTTTGCGGCATTAAGAAAGATTTCTTTAGTCTTCCTTTTTGTCATCAATGATTTTGCTGGCTCAACGTGCAATGTTTATTTTCCTTCTCAACGACAGCCTTTTTCATTTCAAGCTCCAGCGTGTATTGGCAACATGCAGTGCACATATTCTGACAGAGGGCTTCATTTTTTTCCATATGCAGCTTCATTTGTAAATTGTAGGTGTGGCTCCAGACTCTTTCAACCACGACTTCTGTAATGTATATATTGCAGAGGGCACAAAATGCCAGTCCTCGAGCATTCAGTTTTCTGATAAATTGACCAACAAAATTTCCGTCGACAATTCGTTCCAGCCATTCCCTTCTGTTTTTTTAAAACTTTTATCTAAACTATTCGTGTCATCGTCTCTCTCATTCTCAACAACTATGGATGCTATTTTTTGCTTCATCTTTATATTACCATCAGTTTCCTTTAAACGAAGATTAATTGGATGAATTTAAACTTTTGACCAATCAGAAAACTCTTTACGAGAGTCGTGGGCTAACTAATATATGGAGCGAACACGTTACAAGGATTGTTGCGGAATGGGACTGAAAAGAATTCTTAAAAAACTAGAAGAAAAAAAAAACAAATCGGACATTATTTTATAAAAGACGGACTATATCAAGAAAAATTGGGTTCAAATCAGGAAAAAAGCGGAATTTCATTTTAAAACGGAGAAAAATCATATCTGCATGTAATGCTATGTATTCATAATGAAAATATTGACAAAAATTATTGAGTACACAGATTGTCTATAAATAATGCTATATATTGTATTATATACTTAAGTGCGAAGTATACATTTTTTTGAAAACTAATTTGTCTTTTTTTATTCCTATATTTTTACATGTGAAAAACATATATCCTGATTTATTCCCATGTAAAAATATATGATTTCTCATCATGCCATACAATGCTAGCTAGCAATAAACGTTGTACCTGCAAGAACAATATGAATACATTATAAGCTAGAACAAATGAATAGAAACTGCCCTAAAATTCAGACATGGAAATTAATCTTAGATACAGTAATCTGACCAGGTACTGTTTGCATATCTCTGAAGTTATTTCCCCTTGCTTAAATGACAACACCAACAATCCTGCTTTGACACATTGCTGAATAAAACTTGCTATGTTTTCAGATAGGGTCAAATAGTTTACAAAATGACACAATGTAATTTAATGTGACAGATTATCTACCAGTTTCTTAACTCGTATATATTTGAAGATTAGGCTGTGAAACAGAGACAAATTTACATTAAGGAGGTGGGAGTTAGTGGCATGTGAATAAGACTGCGTTTACCCTTCTAAACTTAAATTCTGGAGCAAATTTTGTATATAACAAAAGACCAGAAGTGCTTACCAAAAAAAAACTGTTAGAAATACAAATTTGTCCTTGTAACAGGCAGTATAGACCATAGTAAAGGCTTTGAAGCATGAAATCCCTTCAGGCTAAAAAAAAAAAGTACTACAATCAATGAAATACAGGAATAAATCAATACAACATGTTTTGAATTGGTAACACACTCAAGTTCATTTTCCAATATGTATGTATGTTTTTGTTGTTGTATGGTTTAACGCCATTTTTCATCACATGATAACATGGCGGCCAGTATGAATGGTGGAGGAAGAACCTGAGAAAACCCCCGAAAATAACCACCGACCCACAAGAAACTACCGGCAAGCTTTCTCACATACGTATGTATGTATGTATGTATGTATGTATGTATGTATGTATGTATGTATGTATGTATGTATGTATGTATGTATGTACGTATGTAAGACTGTGTTTAAAAGATAAAGTCTTCAACATGGAACCTTCATATTAACTTACCTTCTCTCCCATCTCATTAAATGATCGTGGTTTGGCGAGAATGTTTAGCTGTTCCATTATCCTCAAGATGTGTTCCTTATGTTTATGTAGATCTGGATATTTTTCCTTTATCCAGATAGCATCTATGAATTTAAAAAAATAAACGAACTTCAGATTCAATGGGGAAATTTTAATAATTGAATATTTTTAAAAATATTTACTTCAAAACATCAGAACCAGATTTATTCTCATAGATTTGGAAGTGTAAATGTTATATCTATTATTTAATTTCATTAAGAATATATTTATATTCAACGAACCATTAAAACAAGCAATGCGAAAAATACCTATATATATATATATATATATATATATATATATATATATTTGTGTGTGTGTGTGTGAAATATAATCATTACATTAAAGAAGGTAATTCTTTACAAATTTTGATTAGACCGTAATGTTTTTAAATTTATAAATTCAATATCATAGCAGGTAGTGATTATATTGTGCGGAAGACACCACGATTCCATAAATTGCAGAGTTTTTCTGAGTTTTGATGAGATAACCAATCACGTGGTCCCGTGACGCAATAGTAGCCATTCCTCGAATACAAACAAAGCATGGCAAGCGAAACAGGCAGGAGGAGACCAGATTTGGGTTGCACATTCAAACGTTGAATCTGCTTCCAAGATATACTCATAACTATATATGTTGAAATATTTTTTAACAATGTGTTTAAGACACGACAGCAGAAAAGTACAGCAGTAAGAAGGTGCTCCTATTTCATATTTTGGAATTTAAAAAAAACAAAAAAAAAAACAATGTAATTTAAAAATAAATAGTGATCCATTGTGTGCTGTACAAAATTGTGATAACAATTAAGTGATGTTGCCCAATGCAAATTTTGTTGTTGCCACAATGCAATAAATTCATTTAAGAAGGATGAGGTTCAACCGTATTATATAATAACATAACACACACACACACACACACACACACACACACACACACACACATAAACACACACTTAAGGAATGATATCTTGTAAAATATACATCCATGAGGGATAATACTGAATTAGGAGACTTGATCAGGGACCGACTTGTTTGTGAAACAATATCTATTACCGGGCATGTGTAATGGGCATTGCGAACGTTTTTGATCGGGGCATTTTTTAATCGTTAGTTTTGCACACACAAAAAGGCCCCCACAAATAAATCTGCAAAGTGGATATCATAAGTAATTAATTTAAACATTAAGAAGCTTCCTTCTAATGATTCAATTACAGTGAATTTTACATGGATGCTACAGTTAGCGTATTGACAAATATGATAGTATATACATGTCTCGTTAAAAAAGATCATGCACTGTACTGGTCTGTGCTTAAATAAATGTTTTTTAAGCACAGGCCCCAGGCTGATGGCTTAAATTAACTCACTAACCTTGACTGAAATTCCTCAAACCCGAACAGTTAATATATGTTAACTCTCAAACCAGGAGAAGAAAGAAGAAAACCTCCCAATGTTAGGGGCATTTCCTCATCCATCTCTATCTCGTAATATTGTAGTGATGAAATAGTTAATATCACACGACAGTGTTTGTGTTCAGTAAATAGATTAAGATTAAACATTATTCGCGTAAATTTCAGATTTTTTTAACCACTACAAAAGTACTGTAGTAAATAAAATTGTCACAACTAGTTTAAAATCTATGATTGACCACATTGAACGCTGCATAATTTTCTCTGCAAACAAAATCTCCATTTCCGCCAAAGAAAGTTACCACCTGACATTCCTCTACCATATATGTAAAGTTTCATTACCATGATTAAATTAAAATAAGGAATAAAACAAAACATACGACGCAGTATATGTGCCCCCAAAGAACTAATTCAGAACAAATATTGTATTCAGTAAAGTGTTGCACGTCTTAACACTTAAATGATAGTAAATAAGGTTGGATATAAAATGTGGGAAAACAGTTGCCACATACATGTACGGAAACGTTTGACTGCAGATTTGAACTGTTAAAATTACGTCTTTGGCATCGAAAGTTACAACAAATTTGGGCATCGTTTATTTGCCAATCTATTTACATACACACTCTGTAGCACATGGTTTCTTCCAATTATGTCAGTGGGCCAGTCCTTTTCAAAAGATAAGTGCAATAATAAGAATTAATTGTTAATTTGTTACACTGCCATTATGTGTGTGTACTTAATTGTAACCGCTAGCTATTATGCAGACTAGGATATGAAAAAAGTCTTTTGTTCTAGGGGATAATAAGGCGTATCACTGGGAGAAAAGGCGTGTCCCATGGGTGCTTGCATATTGGTGCAAATGGGCGGGGTTAATAGACACCTCCCAAATTATATTGTCAGCCAGTTAATGTGAAACTTTGATTTTATATCAGACCTCTTTTTTTTAATAGCTGCAATTTAAACTGCCCAAGGGATAGTTTTATATGAATTCCAATCATTACAGATTACCGTTTATACAATCTACATGCAACAGTCATAGACTGAAAGGTTTTGTTTTTTTTAAGAATAGTTTTATATTTTAAAGATTACTAAAAATTGTGTTTTCTTGACAATGTCAGGGTTAAGAATCTTATTTTTTAGCAAAGTTTCCATTTCATTTAAGTCAGATCTTAATTTCACATAGGACAGTGGTGACCTGATTTAGATTGTGATCTTGAAAATACGTTTACTCAGTTCATCAGCACGATCAGGTGTTGGGCTGTCATACTTTTATTAGCACTAATGGTATAGATAAAAGAACTGTGTTGGGCTGTCATACTTTTATTAGCACTGATGGTATAGATAAAAGATCAGGTGTTGGGCTGTCATACTTTTATTAGCACTGATGGTATAGATAAAAGATCAGGTGTTGTGCTGTCATACTTTTATTAGCACTGATGGTATAGATAAAAGATCTGTGTTGGGCTGTCATACTTTTATTAGCACTGATGGTATAGATAAAAGATCTGTGTTGGGCTGTCATACTTTTATTAGCACTGATGGTATAGATAAAAGATCTGTGTTGGGCTGTCATACTTTTATTAGTCCTGATGGTATAGATAAAAGATCTGTGAATTGATTGTTGTATGTTGTGGTCTCTTACTCGGCCTCCTGCCTATTTTCGTGACTCATACGTTTGACACTTTTCCCAGGATTTACAATATACATTGATATGTCTGGAGCAGTTCAACTTTTATTCTTGGCCTAGCATTTGCGTATGCTAGAGCTGCTATTTTCAAGATCCCTCTCGTAACATTCCTTTCAGTAATGTAATGAGCACCTAGTGCCGTATGGTGTTTAATTGAATTCGACTCGCTTGTAATAATGTATCCGAACCTTCTCTGTCTTTATCATTTGGAAAAGTGAAACAAGTGTTGTCCACAGCCTTTTCTTAATGTGATATTTACACCTGTAACCAATGTAGAACGGCCAGTCGGGAAGCTGGAGTCGCTTCTATGACGTCACATCACGAGAATAACCGAATAGGTGCGAACATTTTGTATACGAAGTTACGGAAATTTAGCTCCTAGAACATATGCCAATATTTAAATATTTAAATATTGGCATTACGGTTGCATGTGATACTTCAGAATAATGTTTTCTTATATAGTGTTGCCTCACCTCTGTCTGCGTGTGTTCGAGTCTAAGATTCGGCAAATGTAGTTATGTGAGAAAGCTTGCCAGTAGCTTCTCGTGGGTCGGTGGTTCTTTCCGGGCTTTGTCCGGTTTCTTCCTCCACCATTAATACTGGCCGCCATGTATAGTCTATATTGTGCTGAAAAATGGCGTTAAACAATTAAAAAAAAATTATATAGTGTTGTTGTTATTATGCTATATTTCCATTGGGTTCTGGTCTCTTTTATTATCTGCAAACAAATTCAGATAACCAGACTTGAACTGACGAAACTCTCCAATAAAGTTTCATTTCCAATTTGACTTCAGGAAATGTGTTATGATTGTATTTTCATTTTCTTGAGCTGCTGCTGATAACAGGTTATTATTATTAAACTTTGTTAACCATCAATGAAGTAATTAATATTAATTTCACTAAAGATGCTTACATGTATTTGGTAAGGGATGGTGTCTTGATAAAAAAGATGTGTGATTTTGGTGTAATTCATTATTGAGATTATATGTTAATCCTGTCCAGTAGATATGCATCTATAAACATATCCTAAGCTATACCTTTTATGATGATTTGTATCCTACACATGTTGCTCTAGTATGACAGTAGCAAAATTCAGGATGGTTGTTTGAGTCCAGAGTCATTATCACTCCATTCTAATGACTAAAACCCACCATGTTTAGCATCTTAAAATTGATTACATCCTTAACTAATAGAAATCAAATTGTGAATAAAAAAGGCTCTTGGAGAAATGGAAATTTTAAAAAAATGTATTGCTGTAAATATTTTAAATCGGATATAGTGACATTATATTTTTTCACTAACAGAAGAATGAAATATGACCTGTACAAGTAGTGCTTGTACACACTATTTAGTTCAATGGAATCACAAAAAAGTTAATGATATTTGGAAGTAAAAAGAAAAGTTGATATGGCACATAGTGAAGGAGTATCTGGCAGCTCACTGCTAGTAACAGACAATTGATGAGGAATGGACAAAATCATCAGAAGAGTCAATAATAGTGTTGTTATAACCATCCTCTAATTCTATTGAACAGAAGACCTATCAAAAAACAAACTGCCATTGGATAGCAAAGCCCTTTGATTCAAACTGTTAATCAGATTTGTTCGCTATCCATGCTAGCTAATGAGCATAACTGTTTCAATAAAATGTACAAGAATGCCCATCTCATATCAATGTTCAGAAATTGGATATCATGCCCATATTTGTCACAGAAAGACCAACCACACTTCCTTTTAAGAAATGTTCCAGTCAGAGGCTTTAAAACAGAGGTTGAAAATTGCTAGAAAAAGATTAAAGTCTTTTAGCTAAGTAGCTGACTTAATAAAAAATGTATGTTCTCAGTTTAATATCATTAACATGGGAATCTAATCATTTGCCCATGCATTTAATATGTACAGATATATTGGCATTGCTAAAGGAGAGGTTGGCATTATTTCAAGGTCAAAAAGGTGATCAACAGTTGCAATGTTTGGTTGTTAAAGTATTCCTCTAAAGTGGTGCATGCATAAAACATTGGTAACAGTGTTCTAGTTTTGGTATGAACAAATTACGTTCACGAAATACACCAACATAAAATGTGTAGGTATATATGTCCAGGTTATAGAAGAAAATGATGACAATAAGATCAAGAAGAAAAAACATGGACTCTATCATAACATTTGGGTCACAGTGATGTAATAATTCTGCATCTAACTTGCTTTTATTGGGAGGTATTTATGAAATGAATACATATACCCAGTTGATTTACTGATATCAAATAGTGATGTGGGTGTAATTAGCATCGAGATAAATTTAAAAAATCATTCAACCTTGCATTTAGGTCACAATAACCCAAGTTATGTGATGAATGAATTGCTTTCCTGGAGATGTATCCATATATCAAATAGTTTTAATGTGGGTGATGAGGAGTTCAGTATAATATGGTTTGGGAAACAAATGTAATACATTAATCACTTTTGTCATTTCCCTATGTTGTTGACATCTATTTGCATTGTGTTGGTGAAATAAGCTTCAATATATAATAAAATACATGTCTCTCATGAATGTGAATTCGGTAACAGTACTCAAATTGTAATATGGTTGAGTTACTTTTGTCAAGATGTTTCCAATTTCCCTTAGTGTATGTCTGATATATTCAGAGTGTAAAAAAGAAAACAATGAAAACAATTAACGAACTTAAAAAATGCTTACAGTACCTCTCAATTACTTCAAAATGATATTTATTTTATGAAACGGTAACATAAAAAAGAAATGTACAAACCAACAAGTTCTACAGTAAGGATTCCTTTCTCCTTGAAGTCAGACCATTTCTTTGTGATATCAATATGAGTAGCACTGGCAGCAGGGCTACTTGATTCAGTGTTATTGTCAGCTGGGTTAATTGGCAGATTAGGCTGAGCATTGATGAGCAACTTCAGGGCGTCAATCATCCACTTTGGGTCTAACAGAATATTATCTCTCAATACTTCAATGCTGAAAAAAAAACAATATTTCAAAAGGTCTTGTATGTAATGAGTGACTCTTGTGTTGTGTTATATAAATTAAGGTTCTTAGTTTAAGTTGACAAAAGGTCAACATAGCTTATTTTATTTACAATTTAGTTTCTGTTGTATGTTCTTAAGAAATTAAACAATACGGAAAACTTAGACACACACACAGTCATACATAGATATGATAAGAACTATCAATTCTGCCTACCTTTAAACTTTGCATTAATTTTATTGAGCAATTAAATTGATATGTTCAAAGAAAATGTTCCATTTGATGAACAGATCAGAAAAATGAAAACTTCATGTACTTTTATAACATTATGATTCATTTTTCAACTGATAGCTTCTAAATACTCAATTCCATCAAGTACTAATGCATATCTTCCTTACAATCTCACCTGAAGTGGATAATAGCATGCAAGACTCTTACCTGCCCTATATAATCTTACCTGAAGTAGATGATTGTTCCTGTTTCATGCAGATATCTAAGAAACAGATCAAGTTCTTCACTTTCTTCTATTCGAACAGTTCCTTCCTTGTTTAAATTTTCCACAGTACTGTGGGAAACTACCTGCAATTACAAGTTAACAAAGACATTAATCTCATTACTTTATAAATAAAAATATGTTTTAAACTGGACATCATCCATCAGACATGTAGCATGATGTCCAACCGAGTCACATTATCCTGACACCAGACCGACCAGTCCTAACACTAACCTCTTAATGCTGAGTGCAAAGCGAGGCAGCTGTTAGTACAGTTTTGTAAGTCTTTGGTATGACTTGGCCAGTGTTCGAACCCACAACATCCCGCACCTGGGACAGACACTATAACCACTGTCCATCTAGCAACTGAATGAGTACACTTATCATTACATATTACAATGATAACTGAGTGCCAATATCAATATGAACTTAATGACATGGACTGATATTCTGGGTCATGTATTGTCAATCCTGCAGTCATCATCAACGGCATGTGTATGCTACATTGTATACTAATGACTATCAATATCCAAGTGAGTTTATGACATGGCTTGGTCACTTTAGTCACGTGTCATAAATCCTGCACTGATTAATATTTGCATGCATATAATGTAATTTACAGTAATGGCTCTGTATATATCCAAGTGAGTTTATGGCTTGGCTTGGTCACTTTAGTCATGTGTCATAAATCCTGCACTGATTAACATTTGCATGCATATAATGTAATTTACACTAATGGCCCTGCCAATATCCAAGTGAGTGTATGGCTTGGCTTCATCACTTTGGTCATGTGTCATAAATCCTGCACTGATTAACATTTGCATGCATATAATATAATTTACAGTAATGGCCCTGCCAATATCCAAGCGAGTTTATGGCTTGGCTTGGTCACTTCAAGTCATGTGTCATAAATCCTGCATTCATTAACATTTGCTTTTTTCTGGGGAATACCCCTCAATACGTAGTTATGTGGGGTTAGTTTTAACATCTTTTAGTTCTGCTTCTGCAAACAACAGACTGATGAAAATGTAAAACTTGGTCTATATTACAAGGGCCACAAGTGAATCGGATATTAAAGAATTGTTCAAGAATGAATGATGCCACTTGAGATATGACTGAATGACTTTAACGACAATCCACATCTAATAATTGTCATTTATGAACAGTTACAAATTATAGCATTCCTCAACCTTATCAAGTATATATGCTAGAACTAATGAGATATTTTTCTAAATGTAAATGACACAAGACAGAAAACTGACAGGTTAATGCCAGAAACAAGAAAGAGACATGTGAATGATAGTATACAAAATATGTGACATTGAAATAATACAGAAAAGTGACAATGACATGCAAATGGGGTACTATAATATATGACATGTAAACAGGGTACCACAATACAACTTTTGTACCATTATTAAGTTACGTGTTTGTCCCCAACCTCATTTCTCCCAAACACAACATGTGCAATACCTTGTCTTGCTTTGCTAAGGGAGATAATCGATCACAATGATGTTGTTGTTTTAGGGTTTACAGCCATTTTTCAGCACAAGATAGGCTATACATGGCGGCCAGTATAATGGTGAAAGAAGAATCCGGGAAAACCTTGAAAAGAGATATCAACCCATGAGAAGATACTGGCAACCTTTCCAACGTACCCACATTGGTTCAACCTGTGACTCAAAAACACTCAGATAGAGGTCCTGAGACTTAAACTCATGCAAACAGAGGTGAGATGGTCGCAGTGATATGAATCTATATCAAATACTGTTGATAGTACATCAATGGGGTCATGACTGATATACACAGAGCTCTGTGCCCAACTTATTACATGTTTTAATTGCATCTGCATTTCTAGCTTAAAAATTACTGTTCACTAGAAACCAATTGGGAAAAGAAAGACAGAAACAGTGTTGAATGATGTGCAACAAATTCCAGATCAGTATTAGTTACTGTTTACAGCCAATCACATGGCAGATAACAGTGGATTTATAATAATTGGAACTGTAAATGTATTTAAACCACTGTTGGATCAAGCTTGTAGGGTCCTGTACTCCAAAGGTTTCATAGAAATGGCACATATAATCTTGCATTTAAATGAATACCTTCACACCGGCATCCCTGAGCCTCATCAGCTGCTGTTCCAGAAGAAACCACCGAGTGGGTATCTGCTCTCCCCAGTATGGCTGCTGTGAAGCCACCTCTACAATTTTCTTCTTCAACTCCTCCAATTTGCTGTCAGGAACTGAGTTGTCAATGGCAAAGTCCTCATCAACCAAGTGAACTACAGTAGGTTTGTCTCTTAGATAAGAGCGGATTTCCTTTAAGTATCTCTGACCATGCTTGCGACAATACAACTAGAAATGCAAGACAGATTGCATTAAGTAAGAGACAGCTATCTCTTTATTAAAATGATTGGCAGTTTTATTTATATACTGTATGTATACAATGATGAACTCTAGGTTGGTGTAAAGACATTTTTGTCAAAATGTTTGCAAATATTGTCTGATGATAAACCTACTCATCATTGTTGGACCATTTCCTGTCTCCCTTACACATCTCCAAAAATGCCTCAAGTACTTATTTCGTAAACATGCTAAACACATAAATATAGCACTATAATAAACTGCTTTGTATTTACACTCCTTAATAATGTATCTAAATTTGACTGAACATTTTCTGTACAGTTGTATTGCACCTAAATACATACAGGAAATGAGTGATAGTAAAATTTAGATCAATCCAGAGATCTCAAGTATTGTTGCAGTTTGAGCCATTGATAGCGCATGCAAGACTGTCAAGATGAGGTATTGTCTCAACCAGTGGTTCCCAAATTTTCTCGAGCACAAACCGCTTGGTTATCCTCAGCTCCTCCTACAATACCCAGTAAAAAGCATTATGCAGCATTAGTGCCACATTGTATAATCCCATTGCCCTTACCCCTCCCCCCAGGGGTGGTACTGCCCACTTTGGGAAACACTGGTCTAGACATCCATGCAATGATGTCCATCAATGGCACACATGAAAAGGACATGAGCATTTAGGTAATGTTAACTTAGTCTGTATTCCCAGTATTCCTGTTGTTGTTGTTGTTGTTGTTGTAGGGTTTAACGCCATTTTTCAGCCCAAGATAGTCTATACATGGCGGCCTGTATTATTGGTGGAGGAAGAACTTGGGGTAAATCCCGGAAAGAAACACCGACCCACGAGAAGCTAATGGCAAGCATTCTCATATAACTACATTAGCCGAACCCACGCAGATAGAGGTGAGATGGCAATGATCCGTAACGCCGAGGGCTTTAGATCACTCGGTCACTCGGGGCACCATCTATTATATAAATACAAAACTTTATATTGTTTTCAGCCTCTTATTGGTGATTATTTTCTTCATAGATACTCTTCTGTCTAATGCAATATTTTATCTCATTGTAGCAACCTCATTACGATTCACTTCTGGGTCATCTCTTGGTTTCATATAAACTACCAGGTTTCGGTAGTTTTTTTTAGAAGAATTTGTTTTGTATATTTCACTGCACTGAAATTGTGGTCTGTGTGAGGTAAATATTATTTCAAGGATATTGGGTGACTGTAACTGTACAAATTATGGTTTTCTTCATTGAATACTGTTATTTTCTTAGTGACTTCCATAGTGATCTTAAGATATTCTACAGTGATTGTCTGCAGAATTCTGTACAAAGTACACAGAAGTCCATACACCATATGGGATTTCATAAAGTATATAAACCAGAAGCTTGACAGAATTGGGAAAGATGGTATTTGATGCATAAGAATTTCATATATAGTGTATTTCAAATACATGTATTGAAGATAAAAGTGTTGCATATACTTGAATTAAAATATTGACGGCCATGTAATTTAATGTGTAAAATTATTGCATGTAAATTATTTCCTTACTATTATAAGCATGCTGCATTAATTTTCAAACAGAGAAAAGGTTGAAATGAAGTTAAATTGCCCAAATAGAAAAATTCCATCATTCTTTTTATTCCAGCTGGTGTGATCAAGATTTTAGTTATTAACCTATGTTTTTTTTCTTTCTTTGACTCTGATACTCAACACTGTGCCAATATAATCAAAGACGATGATAGTTTAAATTATTTTAATTCTTAAACATTTTGTTTCGTTACATATTCTCATATGTTACTGTTGTGCATTATTACATTATTTCTTCAATAAACTTAGGAACCTAAAAGTTTGGTTATTCAATAACTTTTAGGACATGTATGTGCACACACACAAAAATGCAATTACATATAATTGCATACATCCACCATGTTGACGGTTACATACACAGATCCTACCAAAGGACATCACAAGATATCCTTGGGACTTTATCATTGAAGCATGCTTGGTACCCAGGGAAGGCAGTTTAAAACATAAATAATCAAGTATTCTAAACAGGTCACCTTTACCAATCACTATGATCTCACTTCTTTCCATGTGGGTTCCTTTATCATGCTTGGCCAATGTGGTTTTAAGAAAGCTTGCCGGTAACGTTCGTTGAGTTGGTGGTTCTTCATTTTTCTGGGTTTTTCCTGCATCCGCTGTTAAAGTCCCCATGTATAGCCAATCATGCACTAAGAAATGACATTACCCTTCCCCCACAATATCATACATGTGTCAGATAATGATCATCACATGGACCAAGTTTAACAATGGTCCATGATATACCGAAAGACTAGATATAATGTCAGACACTGCACTGAGCTTCAAAATAATGTGGACGATTACTGTAACAACAAAAGCTGAAGCATTAATTTTATTTCCTTTTTTCCCCCATGACTGAAAAATGTCATTACAATTAACATAATATATACCAATGTAAACACATATTTGTACTAACAACAACTGCCAATGCAGGAATAAGATTTGAAAAAATATACAAAACATCCGATATTCACAGTTTAGAATGAAATGTGCGAATAATTTAATTGACAAGAATAAGGAGAGTCTCTTGATCATTCCTGAGAAATCTGATCTCAGATTTGAATGAACATCATCATTTATACCAACTAAAGCATTTTGTTTTGTGGTTGATGTTCTACTGGGATTAGCGAATACTGACAATAATTTCAATTGACATTATTATCAGTTTTATCAAATTAAGTGCATATCAAGCAACAATAAAGAAGAGAATAAACTCATATGGGCCTATGTTTCAATTGTTATACAAAGCAGAAAACCAAGTTTTGGATGTACCCAAAAGAGTCCTCCGTAATTTTCATGAGAAAACAAGAAGTGTCCTCCACTTCACCACATCAACTAAAGGGGATCTTAATTATCCACAAAATAGACACTTTAATCATATATTAATAGTGTGTTTTATTATGATTATTATCACTCTGGTTTTTATTACTACTGTATTTTTATTGCTGCACAATTTTCCAAGAGGAATTGTGAACCTGTAAAATTTGAATGAAAACTCCTGTTTCCTTTGTAATACACCCATAATAGTTGATATAAAATGAGGTGCCATTGCTGATAAAATGTGTCAGTTTCATTTACCATGGTCTTTTCTTTGGTAAGGCCATTTACTCCAATGATCAGTACTAAATATCCTAATTGTGTTGATGCGCTGTAAATAACAAACAAAATAAGGTGTGAAATCATTGATAGTTTTTCTCAGTTCAAGTTTTCATTCTTTTCTTTTCATCAATCCCTTGTAAAAAGATGCAAGCACTAGTTTTACTTAGAGAGGAAGTTGAACATTTTTTAAATGCTATGCATAATCCATCAGTGGTAGTCAATATAAGCTGAGGTGGCCATGTTGATAACTTCAGTCAGGTCCAACTACCATAATTTGAGAGCCCCAGGAGGCTGAGTCCTTTAAAAAGCATGCCTTTACCAATTAATGCTCTCTTACCTCTGTCTATACGAGTCCAAGCCTGGGGCTTGACCAATGTGGATACGTATATTTGAGAAAGCTAGCATTAGCTTCCTTTGTGTCAGTTGCTATTCCTGGGGTTATCCTCCAAGAGTATTACTTTCTGCCATATATTGTTCATCTTGCACTGATACATGGTGTTAAGCCCCCACAAAGCCACATTAACTACCATGGTGTGTAAATTCCAATTGATGCAGCATTAAGTAACCTTGATGTACTGCAGACAACAAACACAAATCAAGCCAGAAGCATAATTAAAACATTGATATAAATGTTCCAAGTACAAATTTGTATCTTTTTTTCTGTCATTCCTTAGTTTTACTTTAAGGTGAAGCTGATTATATACATAAGGACGGAATCCTATTGATACAAAGATTGCAATCAATAATTAGTGCGAACACTGGATATTTTTAAACAAATCCTATTTCATTCTAACTTGCATTTAATATTCTTTTATGCAGCCTTCAAATTCCTTCCAGAACAAAAAAAAACTTTTCATATTTATTATGGCCTGTGGGTTACATTACAAATGTTGTAATGTACTGATGGATGTGTGCTTATTTATGTATGGTCAATGAGAGCATCCCAAGACCCATCCATAGAATATGGTACATGATACAAAAATAAAAGTGACAACTTACTCGTTGCGCCAGCACAGGAGAAACAAACCTGTGAATATGACGTACAATTTTGCCAGCAACACCCTGACGACTCTGAAAATAAAAAAACAGACAATGCAATGGTATGCAATTATTCTCACTAACTACAGCTACCTGTCTCGCATCCCACTTCACACCCTAACATGGAGATTAGTAGAAATGGAAAGAATATATATATATATATATATATATATATATATATATATATATATATATATATAAAAACAATATATATATAACAACATAAATATATAAGAATTCAACTGATTGGCTGATCAAATTAGCAAATATGGACAAGACGGTCTCAGTAAAGCAACTAATTATTTCCCTAAATTTTACCAGCAGTCAGTAACGTGTAACAAAATATCATAAAACTGCTATTGTAAAACTGGAAAATGCATGTAAACGTTTTGGTATAATACAAACAGGTAGTGAAGGTTATCATTATGTTCAACCACAGGATTCTGACTTTAAAATGATGAAACCTCTGAAAAACAAAATGACGATATCAGTACTATAAATTAGCATAAGCATCTGTTTAGATTTAAAATGGTATATTAGTATTTGAAGCTTCTTTCTTTACAAAATGAAAATGAACATGAATGAGACGAAAACCAAACAATCACATGACAAGTTAACTGACTTGTTTGTTTTAGGGCTTAACGCCATTTTCCGGCTATACATAGTGGCCAGTATTATTGATGGAGGAAGAACCAGAAGGAACCACAGACTCACGAGAAGCTACTGGCAAGCTTTCTCACATAACTACATTAGCCGAATCTTAGACTCAAACCCAAGCAGACAGAGGCGAGACGGCAGTGATCTGCAATGGAAAGTGCTTTAGACCACTCGGCGCCCCTGACTGTCTTTGTAAACACTGTTCATTTCTTGTAGTAACTAGAAGATGACAATGCATGATAAATTGTGAAAACTATTCCAATCAACAAAAAGAGATTGAAATCTAACAAGTGGTGTAAAAAATCAGTCTCATGATCAAAGCTGAGAAGTGGGTCCTTGTACAGTCTTCAGTATGCTGAAACATCAATTGGATTTGGTACAAGTGAAGTCTCTCTAGTAGAACCAGTTCTACTACCATGTTCAGAACTCCCAGAAAAGCAAGGTAAAGAAGATTTGGTGTAAGACCCACAACGAGGGGCAAAATCCGTTGGATCCCGTCGGGTTGAGCATGAACCGTCCTCTGCCTGATTAAGAAAATAATCTCTATGCACACAAAGTTCTGAGAAGGGATAAGATTGGACGTCTTTAAATTGGGGATTAAACCGAGATGAGTCACAGCTGCCTAACATTGGGAGAGGTCCAAGAGAAAGAGAATATCAGGGATACAGTGCATCAACCAGTGTTAGATGTTTAGGCTCTATTATACAGTAACAAAAAAAGTGAAAACAGCAAGCTTCATAAAATTTAACAAATAATTTATTTCCCTAGAAGAAACAAGGTAAAAATGAAAATTTTAACTTGTCGTTTTAAGAATCAAATCCAAAAATACTCCCAGAATTAAAAGGAATAGGCCTTAGGAATAAATCATTCTAATGAATTTGTGTTTGAGTCCCAACAAGAATCCAAGATGAAAGGCAATGATGTATAATGTAACCTGCATAGTACATTCGTGTCTAGAGTTCCTTGTAAATAAAGAAGAAATTGCACTCAAGTGTTTGAATTTCAAATAAATTTTCTGTCTTTGTCCAAGAATTCTGTATGAGCACTAAAGAATTCTCCAGGGAACCGAACTAATCTCTTAGAATCCATAATCTGAAGAAAATTTAAAATAAAACTCAAAAATAAAAATCAAAACTGTCCGAACAGAAGAAAAGAACTTTACATCAAGTTTGTAAAAATCTATATTAACACTCTAAAATATCATTTTCAGTAAACAAAATTACATTAAAATAGCATGCAATCGAAAAAGAAAAAATTTCAAATAACAAAGAGACAAGTAAATTAAATCAAATATAAAATTAATCAGATATACGTAACACGAGTCATTTATATATTACCAAATGTGGAGCAGTAAAGCTCTTGTCTGCGTGACCATTACCACCATCACCCTAGTAATGACTCAAAAACCATGTGTTCCAATGTATATGGATACTAGCAGCATAGTACACACATTTGCAGAGGTTTACACGAGTCAGGCATTGGCTTTTAATATAACGACGTAATACCATCTCATCTCTGCTTCGTTCAATATAAGGGATGCCACTCTCCTTAAGTGGTCTTACTGTTATCTAGTTTATGGAGTTTCCATTCAGCATATTTTACAAAGCATGACGAACATACAGATTTATAAAATACTTTAAAGTCATTATATGAAATGCTTTCAATCAGAAATGGGTGATCTTAGGTCAGCAGTGGCAGTGTTTCTTTATCTACTCTTTAATACCCTTTGTCAAATTGACTAGGCAGCAAACAGTACAGAATAATTTTCCTATACTGAACAAAAACATTATATTTCTACAATATCTGTGTTATTTTACATGCTTGTAAATTTTAAGATTCTGCCGTTTTCAACGAAAAGAATTACAAGAAAAGATGTAATTTGTTTATTTAGGAGATTTTAATGTAATTCAAAGCTTTGAACATTGCTGTTATTTCTGCAGTTAAATTTGTCCATATTATCCAGCAAACAGATTGTTATAGTGCCATGCGTTGCAATAGCAGATCCAACTTTGTCTCCATCTTTTGAGTTTTCTTTATACAGGGATATGTGGGTGCAATACGATACTCTAGACTTCATTGCTTGTACTCTGAAACAGTGGAGGATTCATTGAGAATTTTTTAAATTTACAAAGAACAATTAGTATTTTGGGAGATGTTGATTACTATGGGCACTGTGGTGATTTGAGAATACAAACATTTTCAATATTCCCAACATTTACTTTTTTGAAGCGGCAAACTCATCATCTGGGTTAAAGAGAAGGTTAATTTTCCTTAATTTGGAGGCTTTCAGAAAGGAAGTTGTGATGGAAACAATGTCCCTGACTGTCAAATTATGCATTCTTCTGTTGTGTGTGTGTTTGTTTTGGATTTTCAATGTAGCTTTAATAATTTGTCAGTCATGTCGCTATGATGTTTTCAGTGAGTTTTTACCCATGTCTAGCACTAGGGTATCATACCGCAGACATATAGCATGATGTCCGACCCAGTCATATTATTGCTAACACCAGGCAGTACTAAAATAATATTTTTTTTATACACAGGCCCAAGGCTGGTGAATTTACTAAACTCACAAGCCCTGATTGACATTTCATATGCCTGGACATTTTATTCATGTAAACTCACACATCAGGAGAAAAATCTCCTGATTTGATCGGGGGGGGGGGGGATTTCCACGCCTATCTCCTGATCTCATATTTCTCAATTTTTCCAAAGAACTCCAGATTATTACGATATGTGTGTCAATTTTCATTTTCCTGAAGAAGAAAAATCAATAAAATTTCATGGCTGACCAATATGTGCCCCCCCCCCCTCCCCCAAAAAAAAACGTTTCTAGGGGGTACGTCCTATTTTACCTGGAAATGTGGTCAATATTTACTAAAAATGTCATCTAAAAACCTTTACAATTTTGGTCCAAATCTCACAACTTTATTTGTTATTCTCAACACTTGGCTTTCAAAACGTTGACAGGTATGCTGCACTCCAATATCCACAAACCCCAAATTTCCCCATTTTTAACATTGTCACATGACATTGCAATAGCTACAATTTGAGTATAATGATAATCAAAAGGAATTAAACTAGAACACTATTCCCAGAACTGAAATGAGCATGCTTTGCATTCTATATATTATGCAGTATAATGCTATTTCAAAGAAACGTTTATAAACTTGTAAAAACATATAATACATAATAGATTAAACATTCTCATTGAAGGCGAAATGTAATATCTTTTGTTCTTGTACACATATCTATCATCTCTTTGATTTACCCATAATGGGTTTTTCCATTTCCTAATCATTATAACCTATGAAAATTAGCACAATGGGTAAAGCCACTGCAACACATCTCGTCCAGTTACTGAGAAACTTTGATTTTGTATCAGACCTCTTTTCTTTTAACTTCTGCTATTTAAACCATCCAGATTTATATCAGTTTCAATCATTACTGATGACAATTCATACATATTACAGGTAAAGAGCATAGACTCAACAGTTTTTGCTGTTGGCATTCTTTTTCTACTTGTCTTTATATTTTTTTTAAAATTAAGATTACTGAAAATAGTGTTTCCCAGAAAAAAACGACCATGTCAGGCGGTTTGAGAGTACAAAGTCATATTTTTAGCACAGCTTCCTAACAGTAGCGAAAGACCCGGATATTGAAAATGAATGACGAATACTCGTTCACAAAAAAAGTTGTCGACAACACTATCAAAATATTATATATCATCAGCAGCACACTGGTCTGAGTAGTCCGAGTTTCCTCTGACCCTTGCCACCCCATTTTCGATATTTGGAAATTCTTGTTGGGGTGTAGGGACAGAATGTATTTCCTATCAAAAAGTTGGAATTCGCCGACACCATTTGATGTCGGCATGGGTAGCAGCTCACATGCCAGCCCAGCAAACTTGAATGATCTTTCATCAAGATATACCAGCATGTAATTGATAAGAATATGATTTAGTTTCTCAAAAATCGTGAGCATAGCATTTGTTTTGCCTTTAATCTGCTAACAGATGAAAGTACATCATTGCTGAAATTTGTTCCGGATCTGGCTATTTGCATTTCTAGTCACATGACTACACAAATCTCGCAACCTAGGTCATACAGTCACGTGATATCGACAATAAGCAAATTTCCAAAAGTTGTTGTACATTATAATTTGGACATATTATATAGAAACACATCAATAAATATGGTCTGTTCTCTCCTCATTAAACCATACAGATGCTATAAATATAATCCGTGAGAAAAGTAGAACAAAGTTTGCTATAAATAGAACATGTTACTGTAGGAAAGTACAAGTCCACGGACAAGAGTACTCGTATATTGTAGTTATGTAACGTGGTCTTTTCTAAAATACGGTCTGTGGGATTAATGGAATATTAAAATAAACGAGATTTCTGGAAGGTGGATGTACCGAAAAAATGTAATCCATATACGTTTATGCGTAATTTAGTGGAAAGTTTTATTGCTCAAGGGTTGTACATGTCTCTCATGTTCTAACAAGTACCCGGGTACCTGTTGAACGGCGCAACGGGTACCCGGGTAAGTTTTCCGTGGTTTTTGATAGCCCCACAGTCTACTCCTCAGTCAGTATTTGCCATGATCCATATTAAATCCAGGGCTTTGTGACATTTATCCCTGGGAATTTACTATACGGAAGAAAATAGCTTACAGTTGAAAATAACCCCTAAAATATATGTCCTTCCACAACAGAAATAAGAGATCTATTAAGATGTTTTGGGTCATTATGAAAATGATGTAACTGGTACAAATTAATGCAGTTAGTTTCTAACTTCAGAAATGTGGACTGGTTTTCTTCTTCCTATTGTTTATGCTCCTTCTGCATTTGTCATTCAAGTGCATGCATATACTTTAATATGTCAGAACAACACCTTTCCCATTTACCTACAACTAGACGATAATGTGAATAATACACATAAGGTTTCAAAGTAATCTTCCATGTAATCTAGAAGTAATAATGACAAATGTGTGCTAATTGACATACAAGTAACAAACAAAACACCATTCCATAAGCTCTTCTTGCCTTTGATGAGTCAAACTGATAAAACGTGGTGGTTTGCATTGGCTTGCACTTGCTGTTATTCCAGTTGCATCTAAGCTGTCAAAGAGGTAGGGGAATGGATCTCATTAACACATTAACCCCTGGTGCCATGTTTATGGCGCAGGAGGTAGTAGCCTACTGCCAAGCTCTGTCAAAGTCATGTCTGATTTACTAAAGTGGGTGGTGTTGTAGAAAGGTAGACAGGTTTAGATCTACAATGACACCAAATAATCTGGGCATTTTTGTTGCACTACAAAATACAGACGAAAAAACTCTTTTTGGACTCATTTTTTTTCTTCACCCAAAATTTGAGAGTGGTTGGAGTCTGATTTTGTGTCCAGATTTTATACGTTTTTGTCTCAGATCTAAGGCAGATCAGACTGGTCTAAACTGCACACAGTCTGTGCAAAAAATAGGATATGGTGAGCATTTTTAATAAAGAGTGGTCTTCATACGCAATTGATGTGTCTGTAAAGCAAAAACATTAATCTTCTATTGCGCAAGTAAAATAATCAATTAAAAAAAATGTTTCTAACAAAAATAAGTCTAAGCATTAGGCTAATGGAAAATTGCTTGAAAGTCAATGCATTAGGATATATTTAGAAAAAGTCCCCAAAATGTATTTCGTACTCGTACTTCATGCGAAAACAGCAAAATCCTCCTGGGTATAATTTGTTAGGGTCTGTAAGCATTCTATAATGTATCTTTCAAAAACACAGTTTTGGAGTGCGTACCAGACCAAATTTGTGATACTGATACTATTGAAAATGGATGAATATTTATTTCATTACTAGGCAACTTCAAAAACTTGCACAGTTTGGATCAAGTAAGGCTTGTGTAAATCAGGAATCACGGCAAAGAATAGCTGTCCTGTTCCTGACACTGATAATACTGCAACTTCAAGCACTTAAGGAGAATCGTACTATTGACAGAATAAGGTAATAATTTATGAAATATTAAAACTTCCAGATGTTACAGACATACCTGTGGAATTTGATCAATGTGTGTCCCCACTAAAATCACTGGTGGTGGGAGGACTTTACAAGATGACGTATGGGAACTTGCAGAATTCAACTTTTCCTTGTCAGGTGGTGCACATGAATGTATGGAATTCATCCAGACCTGAACTAGATCTGAAAACGATCAAAATACAAAACATCAATGATTCTGTGTACAAAGTCAGAATGAAGTACATGTACTTATTGGCAAGGTATGTTAATAAGCAATACCCACTTTCTGTCCCTGACACAATGTTGTTTTTTTAACTTAATTTCATTATAAAATATGTGAAGCCTCAAATCCAATTAAGACCAAATGGTCCTTGCAACAATAACTTACTTTTATTCTTATCCTTCAAATTCGTAATTTTAGAATTGACCAAAAATAACTTCCTCAACCAGCTTCACTGGAAATACATTTTCATTAGAAGTTACCTATTTCTTTAATAGTAAGTCAACTTGATGTTAATTTAATTTTTAGAAGAGTGGAGTATAATAAAGTACTTTTGTTAGGTGAAATTGCACCTTAAAAAATTCTGAAATATATATATTTTTTTTATAAATCATGAGTTTAAGAGAAAACCTGTTACTCATAGAAGAATGATAATAATGTTAACTCAGCAACAAATCTGGGAAAACAATGGCACTTTGTGGTGTACTTAGGTAGAAACAGCACAGAACTCACCATGAACTTTGCACTCCATTATACCCTGACTGTCAAAATAGCACTCGTCTTCTACAAGATCACTAACCTCTTGACTGGCATCAGAAACCAGGAGGTATATAGCCCGTCTTGTCAAAAACATTTGGTGTGTCGTGTAAAAGGCATATTCCCCTGCAAAGTCCAACATTGTCAAATGTGCATATTTGCTAATATCTGCTTTTGCTTTATTGGGACTTTGTTGCAACAATTTTAACATGTCCCTTAATGGATCCATCTTGTAATTTTCAGTTGCAACATGTTCTCCAAGCTCTGATCCAGGCATTGTGTTTGTTTCAGACGGAGTGAGACTTCTCTGTATCACAGTGGAAGATGATTCGTTTTGTAGATTAGATGTAGATGAAGGAGTTTGGTCCATGTTCTGCTGTTGAGAACGGCGATATAGTACTTCTGTAGTCTTGTCATCGTCACCAACATGGCTCAAATAATTGCCATCACTTGTCTCCCGTTGATTAGAGCTTGCATCAAGTTCCGAATCAACTTCCCTTCCCCCTGTTTGGTAATTCTCATTTAGGACCTTGACAAGGCGCTGCAGTTTATAATCCTGTTCTGAATCTGAAAACATAAGGAACACTGAATACAGCAAAATTCTGTTTTACATCAGGATGTCAAGTTGTAATGAAATTAGAAAGCATAATTAATGCAGTACATATGATGATTTCGTCGAGAACAAAAACACGGAGTTCACACTTCGTCTGGTTCAAAACCTTCAAATTAATCTTCATTGTCATCACTGTCACCCAAAAGTACATTCAAATGCATCTCCAGATGTTTTCTCTCATTTTCAATCAACTGTCTTAAGCCACAACAGCTAAATTGTTTGATAATTCATAATCTGTTCATTCTCATCTTGCTTTGAACTCCGCCATTTTGAATAGAAATTCACCATTCGGAAAACACGATTACAATGTGCCTGCTTGCCTCAAGATTTCTAGCTGAATTCAAGCTTAACTCGCAAGATAATCCAAGTATAATATCTACTATATGTTCTGTCATAGAGAACAATGTTAGATTGTCAATTTGACAATGATAGAACCAGGTACTCCAATGCATTTAAGAGAGATAACTTTGCTGGAACTAGACAGGGGTATGAGTTATCTAGTCACAACATACCTATTTTCAATCATGTGTATCACATTTTCAAAACAAACTAACAAACAGCAGTGTCTGGGTCCATTTAAAAGTAACCTAAAAAATGTACTTGCTGCTCCACCTTCAGGTGAAAATGAAAAGTATTTCCTTGGGTCAAGGATTTGATCATAAATTAATCTTTGGTCAAAAATCAAACTGAATGGCTGATATTGTTTTTCGAAATGTCATAGCGATGCTCAATCTTTATCAGACAAAACAGATGAAACTGTTATTCATTTGCATGAAATCAAAATATGAAACAGCTTCATTCAATTCATTCCACAGATGCATCCTGTCTTTATGTTTGACTCCAAAATTTAAACTAGAAACCAATACAATTATGCAATACTGTATTAAGTCATTCAGCTTTAACTATTCTCATTGTTAACTTTTGACATATGAAAGTTATCATACACAGGGCTATCATGGGGGGGAGGGGATGGCAGGAAAGATGGGTAAGTGCCTGGGTTGCAAATTCTGGGCAGGAGTATGCCATTTTCTGAAAGGGAGGAACCAAACGTGACATCCATCCAGATCACTATTTCATCCAGTGAAAACTTGCAGTGGTTCTGGTCATAAATATATGCAGTAAATGTAGAACTTTGTGTAGCGCATAATCTTTAGAAGCAAATATATAATGATATGATTACAAAAATCAAAACACCGTGAATTTAGAAAACAAAACAATGCTGAAAATATTTAAGGTCAGAAGCATTATTAACTCATTCAGCCCCAACAAACTTATCAGTAACACTGCTATTGTGCCCCAGCCACACTAAGCTTTGTCTAGCTGCTTGTGCCCTAGTGTTTTACCTGTTTGGAATTTTTTGTAAAAATCATGCACATGCCTTCACACTTACTTTAATATCTCTTCTTGTATCCAATATTAATCCAGGACATCTTCACCAATTAATATCAATGAATTTGTCTACACAGTGATGTATCCTTCTTTCTATTTGTCTTTCACAATTTAGTTATACACTTTTTACAAAATTATGTGGCAACATTGTTAGGAATATCACATCAACGCCTAATTCCATTAAAATAAACCAGGAAAATTTAATATGTGATATGGTTTGAAACAATTTGTACATACATTTACTTGGAAATGTTCACATCTAGTTTCTGGTTCAGATAGAACTCTATTCAAAAAACACATTTTGCAGGTTGGATAACACGTTTTGTTTGGTGATACCAAAAATACAATATGCATTTTTAGGCATATGGATTGGTTTTGTTTGCGATGTCCGTGTACATTATCTCCAGAAAAGGTAATAAGTGAAAAAAGATAGATTTCTCATTTTTCTTGTCAATTTGTCAATGACTCAATGATTGTTGTAGGTCCAGGATTCATTCCACTAAATCATTGATTTGGACAGGACGAAGACGTTCGCTCCAATCTGCAAGATCAGCAGAAACTCTTTCACTTACGCTATCAGCATCTTCTTCTTCTAATGATTCAACCTCAAGAATCTTCAATGTCCCATTCAAAATCTCGCATATTATCCAACTGTCAAACATATCTTTCCTCTACTTACTCAATATTTTCGAGATCAAACCCGAGAAACTCCTCATTTTAGCCCTCACCACCATCAAAAATCACTCGTGCTTCAGCCATCATTTTACGATGTTTCAATAAAAAGAACACGCGTATTTAAACTGCTTTGAAGTAGTTATCCTTGGTTTCCGAACATTTAAAGTTTGACCAAATGAAAGTAAATTCATTTCTGATTGGATACAAGTGAGCCTGATTCTTGGAAAAGCCCCATTTGTAACTAATCAGAGACTTTCTCTCGACCACACATTCAGTCCGAGTATGAACGGTACCGGCCATTGAATGCAGTCAAGAAACTGCAAGCCAGGACGGTATCGGCCGTTGAATGCAGAAACTGGATTACGTGCACAGACGGTATCAGGTCTGAATGAGTCAAGTCTTTAAGTTTGTTCTTGCATTCAAAAAAGGTGAGTTGGGCCCTGGTATACAAAAGAATCCTGTCCATATGACTTTGTTTTCATAGTGGAAATAATGAGTATACGTTTGTAAGAATAGGAGCATACATATCTTACTTGTGTGTACACATGGGTGAGGCCAGGTAGGTATGTTGGACTAGAGTCTGTCAGTATGTATATAGTGAAATCCTAACACCTGTGCTATTTAAAAAGAAGATGATATATATCCTGTGCTGAAATCTTCTTAAGACGTTTCATTTTCATGTCTTTCAACAGACCAACAAATTGGTCTCCTCATTTTTTTGGACTGCTGTCAGTCAAAAAAAAAAAGAAAAGGTGGAGAACAGTTTGTTGGTCTAATCTTTCTTTCTTACTAATTTGACTGCTCCCTTTGACCAAAATAATTTGGCCTGAATTAATATAAGGTACATTTACACTATTAGCAGTTATCATTTACACTATTAGCAGTTATCTGCTCCATTCTTACAATTTACCAGTGAAGTCCAGGAAGTGAAAATGACCAGGCGGAACTAAGTCTTTTTTAAAGGTGCACATCTGAAGTAAGGCCAAGTTATATACAAGCCAGTACAACCATTGAAGAAAACCATTCACATGTTTTCCATTAAAATTGCAACCTAATATAAATTACAAAACAGAAGAGTGACACTTTAGAACCATTGTCAAGATATGCACTGTGGTTGCCATATTGTACAACAGGTCAAATGGAACTCTCTACATAGAGATCAAACCACCAAACCCCCATCAGCCACTGTCGCTTCAAACTAAAGTAACTGTTTGCTGAAATTTCCAGGCTATCTAAAATAAGGTGCAAAAATATATGTGTTTCCTATTGTACTGAATTAGGGTAGGTAGTTGGTATTTTATATATCCATAGCACAAGTCAATTGCATGTGACCATGGTATGTTTTTAAATATTTTAAACAAGAAATATATAAAGGTAATTTCAACCCCTGTTCATTATAAATCACCTCATCCTCTGACCTAATAGAGGGTATACTGGGTACATGAAATATAGTGATGGATATAACATGAACTATACTAATAAACATGGCACGAAATATCAGGATGAAAATAACATGAATTATAATGAATATAATATTAAACATAATGATGAACATAAAATTAAATATCATGATGGAAATAAACATGAAATGTTAAGTCATGGTGGTTTAAGTAACCAGATATATCACTTGTTTTATCAACAACATTTCATAAAATGAAATACATTTCCTTAAAACATTACTAAACATTGATTACGAATTGCAAAGGTCATTTAAAATTGAACCATAGCCAGTGCCTGTCACACTTACTTATTAAAGTAAATTTTGATTCAAGTCAACTTTGGCAATAGCAGGCTTCATTGATCTGAGCAGGAAATATAACACAATATAACCAAAAAATTAAATCCTCTTAACAAAAGTTTAGGATAAGGAGTTCAGGACTCTTCACTTATGAAACTCAGGAATTTCCAGAATATTTCAGAGACTCACTGACATAACTCACATTCAAAAGTTTCTCAAATTCAGAATAATAGAGTTAAATAAAATACCACATTCTTAATATTTTGATAATATAAGGTTGGAGTTCTTAGCCCATTAAAATATCTCACTAAAAGGAAAACATTGTTCAATAAAATGAATATACATCTAAATTTCTAAACTCTAAAGCATCAAACACACACACAAAAAAACAAACAACACTAAAATCATAAATGTCTAATAAAGTTATTTTACATTAGGTAATGGTTTTGTTTAAAAAAAATGCTAATTGTAAATGAGTACAATGATGGCAGATACAAGATCATTTAATAGAAAACCGTTTTGCTCAATGTTCAGCTGACATTGGTAACAGTCCTACTTCCCAAGCTACAGCTACAATGGACCACTATGATGCCTGCTACAGCAGATGTGTTGGCTTATCAGAGTGGTTGACCAAATCTGAGGGCAACATATCTGTGTTCATGATACTGGTGTTGTACTGGAGCTAGAGATAAAGAAATGCTCACAGGGACCCTGCACATCAGTAATAACAACAATATTTCAACAGAAAATAAGTTTAAAGCGATGGAAGAAAATGTTAACTTAACTTTTTGAAAAGTTTATTTCCAAATGCAGTTCTCACTGGGGACATGGTGCATAAATCCAGAAAGATGTGCCAAATGAATAAATCGGGCCACGAATTTGCTAAGGCCATTCCTGATGGTATGTGCAACAACCTACACTGGATGTGGACTTGGCCAAAAATTTAAAACTAATGGAAAAGAAGGTACTATCCAAATTAGAAAACACCTATGGGCATTGCATATAAGCTGCAAGCAGCATGTAGAAAATTAATGTTATTGGAATGAAAGTTCAGAGAGATCAAAATACTATATATCCCAGAACTATTGAGAATATTGGAAAAGGGATGATAATAATCTCTCTGAAACAAGAGAGACGAGTCAATCCTCATAGACAAGGTCGAAAATGTCAGGACCTGTCCTAAAAATATTCAGATTGGAAGTTTGTCATCAGATGGTGAATTGGTCTACACATCTATGATTTAGTGCAAATTGTCAAAGCAGCAAGCCACAAGTTACCAACCTTTATTGTAACAGAGAGCTACAAGATGTGGTTCAATTTGATTTAAAGAAGTTCCCAATTGGCAGAGGTGGACTTCGGATGAGATATTAGATGAATTTATTCCAGGTTACAAGGTGCTACTAGTGAATTTGTGTATCAACAATTGTGTGTGTGTGTGTTTGCGTGACTACCGAGTAAAGAGCAAATAATTGTGTGATACCTATGCTACATGGCTAACATATCTCCCCAAAAACATGTCCATTTTGAAAACATGAACATGGGAGTACAATTGCACATTACTAAATATATAAGCTAGTAAATTGTGCAGTACATACATACCTAGAACAAAATGCTCTTTAGTTTGTTTAATTTCTCCTTATTTCCTGTTTTTCTTTTTAAAAAAAAATTGTACACTTATTACAAGCACTATAGCATAATAAGATAAGGAAAAACAACATGGGAAAGAGGGGAATGGCCATTGTGGTGGAAGTGGGTGGAGAGAGGAGCCACCTAATATCACCACATGCTAGCCCTGGGCCTCCCTTCTAGACAGTCGTAATGTTTTTTTTACATAGGTTAATCTATATTATGATTTGACTGTCTAACCATTCCAAATAGAAATACATGGATAGCATGCAATATAACATAGCGAACACCTGGCAAGACTAACTATCTATATAATAGTTCATATGAGTTGTAGAGTTAATGTTACACTAGAAAAAGAAAGTGTACTAAACCTATGTCAAAATTCTATAACAATTATAGCAAATTCTTTTAGAATTTTTACAAAACACAAACACCATGCATATTCTATGGAGGTTACAGAAACACATATTATCCTTTAATCATTTGGCACTATGGGATCCTCACTATGAGGGACAAACCAATAAAAACAAGATAAAAAATTTGAAATACATTTAGAATTTATAGTTTAATGAATGTTAAAATAAAACTTTTAAATATTGATGGCACAAATTAAACAAACTTGCCTTAAAGAGGCCTGCATAATTTTATTGTAAATAGGAGGATATTTAGTAGTTTTTGTATATAATCTACCGAGACTATTTGTTATTTACATCTAGTACTGTATTTGCTATCACATTTCATACAAAATACTGTCCTGTATTCAGAGATCAAACGGAAAGACCCTGCCTTGAATGTGTTAGCTCCCTTCTATACAAGCCGGATGTGACATTATTTGAGACGATTAACGTATACGAGTCGTATGCAGCTTGTGAAGCGAAGTGTCAAGTAGAAACAAAATGGTTCAATACACAGCTTGAAATTGTATGAGTAAAATATAAGTTAAGTGTCTCTCGATATGCTCTGCCATTTAATCTTTCAGAAAAAATAACAACAAAGGAACATACAGAACACTTCATTCTTCTTCTATACCACCTCTGGGTAGCTCCGATACTGCACAGATAACCCATAAAGGTACACTAAACAATTTATGAAAATCTTTGAAAGGACTAAAAATATAAATATATAAATAAATAAGAGATGACCTTACTCAAGTTGGGAAAAGTACAATTTAAATTACCCAAAAATGTATGGAGCCCCACTTGAGCACAGTCGAACGTGAATATGAAATTAACAGACAATGCGAAGAATACCACGGAAAAAAATACAAGCATTAACACAATAAGTTTCTTCGCCCCCACCCCATGAAGAAAGATAGTACACCGTACTTCGTGCAGAATTAAAACTGAAATAAATGAATATAAAAAGTTCTGGGAAAAAACATAGGACAACTGTGACAAAATGGATGGTAGCAGTTTATCCTTACAAAGAAACAATGTGTATGTATGTATGTATGTATGTATGTATGTATGTATGTATGTATGTATGTATGTATGTATGTATGTACAAAGAAATAATGTATATGTCTTTGTAGGGATAATCTGCTACCATCCAATTTGTCTCAGTTGTCCTATGTTTTTCCCAGAACTTATTTATAGTCATTTTTTATTTTTAATATATATATATATATATATATATATATATATATATATATATATATATATATATATAACAACAACATAAATAGCATACATGAGATATAGGTGACCTCTAGCCAAGGTTGACAAAATGAACTAGAAAAGGAATTTCGAGATTAGGTGAATAAAACCTACTTGGATGATCAACCCTAAGGAAACACTAGGAATAAAAGAACATCAAACTTTAACTAAATAAACCGAAATTTAAAGCAAAAAAAGGAGAAAAGATATATTTAAATAAAACCTAACTACATCTCGGGGGAAACACACGAATACATGAAAACTTTGTTCATTTTTTACGAAAAAGCAGAGGGGGCATCTGTCTGGTGCCCTCACCCACCCAGCCCCCAAAAATTGTGTGAATAATATAACTTCCTGACAGAAGATTAATTCTGTTTTTCACGTTTCCAAAGGACCATAAAAGGAGATCTTTATGGGAGATTAAATTAAAGAGAGAACGCTTTATGCTAACCCAACATAGCAGGTTGTGCCAGAGACATTTCGAGCTTGAATGTTTCTCAAAAAACTAAAGAGTAGCACCATTGTCAGAATTTCTTGAGTCCTGTTCATCTTTGTCCCACGAATCTATCATGTAAGGTTGGAGTTTAATGGAATATTCTACTTCGGGAATGTTATCCACACCCCTGTCATCACTGACAGTCAACATAATTTAAACATTCAAGCAGAGCCATCTCATAGAATGCTGGACGGCATTATCATCAATATATGGAGAACTCACCCCTTTTAAAACTCACCCTGGGAGAACTCATCAGAACGTATCTGGAGAAGTCGCCCCAGAGTGGTTGGATAAGTTGCTCGAAATGGTTGTAAAAGTCACCCCAAAACTTGTCATCCAGAAGACCTATTTAATATTTATCTTTGAATTCAATAAATTATTTAAAGGCATACAATCTAAGTAAAAACGAATGAAATTATATATTTCTTTTTTCATTTTGTGATTACTTACTTGGTTGAAAATTTATGATTCAGGCTGTTACTGAGGCCGAAATCAGGCTAGTATCGGAAATTTTGTGATAAAATACGCGATTTTTCATTATTGTCTGGCAGACACAAAAAAATCGCAATTTGCCACTCCTATATTCATGTAACCTCTAAGTTGACCTCTCCCGAAGATTAAGATTTTTAGCCATGCGCAAACATGTGTTTACAAAAATAATGGCGGACGCAGTCACGCAACTATAAATCGAAAGCGATTCTGAAAGGGGGGGGGGGGCTCTCTGGGCAAATTATGGCAGCACACGCATATGTATTGGTGACCAGCATGAACGATGAAATAAAAAAAGTCCATTTTGAGCCTGAAAACTAATCCAGAGGTCGCCAAATTCTTGCTGGATAGGTGAGTCTCACTTTTGCAATGAACAGTCAACTTTATATACCGCTATTTTATTTCTGTATTGTTAATTCTTTATCAAAACTTTTAAAATAACATGTTATCTAAACTGGCATTATTCCATTTAGCTTGAAATAAAATGTCACAGCCCTGCAACAATATTGCTGAAACCCGCATGTAAACCATGACATATACTGCGCTTTTTTGAGGCTACCAAAGGAGAATTAATGATCACGCAACCATAAGACTTTATTTAGAGGCAAGCAGTCACTACTGTTTTTCTTGAATAAAAATTATATATAATGTTAATGGTGATGGCTGTAAATGAAAGTAAATCAATACGGTTAAGTATATTGTATGCATACTATTATTTGTAAGTATATATAATGACTGTGTTTAATGAAACATTTTTTTCCCTTGCTATGTTAGTTATGAATTGAACGGCAGTGAAAGGAAAACACCAGAAACAGAGAGAAATGTCACAGAAGACATGACCACAACCTCTACACCTGGGCCAACAATTGATAGGGTACAAATTCCTGCTGTGTCTGATATAACCACATCAGAATCAGATATGGCATCTGTGTATTACTTCATTTTATGAAATGTTATGTATATTTACTTGTTTACAAATATTTGGGTAGATGCACATCTAAGGAATTTATGTATTACCTGGAAATGTATTATTCTATATTAGTTTAATATTTTGAAAATATGATTTGTTTTATTTAGAATAATACTTTTGTTGTAAATTGTTTGTTGGCATATGTCTTTTTTGTTATTTATATGTTTCTCATCCTGCTGTTTGTATTTTAGTGAAAGGGCCTCAAGGGAGAATAGTCTTTGACTAAATGAGTCATCTCTTTAAATAAATTATTATTATTATTATTATTATTATTATTATTATTATTTATATTATTATTATTATTATTATTATTATTATTATTATTATTATTATTTCTTGAAGCATTATCCTTCCCATCGTAATAACCAGGATAAATGATAATGCTTTCTGTTGATACAAAACTAAATATTTCCAAGTTCAACATTATTACTTAAACATTTCAAAATTTTATTTTAAGGGATTCAGTCTTGTCTGAAGTTGAAAACTTAAGAAGAAGGAAAGTGTTATGATGGATAAGTCTAAACGTTTTATCAACCCATTTGAGAAAGTATACTAACAAAAATAATTGTGATACATACATAAAAGGGAAATATTTGAGTTAAGTATACTAAAAAACAACCATTATGATGCGTGCATGATATATGTAACTAAACTAAAAGTAATTGTATAATATATATATATATATATATATATATATATATATATATATATATATATATATATATATATATACACACACATGTATAGTATTGTATTGGTATTTGTGGATTGTATTTGTGTATGAACCAGAAAGTTGCTCCCTCAAAAGCTTTGTTTGCTGTGTATGAACATACAAGTTAAAATGTTTAATTACAATATATCTTAAATATCGTATTGATGCATAATTGAACGAATGAAGATGTACTGGTTATTATATTAAAAAATGAATACATTGTATTATTAATACAAATCACACTAAGGCCATAGTTATGGTTTGTCCGTTTAGTACGCATGGAGAGGGCAAGGGCTGTTTACGCGACTGCATATGCCTGTGTATGGGGGTGGGTGGTATACTGATAATGTATGTACACATACCTCAATAGTAATTTGTCTAATATGTAACCTACTTGACTGGGTTCAGTTGGTGTTTGAGTTTTAGTGAACAATAGATAAACTTTTAAAAGTAATGCAGCTTATTTCTTTGACGCAGCGAGACATTCAACATTGTTGGATTATCTGTTAAATTAAATACATAATATTATTCATCCTTGATCTTTTCTGTGTGGATTAAATATAGTCTGTTCTACAGAATATGGAGGGCAATCACATGTATGCAGATAGGATGTGTGTAAAGAAAGTATGCATGTGTACAGGGAGGGAGGCGTCAAGCTTTGCCTGAGTTTTTAGCACATGCCCACTGTTGGAATCAGATTTTGTTTCCGGATTTTTTTACTTTTTTGCTTGCAGTATAATTCACACCGGTCTGAGCTATACACAGACAGGTGAATATTTGCTAAGGTAGGATAAATTAGGGATTGGAAGTAAAAAGTGGAAAACGATGGGTCAGAAGAAGAAAAAATCCAACTTTTACCGTTATGCAGATGCTGAATGATGTTTCTAGCACACCTAGGCATATATCTAAGCAAAAAATTGTTGGAAGCAGATGTATTTTTAGGTATTCAAACTTAGCCCACAAATGCGTTCAGGTCACAAGGAAAAAATATTGAAGGGTGGAATGAGTTGATGATTCTCTGCCTGTATAATGCTATTGTACATTGGCATTTTCATCAAAACAGATTTATGGGGATTTATAAATTTTAAATAGTTCTCTGCATCTGAATCAATTTATTTATATGTATGTTTAGATTGAGGTAAATGCAGTGTGTTTTGGCCATATGATGTATTAAAAAAAGCACAGCAGAAACTATACATTGTAATTCAATTAATCTTTTAGGAGTAACAAGATTAAAACCATGAAATTGCAAGTCAGTAATTTTTTCATAGATTTAGTAAGTTGTTAGGTTGAAGAACGACTGCAATAAATTAATACTTAACAACCATATGGTGAAATCTCAGAATTATTGTATATGATCTTTCTCCCAGAGTGAGTTCTTGATAATTCATTATCAACACAACGCCGGTGTGTAAACATTGTCTCAAATGACATCACAGTTGCTATTTGGGTGGGGGAGACCATTGCTTTATTAAAGATGGATACGGAGATGTGATTGGTTCTTCATAAATTTCATCACAACGAGTAAGAGTGAAAGGTACAAATTTTCATAAAATGAACCATATAGCAAATAATGCCAAATTATATAAAAAGTCTTCAGTTTTGCATGTTTGTCCTCTTTAAGGCCATGCATGTACATGACTAAAAAGTTTGAAAACAGTAAAGCAATCTGTGCAAATATGCAGTGACAGAAAAAAAAGATAATACATATATAATATTGAAATATAGCTTTGGACAAATTGCAAATTGTGATACACGTGCTGTACGTGAGGAAGGATAATGGTGCAAAAATAGACAATTGTCAGAGCTGGAAAAGTACTTTGACACTTAAAGAATAGAGACAAGCGAGGGGCCAGTTTTACAATGTTGATGTAAAAAAGGTATTTGGGAGAGTGACCTGTCTGTCTGCAATACCAATAGAAATATGACCTACAATGTCATTGGCAATGGTTGCATTAGATGTAAAAAACAGAAACTTTACCAAATTAGCAGAAGGGTTAAATTGGAAAGGAAGAAAAGACTATAAATGCATATTGAGGCCTGTAGCAAATGCAACTATAATACAACATGGGAAATTATCAATAGGAGAAATAGCTATAGCTGAAGAACCAGCAACCATCATGAGAAAATCGAGAAGAAAACAGAAGAACTATATATATCAGATTTACCCTATAAATCCCAATATAAACCACAGTTGGGCACTTTGAAAAGAAATTTCACGTCAAAGTTACAAAGGCTACAATGAATGCTCACCCAGGATACCCAATAAAAAATCGAGTCAAGCAGCTTCAAGTAAATACAAAAGATCAAAACAATGAAAAATGTAATTTTTTTTACACGGTGTCCTGGTAGAGGATGCCTACAAAAAAAAAAAAAAAAAACTTTTGGATTTAGATCTTATGGATATGGTGTGAGTAGACAGTGAATCCAATATTTCCTTGATGTTCAATCTCCAAGTAATTTGTGTTGTCAAACTCTTGTATGACAGCTGACTATTTAATAGGTGTGCTACTACGAGAAAGAGAACACCAATACTATACATATTTCTGTACAGAGAAATCTGGTTGAGGAAGGATATTCTAGACTTGAAGGCAGATATAATCTCTGAGCCCTCTTTTAATAATAATACTTTTAATAATAATAATAATAATAATAATAATAATAATAATAATAATAATGATAATAATAATAATATTTAAATAATATTATTTGGTCTTTAGGTTAGCCACAGGCTGAGGATATAACAAATTTCTTTGTAGCCAGAATTACTAGTAGGTTCAGAAATTTACTCATACTGCTTATTCTTAATGAATCCTTGTCACAAAGCAATTTAACACATAACAAGATTAACCAGCCATTAGACTAGTGAAATTATGAAAACTAATAGAAAGGAAAATTTACCAGCCTGGGCTAGTTGACTACCAACTGTATTTTTGTATAGGCATGGTTAAGAATGATAACCCAAACACATACACATATATGGGCACAAAAATCAGCACATACAATCCTTCTAGACTGAACCCCCAGGCAATTCTACCAAGGCTGCCTGGTTAATGGCTTATATGGTGTTAATACAAATGCCACTCACCATGGAGCTATGTTACAAAGCAGGTCAGCATACAACAGAGGGTGACTAAAAGCCAAAAGGTTCATACAGGATGCAAGCAGTATATATATTTGTGCAAGTACATGAAGGAGGAAACAAGCAAATATTAAAAGTACAATAATTATACACAACAACATACACAATGTGCTAAGATACCAAATATTCGTAGTAAATGTTAAATATCAAGACTTAAAAACTCCACCTTGTTGTGTATATGTGAAAGTAGTGAATGATAAGGAACAGTTACTTCAAGTACATCTTGAAAATCTGTCATTCTGTGTGTAAAATATCATTCTTTTAGCACTTAGACCTTGCTTCTGATTCTAAACAAGAAATTGATACATGTACGTCTCTTTCCTATCAAAATGCAAACAACTTACACAATTAGACTGTGGAAAACTATTTTATTGTGAAGAAGTGAAATAGCACTGAATGGACAGAAAACAGTTCAACGTGATACTTTGCACCTTCTGGCATTTGCATTAATACAGAAAGGTGCATCATTAAGGAGTATACATGCTCACATACCTTTTGTTCGCCTTGTCCATTCATGGGTTGACAAAGAAACATCACAGCAATTGACATAGACATCTATGCCCTCTGTACTATGTCTCTCGGAAATGTTTACCTCCTCTCCAAGAAGACGTTTGACTAGGGTCGTCTTGCCTACACCCATGTGTCCGACAACCATAATACGTATGCTATGCACAGTTTCCTTTCCGTCTTTTAGAGCATCTTCAAAAAGTTGGATGGATCTGTCATCCATATTCAAAATTTCTACTGGAACACCTGTTCATATAATAGATTTGTTATGTAGATATACATGTATATTATCAACAATGATGCAAATTTCTAAAGACAAATAAGGACCTGAAACCTTTGATAGGTAAACCGGACTGATCAAGCTATATCATGGTTAGCCATGTCTGCAACATTAACACATCCTTTGCCAAAAAAACCCTCAAGATACATAATTTATTTGTGTCCAAATGCAAATAAATTTTAATCCACAACTTTTAAACATAAAAAAAGTTTAAAACAGAGATCTACTGATATATATCAGACTCATCGGGTACTATTAAAATACTGCTCTACACTTACTAAATGTTTATAAAAGATGGACATTTTTTACAGTGAAGTGATTTAGATTTACAACATGCGCAATGCTGAGAAATAAATGTTGACATACCTTAATACTACTTGTATGTACTAAAATTATTTTACATGTGGTAATTATGAAAATCAGGTACCATGTAAGGCAATAGCTGATAGATAAATATAAAATTAGCTCAAAGTGCACTTATCTTGTCTAGTTCTAAAATTGGGTCAGTAAATTTTGTCAAGAGTAGGCTATATAATAAATACTTTCTTCCAAAAAATTTATGCTATTTTTTAATTTTTAATTTATATTTGATGTAAGTGAAAATGACAAAAAGTGTAAACAAGGCCAGTCTGTATCTTATTCATCACAGCAAATTAGATCCACGAATGACTCTGGCAAAATAAAGGTGACTTACAATTTCTTTATATAATTTGATGTTTAATTACTTCTAAGTTATAATTTAATTATATAATTCCTATAATATATGGTGGTTTTTAAAATAATATTATACAGTGCAATTAGAATTTATGGGCAAATTTTAAACAATATTAACCCCTGTGACAGTACCCCTGCTTTGTACCAGGTACTAAAATGCTCCTACATGTATTAATCATGTACAAAACTGTCCTCACCATAACAAATATTATTAGCTTATATTTGAATGACCTATATATTGACAAGAATTAACAAAGAATATGTAATGCAACCATTAATAACTTATTTGAAATTGATGTTGCAAATTTAAATAATTCCCATGTAATGTATACATGTAAAACTTTAACAAACTGTATATATATATATATATATATATATATATATATATATATATATATATATATATATATATATATATATATATATATATATATATATATATATATTGTGAGGGTCATATGCCTTAACAGGTCATGTGGGTAATCTAAGACACTCTCTATGATTTTGCTATCTTCAGATCATTGGGCGGTGTTTTTTTAACATCAAGCTCGCATGTCAAACAAAATGTAAATAATTACTTCAACATCCAACTTTTTTATTTAACTCTTTCAGCCCCAAGAAACTTATCAGTAACACTGTTACTGTGCCCCAGCCACACTAAGCTGTGACTAGCTGCTTGTGCCCCAGAATGTTTTACCTGTTTGGAAAATTTTGTAGAAATCACGCACATGCCTTCACATTTACTTTAATTTCTCTTCTTGTATCCAATATTAATCCATGAAAATTTCACCAATTAATTCAAATTAATTTTTCTACACAGTGATTTATTTTTCTTTCTATTTTTACAAGTTTTAAACAATTTATTTATACATCTTGTTTAAAATTTATGTGCAACATTGTTAGGAATATCACAACATCAACACTTATTTCCATTAAAATAAATCAGGAAAATTTAATATGTGATATGGTTTCAAACAATTTGTATTTACATTACTTGGCAATGTTCACATCCAGTTTTTGGTTAAGATAGAACTTTGTTCAATAAACACATTTTACAGGTTGGATAATACATTTGTTTGGTGATACCAATATGCATTTTTAGGCATATGGATTGGTTTCGTTTGCGATGTCCGTGTACAGTTTCTCCGGAAATAATTATAAGTGAAAAAAGATAGATTTCTCTTTTTTCCTTGTCAATTTGTCATTGTATGTTGTAGTTCCAGGATTCATTCCACTAAAATCATTGATTTTGATAGACAGAAGACGATCGCTCCAATCTGCTAGATCGGCAAAAACTCTTTCATTTTCGCTATCTGCATCGCTTTTTCTGACTATTCAATCTCAAGAATCTTCCATGTCCCATTCGCAATCTTGCAAATCATCCAACTGACGAACGTATCTCTCCTATACTTACTCAATATTTTCGAGATCAAACCCGAGAAACTCCTCATTCTCGCCCTCACTGCCATCAAAAACCACTCGTGCTTTCGCCATCATTTTACGATTTTTTAAGAAAAAAACACGTGTATTGAAACGGATCCCAAGTAGTAATCATTGCTTTCCGAACATTTAAAGTTTGCCCTAACGAACTTAAATTCATTTCTGATTGGCTACAAGTGTGTCTGATGCTAGGGAAAGTCCCATTTGTAACCAATCAGAGACATTCTTTCGACAATACATTCGTACCGTAGAAAAGCGGTACCGGCCATTGAATGCAGTCGAAAATCTACTCGAAAATACGGTAGTGGCCGTTGAATGCAGAAACTGGATTACGCGTAAACACGGCATCGGGGCCGAATGAGTTAAGAAAAATGTCGACTGTTATTTTACAATATTATATTGCAAAAGTATTTCTATAATCGTTCACCATATTAATTCATCAAGCCTTTTCATTTTGGTCCGTTTCGGTTAGCAATATAGGAACATTGCACCCTTCAACGAAAACATGAACAGATCGTAGTAAATATAGCCCGCATTGTAGGACATATCGTAGAATATCCAAAATGGTATTTATCTTTTAAAACTTAACTGTCCAGCTATATTGTTATCCGATTTGAGTTTTCTTCGTGGATAAATCCACCCTGAAAAATCATAAAACAACCGCTCCATAAACATGAATGTTATCAGCACAAAATACGTGGGAATTTTAGACGCTGCGAACCCCTGAACGAGATCGGGTCACGTGTATGTCGCGTGCAAATATTTATCAATGAAAGCGCCACCTTGTGGGGGACAAATGTGCATTGCCTTAAGCTGGTGATGATGCGAGTTTTGTAGACAAGCAACCATTGATAGACAAGCAGCCATTGTGATAGTCGATACCGATTTAATATTTTTATATGAAAATTATGTAGTGGCAACCAACGTGGAGACGACTTAACAATCATTAATGAATACAAATGTCTAAAATACTTTGTCATAAATTTTAAGATAAAAACAAAATATTGTATTTATATTATAAATTAATCAATATGACCATGTTCGACGAAACAGACATTTTCAGACACCCAGGATAATAAAAAAATATTTATTCAACGTTAGTTTTATTTTAAGTCTATTATACATATGTATCTTACAATAAAGTTATGACAATAATATTCATAAATCATATTTTGGTCAAAAGGTCAAAAAGAAATAAAAACTGATTATAACGTTTGGAGTGTTTGAGGGTGAGGGGGGGGGGATTTTTTAGGCATTCCCTATAAAATTAAAGTATCCAGTAGTCAGTCTCAGGGTATAAACTTGCCTGAAATCAACCAGGTATCTACCCTTCAAATGTAAAAAGATTCATTTAAATTATTCAAGTATTGTGAATAATTAATTATGACTAGATTTGTCACAGAACGATGGACAGACATGCAGACCACTGACTGCAACTGAAATATCCCAGAGAAAGTATGGAGATATCAAGAATGACAAGCTAGGTCTGGGTATATCATGTGCTAGAAGAAGAAAAAAATATTTTGGGGAAGTCAATTGCTTAAAAGTATGGCTAGTCTCCAATCATTCGAACTTTGTGTTCCAAACTGATCTACAGTTTGATCTGTGAAAAAATATTGAAATTAGTTCTATACATATTATATATATATCAACTTATGTGATACTATTTTAAAATTGCATTTTTTTTTACGGGCAAATTGTAAACAATATGAACCCTTGTGGCAGCACCCCTGCTTTGTGTGCAGGTACAAAAATGTTCCTACATGGATTAATCATGTACAAAACTGTCTACACCATGTACATATTTTTAACTTATATTTGAATGAACCTATATAATGACAACAATTGAACAAAGAATACGTAATGTGAACATTATTAATGTATTTCAAATTGATGATGCAGATTTAAATAATTTCCATGTTTACATGTAAATGTTTGACAAATTATTAAGATATACAAAATCTTAATTATCTTATACAGCACGATATTGAGGGTCATATAACATAACGGGTCATCTAAGACATTTTTGTCACTCTCTTATAGTCTGTGTTTGGTTGTACCCCCTGCCAATTTCAGAAACGAAAAGCATAAATAAGATAAAAAGTCAATAAATCTTACTCAATTCATTCATTGATTTATAATTTCTCACGCGATTACGACCATGGTGTCCATAACACCTTTATCGTCTGTGCATCTGATACTTAACGTAAGTTTTCGTTACACCCATGGCCATTTGCGAGATTAATTTCCAGTTCCTGGACAAGTCCATTTTCAGCAACGGGGCGGATGCATAAATACGCGTGTATGTACATAGAAGGTACAGTCTATAGGTTGCAAAGGGATATAGCTCTTAACCTTACCATAATTGGCGGAAGTATCCGGGAGTAACCAAATAGGAGCAATGATGTCACTCTATTTGCAGCAAAAAAGACTTGCCCAAATTGTGTGCAATATGGTATATATAAATATATAAACAATAGCTATATGACACTAAAACTAACCAATAGTACTGGTTTATAAATCGGCAACCTGGTGGACAACAAAAATGGAGGGACAAAACTTTCGTTTGTTGTCTCTAAATATAAATGGGATAGATAATAAAATAAAAAACTATGACACAAGTAGGGGACTTTGACATACTTTTCCTACAGGAAACACACAATGGAATGACATTAAATTAAAGAACAAATCCAACGGGACATGGACAGCATAATTATAAACAACAATTATGTGGGAAAGCATACCAAGGGAGGGTAGCTACGGTAATTAAAAATAAATAAGGGTGCAAATGAGAACGAATAGAAGAAGTGGAGCTTTTCAAGGGAAGGTTAATTCATATTAAAATGGGAGGGAATAGCTTTATGAATGTGTATATACCAGCCAATATTTATAAGAAACAGGTATTCATAGATGAACTGGAGAAATATTTAGAAAACTACACAACGTGCAATTTGATCATTGGAGGGGATTTTAGATGTGTAGGAGACTAGAGTGACAGAACGAGAAAACTGACAACAGAAGTATAAAAGACCAAAAACTAATCACAAAAACTAATTGATATATACAGACAGCTAAATATACTAAGGGTGGATTACACGTTTGTCTACAAAGAAAACAAAGGAAGCAGAATAGACAAATTCTGGGGCACATCTTTAGGAACAAACAAATATATAAAAGCAGGGATATTATAATACACACTTTCAGACCATAAGCTAATATTTGTAGAGATAGGGAAAAAAAAGGAACTAAATGGGAGAGGGGACAATGGAAGCTAAACAATAAAATATTGGAAAATGAAGATTTTGGGAGGGAAATCAAAAGGGAAATAGAAAAATATAAAACTCAAGGAAATTTAGACGTAATACAAGAATGGGATAAATTAAAAGGGATTTTCAAAATAAGTAGCAATTTTTCATTCAAAACTACGGGCTAGGAAGATAAAACTAGAAAAAGAAGCTTTGGAAGAGTATATAACAACAATAACGACACACGGCACAAAAAAGCTACAAGAAAGATTAATAAAATTGAAGAAAGAAGAGCAAAAAAAAGGGAAGGGACATAAAAGCGGGAAAATTTACACACATATAAAAACGCAGAAGGGCTCTATAAAAGGGAGAAATTAAGAAAAGGGGGTAAAAAATCATTAAAATCACTAAACATAGGGAGGGAAATATCGATGGATCAAACTAAAATACTTGAATATATACAAAATTAGTAAATTACTACAAAGACCTATATACTTCACAGAACATAGAAATATTAGAGACCATTGGGAAACTATCCAAAAACAAATCACCAGGAAGAGATGGGATCTCAGCAGAATTCTATATAAAAAATTCTGCGAGAACTGTCGCCAGTACTAGAATGGTTATATACTAATATCGCACTAAGGAATCAAAACATGTCAAACACAAAGAGGGAGGGTATGATAACATTAATATATAAAGGGAATTAGAATTAATGTCACAGAATTAGGCGAAAATTGAACTGATTTTTGTTCTTCTTGAATTGCAAACGAAACTCACCATTTTCTTGATTTCGTCGTACACGCATTACCTGGGGTGATTCTCCAAGGTAAGCGGCGTGTAACGATTTGCATGTGCTTGATTTTTGAAGTACATGAAATCCGTAACATTAGTTTCACGTAGTGCACGGTAATCTTGCCGTGATTTCTGCTCACCTATTTGAGAGTATATAAGGCAGAATATTTCTCATAATAATTACGGGACCAAAAGTATCTAATCATAGGATAGATAAGCTCGTCTTTCAATCTCCAGCCAAAGGGGTGAGTGTTAAATTTATATTTCGTTTTATTGTGAATTTTATTCAGTTTATCATTTCATATAATGATGCCTTTATTGCATTGCAGATTTTAAACGTGGAATATTTGGAATTACTAGTCACCATTAGACTTTAAATACAATAGCGTGATCTAAGGTTTAGATTATTTTTTGAGACAACTGTTATTAGTCTGGTTTCTTTATTGTAGCTGATGACGTCGGTTGATTACATCTGATGACGTCGATTGTTAACATCTGATAACGTCGGTTGATAAAATCTGATAACATCACTGAGAACATCTCTGAATTATAGCTGATTTATTGCGGAACATCTCTGATAACATCTGTTATCATAGCTGAAATTGTTGCTGATTTATTGTGCAATCGAATTGAAGTATCTGTCTGTCTGTCGAACTGTCTGTTCGTCTACATCTGTCGTGACGTGTAAATATCCGGAAAGCTAGAAGTCCGAGTGTCGGAGCTGTCTATTGTTATAAACATCCGGGGCGACATCTAGGGTATTGAGGAACGTTGGTTCTAGTAGATGTTGTATGCTGTCTGTACGTATAACTGTGGTGGATCCGTGAAGAGCAAACAGCCGATAAAAGTATTGGTCAAACCCTAGGTCTTCGGGGAAACTGGGCGCCGATTCAACTGTGTGTGAATCGTACGGTTATACAGGGTCGAGACACATGTGTGTTGCAATTGTGTACAATTGAATACATAGTTGTATTTACATGGTTATTTCAGAACACAATAGTATTTCAAGGCTTTGCATGATTCTCAATAAAAGCTAGCAGCTTGATTGAATACCTATATATATGTTCGTGCTAGTTGTCGCAATCCATACGTGCGATATTATAGTTTGTCGTTTGTGTTTATTATCGTGATTTATACTTGCGTCAATATATAACTTTTCTAAAGGTTCTTTGGATCTGTGTATAGTCCAATAGATTCCTTTGTATCTGTGTTTTATTTTGTATTAATATTTCATTTATTCATGTATTGTGAATGGTTGTGATTGTAATTGTGGGTTGAACGCATGAGTTATTGTGTTGATACATCATTATTTTTCATTAATAATTTATTTCATAAATTTACATTATCTTTCACACTTGTGTTTGTTTTGTTCATTTAATCCACCATCCACTCGGTAACAATTCTGTTACAGGGAGATAGGGAAGATTTTAAGAACTGGAGGCCCATCTCCCTCCTAAATATTGACCATAAAATTATAAGTAAAATACTAGCAGAAAGGGTGAAAAAGTGTCTTGATAAAATTATTAATGTAAATCAAGCTAGTGGCCCGAAAGGACGGGATATACAAAACAACATACTTAATATTAGAAATATCATAGAACACATAAATATCACTGGAAAACATTGTACTATGGTACTAATAGACCAGGAAAAGGCTTTTGACAAGACTTGAAAAATTTCCAAAATTAAGACTAAAGTCCTGCACAGGGATATAAACTCATGTGTACAGGTAAACTGGGCCAAAACGGACAAATTTGATATCAAAAGATCAGTGAGGCAAGGATGCCCACTATCTATGTTATTATACGTAAAAGCAATAGAAATACTTAGCATTAAAATTAATAAAAACCATGGGATCATAGGGATTAAAGATCCAAATATTAAAGTGAAAATGCTACAACATGCAGATGATTGCACAAACTTTATACAAGACAAAAATTCCTATAATGAATTGAACAATTTGGCAAAGTGTCGGGATCAAAGATCAACCCCGACAAAACAGAAATACTTTTAATGGGTTACCTCCCCCTTTAATTAAAGATAACGTAAAAACTTTAGGTGTAAATTTTGGGGAAAATTAGGAGAAACAAAACCTCAAGGAAATCAGAGAGAATATTAATAACGCCATTATGCCTATTGGAACGGGCGCAGGTCTAAATAAACTAATGTATGTGCACCTTAACTATAAACCAAATCAATAGACATTAAAAATGCAACGCTCAAAACTATAGATAACGAAATTATTAAATATTTACGGGGCTTTAAAATGCATCACATCAATAAAAAAACTTTATATAGGGAAAGGAAAAGTGGAAGCCTGGGCCACCCCACCCCCGACCCTAATAATTAAAAACACCAACATACTCAACAGATTTAAGGAAATAAAAGCAGAGCCCAAAATAGCTTGGCAGGGACTCTCTCTCTCTCTCTCTCTCTCTCTCTCTCTCTCTCTCTCTCTCTCTCTCTCTATAAATATATATATATATATATATATATATATATATATATATATATATATATATATATATATATATTACTTTGGTTTCTCAATGAAGCAGTTAAACGACATACATAGAAATAACAAACTGATAAAATTAATAGAGGTGCCTAGGAAATAAGGATCGATAAAAGAACTTTTAAATAAACATAGGGATGCTAAGGATTTATGGGAAATCGACACTAAATCAACATACAAATGGATCACTGAACACACTATAAATAAGAATAAAAACAAAATAGAACAAGAATACATACATATTAACTGGGATAGGGCCTGGGGAAACTGGGTCAGATCAGTGTCACTAAAAATGAAGTCTCCTGTTCAAATACATGCATGATGCGTGGTTGACAGGAGATTTCGCAGTGAGACGGCATATGATCAGAGTGTCGCCTGAATATCCACTGTGTAAAAATTTCTTTTTAATAAAAAATATACCATGACTCAATGTGTTACAAACATACCAGAGTTGGTATAATTTTAACAATTAAGGAAACAGTACAATAGCAAACAAATATTATAGTTAGACGGAATTTTTACACTTAAGCTACTATATGAAATAACTAATTTTATAGTTAGGAATATGAGAGCATGCGGCCAAGTTATAGTAATAGGGAAACACATTAGATAGAATGGGGAAAAAAATTAGAAACATAAAGGACCTCAGGAGGAGAAGTACTACTAGTAGTAAGGATAACATGGGGCTAAATCACATGGCGCTACATGAAGTATGCAGGACCGTGGAAGAGCTGGGAAAGAAACTCACGTAGAGAAGAAAACAAGCACGGCAACACAGCTCACACACTGGATAGTCTTAGCAAAGGAAAAAAATGTGTTTCCAGTCAAAGCATGCTCTCATAATACAGTCACTAGTGACCCAATAATACCGTTACTCTGTAGAACTGCCTACGAACTATACAGAAAGCCCATTTTGAGGGAAATGAAATAGCGGTAAATAAATCAATAAATAAAAAAGTACGAACAAGCTCGAGACAGGTTGAGTACAAATAAAATTTAAAAAATGTACCGATCCTGCCTCGAACAAAGTACTAGACCTATTGAATAAATAAGGAAATATACAAGTCATGGAAAAAAACAAATTCAATCAATAATGCAATAGGTAATGGGTGAATAACCAGTGGAAAATAATTTAAAATTTAATACACCATGCTTGTACAAAAGTCAAATCGAAAAAACATTAAAGAGAAGTATTCGAACCCTAAAACATCACAACAAGTGAAGACCGTTTACGGGTCAATGAACTGATAAACAACTGGGAAATATGATCTAGAAAAAGGCTATCCTAACAATTCACACTGTACATATATGTATACATGTAGCAACATACAAACAGCACACACAGGATGCAAGGAACCCCTAGCCAGGGTTAACTATGGAATATAAAAGAGAAGGGGGACCCAAGATGGGAATTTAAAACCCAACCTGAGGAAACCATTTCATAGAAAACACTAGGGACTAAAACTCTCCTATTTTGTATAAACTCCCGATGGGAAAAAAATTAAGGTTAGGCTTAAAAGTAATGAAAACATCCTAAAAAAACATAAAACAGGGGAAACACACTCACACATATACACACTTTTTCTAGTGTTTTGAAAATGCGGGGGGGGGGGATGGGGCATCTGTCTCTTGCCAAAATAAAAATAAATAAATAAAAAACAAAATAAGCAATATGGATTCGTGTTAGTATGAAAACTTCCGTTAACTTAAGCATCAGACGCGCAGGCGATAAACGTATTATGGTCACCATGGTCGCAATCGGGTTAGAAATTATAAATCAATGAATGAATTGAGTAATATTTATTGACTTTTTATCTTCTTTATGCTTTTTTTTACTGAAATAGTCGGGGTGGGGGTGTACAAACAAACGGGGATGTAGACACACTATAGTCTCTATGACATAAAGCTCGCGTGTGACAAAACAATATAAATAATTACTTTCAACATCCAACATTTTAATTTTAATAAAAATGTCGGCCGTTAGTCTACAATATTAATTGTTTCTATAATCTTTCGCCATATTCATTCATCTAAGCCCTACCTACATTTTCAGCCTCGTAACTGTCCAGCGTTCTTGATATCCGATTTGAGTTTCCTTCGTTGATAAATCCACCTTGAAAAATCATCATAAAACCGCTCCATAAACATGAATGTTATCAACACAAAATACGTGGGAATTTAAGACGCTGCCAACCCCTGAACAAGATCCGGTCACGTGCATGTCGCATGCATGTCGCGTGCAAAAATTTATCAATAAAAGCGCCACCTTTTTTGGGGAGGTGGGGTGGGGTGGGGGACAAATGTGCATTGCCCTGAGCTGGTGATGAGCAAGTTTTGTAGACAAGCAGCCATTTTGATGTAGTGACAAACAACGTGGAGACGACTTAACAATCATTAATGAATACAAATGTCTATAATGCAATTTGTAATAAATTTTAAAATAAAACAATATTGTATTTATATTATAAATTATCAATATGACCATGCTGGACGAAACTGACATTTTGAGACTCCCAGGATAATAAAAGAAATATTTATTCCACTTTAATTTTAATTTGCACATAATATACATATTTATCTTACAATAAAATTATGACAATAATATTCATAAATCATATTTTGGGGCATAAAAGTGAATTAGGAAATGTAAATAAATGAAGTATGTAGTTTTCTTTGTGGTGTGATATAAAATAAAATAGAATTACCTGGTTGATGTAAAGACTCCATTTTGTAAACAGTTATCACATTACTTTTACAGCTTGTGGTGTAAAGTAACCCTTGCTGGTCATCATAGAATATTTCATTCAGACTTGATGACACTGTGTGTATGGTCACTAGTTGACCGCTGTTTGTCAGCTGATGAATTCTGTAGGAGTTCAAGTCACACACGTACACACAATCCCTGTCAGCCATTATTGACCACGGTCTTTCTAATTCCTGGTGTTGATACAGAAACTTTTGTGTGTGTTTTAAAATATCATATGCATAAACTCCTTTAGTAATGGAGTCATCAGTCCGATACGAGATGTACACGGTGTTAGCTTTGACGGCCACGTGAGTCCAACTATTCCATTCCCCTTTACAGATGTCGTGAGTTGAGTCCAGACGTCCATCTCTAATCGATAAAATTCCCCAACACAACATGGAGTCTTTCTTCCAACCGATGACAACGAGTTTGTCTGAATTCCATTTTGCCAATGAATAACATACAAAACCTGTCATTAAAGTTTTGACCAGTTTTACGTCATCTATCGATTTCAAAGATACGATTTCAATTTTACCCTCTAACAGACACACAGCGACTTCTGTCTTGCTAATAAGACAGACATCCGTGGGACTCCAGATTGACTTCCGTCTGTGTGATGTAATCAGTTTGCCGTCATGACGGTTGTAAACGTCTAGATTCTTCTCATCTACGACTATCAATTTCTCGTCCATCAGCACAATGCCATATCCGGCTGTGGATAAAAAGATGACTTATATTAGGATACGGAATACACAAAATACAGACATATATACGCAAACAATGACAAATAAACGTGAATACATCTATATATCAATTTCTGACCTAAAACAATGACATAGTGTCATAACATATAGACATATATACTTTTAGTAAACACTGCCATACAAACGTGAATACATCTATATATCTATTTCTGACCTAAAACAATATTCTACAGTCGTAATTTTACACACCTACACCATTATCGTAATATTCGTAATATTTGTATTATTATTACTATTATAGTTCGTTACACAAAATACCTAATAAACGTCACACGAAGTTTTTAAAAAGAATTACGTATTTTATTTTGCTACATTGAATGACGATGACCTGAATATTTACCAAGTTAAAGATAGGAGAATTTTACTATGATATGTAGAACGAACTATAAACAATACGTTCGAGTCAAAAATGATAAACGTTAGTCAGAATAAAGTAGGGCTAAAATATTAGCTGTGATTTCACGTAAGTTTCAAGTACCTCCTGTTAATTACCATCTGTCATTTTAACTTCAACTAATAAAAATAATATAAAATAGTATTAAAATATTCTTTTCTAGGATAGTATAGATGATACTTTGTACTGTTTTGCAACTGTTACTGTCACAGCAAACTAATACGCTTAAAAAATAATAAAACTAAATTGTTCAGAATAAAGTGGGGCTATTGGAGTAGCAGTGATTGTACATACATTTTAAGTAACTCACGAGAATTGTTATATAAGATCTGTGGACCAAATATTAATACAAACTATGTGAGGTGATTGCCCGATGTATTTCCCCACCCTCCAAAATACGTATCCCCCGGGTCACATCATGCAAATTATTGAGATCACCAACAGCCACAACATACATTCTGCACATGCAAAGAGAAAAGAGAAATTTACACATTACTGACACTTACAAGGCATTTAATCACTACCCGTGTATAACAATTTTGAAACTGTTGAGATTATCACTCTATACCCATATAAACAATTGATTGCACGAAAAGACAAATCAGCTAATGTATGCAACTTATTATCAACACAGGAATTACTTTTAACAAGTATGTTACATATTTCCTGAAAAAGGAAGGTGATGATTGTAATTATAGTATTTAAATTATAGTATTTAAGCAAATTTCTTTGTTTTGGGTTTGGAAAAAAAAACTATAATGAACTTTTTGGACCATACTTAAAAACTTGAAATTATTGAGATCCCAGCCATATAACCATTTATATGACTACAATGCATGAAAATACAAATTAATATAAGCAATCAATATAGGCCCTGGGTTTTATTTTTAGCCCTTGGATCAAGCTCGTGAGTCATTTGTTGAAAACGATCGATTTTCGCTCCTTATAACTAACTACCTACTTGTCCTATAATTGCTAGGTGAAAATAAAAAAGATAAATGAACATAACAATGTTACATAATTTAAGTAAACATTAATTAGACACATAATTCAAGTAAACATAATCAAATCGGACGACGCACATGGTAAGATTTTCAATGTAAATTCGTTTTTCTAATTCTATGAATAAAAAATTTCTTTTGAAAAGATCAATGATTTTACAAGTTACAATACAGGGGCAGCACAAACGGGAATTGATGGACTCTGGAGACAGACATTAAAGTCTACACAATCAATATTCGGTACGAGCACTCATTTCTCTCAGTAAAAAGACAGTTACTGAAAACACCCCTCTCCTTCTAAAATCTACACACAATTTCTACTGTGTATAAATTAGAAGATGAGTGAATGTTGCAGAGTTTTTCATTTTACTAACGGAAACAAGCATGCTTACAGTACCTTATACAATAAAAAATATTTTTAAAAATGTATAAACAATACAGATATATCATCGTCCAGTAGTTTGCATCTGCTATTCTAAACATCATGTGTGCACTACCCTGATTATTTCAATGAAAATCCTTTCTCCATGTAAACGTCTGCACTCTCCAGTTTATGTCGTCTGCTACTGAATCGAACGCCGGTGTGTACATATTTCTAATACTCATTCGGAATATAATACAGAGTCTTGGCGTATTAATACACAAACCCGCGTCCATTTGTAACCTCGAGACATCCTAATATACAAAAGCAATAACCAAGAACCAAACTAATGATATATAGCTTGGGTCATGTCAAGCAGAGGCATTACAATAATAGCCAGTCGTGTACGACTTGCGCATAGATAGTAAGTGAATGTGGTTATAATAATAAATATACTTCTATGGCAAGTGGGTCAACCGAGAGAGCGAGACTTCGGAGGTCTCCAATGGGGAATGTGAATTTAATTTGGACATAATCGTGTGAGAGAGAGAGAGAGAGAGAGAGAGAGAGAGAGAGAGAGAGAGAGAGAGAGAGAGAGAGATGCTTGTTGAGAATAACCGCCCCCTCATCCCAAAGAAATCAAAATTTGAAAATATTATAGGATAGATCGAGAATTCGAGAATCTGCTGATATAAAAGTTGAACTAGAGTTTGTCAGAGTAACTTCCAATATTGATGACTTGGTAAAATTAAATTAACGAGATAGAACATGCAGTTTTAGTGTGAAACTATAAGAGAGCTGGAGAGAAAATAGATATCTGTTTGAGAGGAACATTGAGAGCAAATCATTGATCACTTGGAGGAAATGCAAGCCTTATACAAATCGCTAAACTTTAAGAACATATATTGAAATTAAAAAAACAAAGCATAAAGGTGAATATTTTATTTGTAGAAAGACCTCCCCAGTGATTAGAGAATATATTTATCTGCAAAGTTATTTGATGTTTCTTTGTGAAATCAATCTATCTAGAGTATGAATAGGTTGAAAATATGTGCTTTGTAATTGACTGATAGACTACCCTGCTAGATACAAGGACCAAACCAATCATAATGAAATTTACATATTTTGAGGACAGGGAATAGTGTTGAGCATGGCCAACAATTTGGTGAAAGGCCTTGAGTGGATGTAGATTTTATCTTCGATCATAAAAAAGCTAGTGATTGTTTGACAGCGGAGTTGTATCTTGAGAAACCCATATAATGGGTTTTTTGACCAACAATATGACTCTTGAATCTTGAAACTACCGTCTAGAGACAAGATTATTTTTGGCTCATATGTTTCTTTATATGAAAATAGTCTTAAATGGCAAAATACTATGAAGTAAACTATACTCTCTATTACAGTATATACTGATTAAGAAGTAAACCATACTCTATATTTATGGTAGATATAGATTTAGTAGAAGTAAGCCATACTCTCTGTTTATGGTAGAAATAGATTTAGGAGAAGTAGACCATATTTTCTATACACAATTACAACCCATGCCAATGTGTACTGTGAATGTGTTAGATTGTATTCCAGAGGAGCTTTCCAGTATTGCTAGAATGAAAGCACTTAAAGAAGTTTCATTTTCATTTTTTTGACATTAAATTCACGACAACAACATCACATTGAAGGAAATTTAAAGATATGTGTATACTGTATTGGATTAAATTTCCACATATTTTAGCACAGAGTAGCACAATCTTAAGACCCACACCCAAATCCATACTGTTCTAAAAGTATTGTAGAGTTCCAGATAACGTGCTAAATAAAATTGCATTGGCAGCTTTAATCTACACATAGGACCATGCTACTTTTGTAAATTAATTTTTTTAAATTTATTCTTGGACTATTTAATAGATTGTTTTTCCCAAACCCTTCAAAATAGAGAAATTTGCTTAAATACTATAATTACAATCATCACATTCTAATTTCAGGGAATGCATAACATGCTTGTTAAAAGTAATTCTAATTGATAACTTTCCAGTCCAATATGATACATAGACATTGAGGAACTTGTATTGATAGCCATATTATTAATATATCGAAATAACCCAATTAGACTTTAATTAATATATTGAAATAACTCGATTAGACTTTCATTATTATATTGAAATAACTTGATTACACTTTCATTATTATATTGAAATAACCCGATTAGACTTTCATCATTATATTAAAATAAACTGATTAGACTTATATTATTATATTGAAATAGCTCAATTAGACTTTCATTATTATATTGAAATAACCCGATTAGACTTTCATTATTATAATGAAATAAACTGATTAGACTTTATATTATTATATTGAAATACCTCAATTAGACTTTCATTATTATATTGAAATAGCACAATTAGACTTTCATTATTATATTGAAATAACCCGAATACACTTTCATTATTATATTGAAATAGCTCAATTAGACTTTCATTATTATATTGAAATAACCCGATTAGACTTTCATTATTATAATGAAATAAACTGATTAGACTTTATATTATTATATTGAAATAGCTCAATTAGACTTTCATTATTATATTGAAATAGCACAATTAGACTTTCATTATTATATTGAAATAACCCGAATACACTTTCATTATTATATTGAAATAGCTCAATTAGACTTTCATTATTATAATGAAAAAACCCAATTAGACTTTCATTATTATAATGAAATAACTCTATTACACTTTTCTTCATTTGACACAAACCTTGTACAGAAGAGTAAGCAAACGTCACTGGAAGTAGACAATCAAAACTTAGTAGACATGTCTATAATAAATTGAGGATCAGGTTAGCATTCATGCCATTATAGCAATGTATCCCATTTTTCGAAACAAAACTTCATAACATGATATTTTGACTCAACACCTGTTTTTATTAATTTAACCTTGTATTGACTTTTAATTCCCATTTGATTTTCAATGGTTTGTATAGAATGCTGATTTATTGTAATGTGCTGCACCTTCCCATGGCATATATTGTTGTTGTTGTAGGGTTTAACGCTATTTTTCAGCACGCGATAGGCTATACATGGCGGTCAGTATTATTGGTGGAGAAAGAACCCGGGGAAACCCCCTAGAAAGAACCATGACCCACGATAAGCTACTGGCAAGCTTTCTCTGATAACTACATTCACCGAATCTTAGACTCTAACCCAAACAGACAGAGAGGAGATGGCAGTGATCCGTATCAGAGCATGTTAGACCACTCAGCCACTCATGGCCCCCCTCCCAATGAAATACAGTTGTAAATATGTCTGCTTTTCCTAAAATCAAACAGGGATTGTGTAACAGAATTGTTACCGAGTGGATGGTGGATTAAATGAACAAAACAAACACAAGTGTGAAAGATAATGTAAATTTATGAAATAAATTATTAATGAAAAAAAATGATGTATCAACACAATAACTCATGCGTTCAACCCACAATTACAATCACAACCATTCACAATACATGAATAAATGAAATATTAATACAAAATAAAACACAGATACAAAGGAATCTATTGGACTATACACAGATCCAAAGAACCTTTAGAAAAGTTAAATTAATGCAAGTATAAATCACGATAATAAACACAAACGACAAACTATACTATCGCACGTATGGATTGCGACAACTAGCACGAACATATACAGATATTCAATCAAATTGCTAGCTTTTATTGAGAATCATGCAATGCCTTGAAATACTATTGTGTTCTGAAATAACCATGTAAATACAACTATGTATTCAATTGTACACAATTGCAACACACATATGTGTCTCGACCCTGTATAACCGTACGATTCACACACAGTTGAATCGGCGCCCAGTTTCCCCGAAGACCTAGGGTTTGACCAATACTTTTATCGGCTGTTTGCCCTTCACGGATCCACCACAGTTATACGTACAGACAGCATACAACATCTACTAGAACCAACGTTCCTCAATACCCTAGATGTCGCCCCGGATGTTTATAACAATAGACAGCTCCGACACTCGGACTTCTAGCTTTCCGGATATTTACACGTCACGACAGATGTAGACGAACAGACAGTTCGACAGACAGACAGTCAGATACTTCAATTCGATTGCACAATAAATCAGCAACAATTTCAGCTATTATATCAGATGTTATCAGAGATGTTCCGCAATAAATCAGCTATAATTCAGAGATGTTCTCAGTGATGTTATCAGATTTTATCAACCGACGTTATCAGATGTTAACAACCGACGTCATCAGATGTAATCAACCGGCGTCATCAACGATGTTATCAGACGACGTCATCAACCCTTTGGCTGGAGATTGAAAGACGAGCTTATCTATCTTATGATTAGATACTTTTGGTCCCGTCATTATTATGAGAAATATTCTGCCTTATATACTCTCAAATAGGTGAGCAGAAATCACGGCAAGATTACCGTGCACTACGTGAAACTAATGTTACGGATTTCATGTACTTCAAAAATCAAGCACATGCAAATCGTTACACGCCGCTTACCTTGGAGAATCACCCCAGGTAATGCGTGTACGACGAAATCAAGAAAATGGTGAGTTTCGTTTGCAGTTCAAGAAGAACAAAAATCAGTTCAATTTTCGCCTAATTCTGTGACAATACCTCCCCCCTAAGAATAAAAATGTACACATTTTTAAAACTAACACAGAATAGAAGAAAAATAACTACTGATGATATCTTACAACATTTACACTGGTTATACTACAAACTGGATTTTATTACTGGGCAAATTCATACAAATTTCCCATCATGCCCTACTCAAGTAGTCTGCGCCTATATTTTCAACTCCCCTTATTGCTTCTACACGGAAACGATAAGGTTGTAGTGTTAGCGCCCAACGCATCAACCGAGCGTTAGCGACCTTGGCCTTGTTTAAATACAGTAGGGGTTGGTGATCAGTCTCGAGAACGAAATCTCTCCCAAACAGATATGCGTGATACTTCCCAATTCCCCATACTACGGCCAAACACTCCTTTTCTATGACGGAATAATTTTTCTCCCTGGGTAGCAATTTCCTACTCGAGTAAGCTACGGGTAACTTACTGTCGTCTTGCTCTTGCAGTAAAACTGCCCCCAACCCAGTTTCAGAAGCATCCGTTCTTAGAATAAAAGGTTTGCTGACATCTGGCAATTTCAATATAGGTGCACTAACCAGTTTCTCTTTCAGAGTACAAAATGCTATATCTTGTGGCGGTCCCCATTGAACTTTGTTTGGTTGCCCCTTCTTGGTCAAATCAGACAGCGGGCTAGCAATGGCTGCAAAGTTCGGTATAAACTTTCTGTAAAAACCTACTAGACCTAGAAATGATCTTACCTGCGTTTTGTTGGTTGGCTTCGGTGCGTCTCTAATTGCTTCAATTTGCTTGGGATGAGGTTTTAACTGACCCATACCGCTGACCCTATGACCCAAACAATCTAAATCTGTCTAACCAATACTGCATTTAGTGGGTCTCACTGTAAGGTTCGCTTTGCGGAGTCTATTGAAGAGCTCGCTCAGGACGGACACGTGGTCACTCCAAGTATTCGTGTACACGAATATGTCGTCTACAAAGCTATCAACGTTTGTTAAACCTTTAAGCAATTTACGCATCAAACGACAACAGGTGGCGCTGGCTCCAACTAACCCGAATGGCATCACTTTGAATTGATACAATCCTTTCTGGGTCGCAAATGCCGTCAAAGTTCGGGACTCTGGGACAATGGGAACCTGCCAATATCCCTTGGACAGATCCAATTTGGAAATCCATCGGTTTCTCAGACAACTTCGCAAATAGACCCTCCATATCTGGCATTGGTTCTGCATCGAACACAGTGATTTTATTTAACTGCCGAAAATCAATGCAGAATCGGTTCGTCCCGTCCTTTTTCCTTACTAACACTACTGGAGACGAATATGGTGAGTTGGAGGGTTCAATCACCCCCAGATCCAACATTTTACCCACCTCTTCGTCCACAGCTTCACGTGCGTTGTACGGCACCGGATAGCCCTTGATTCGAATAGGGTCAGACGTATTCAGTTTAATTTTGAGGTCCAACAAAGTTGTACAACCTGGTCTGTCTGTGAATACATAAGAGTGTTTAGCCAAGAGCGCATTAATCTGTTGACGTTGGTCTTTCGTCAACTCCGCACTCACATCGACCTTATCTATCCCTTCCCCCGCAACTCCCAAGGGACATTCAAGGGAACTCTCGATATTCGAATCCGCTTCATCATCGTCTACGACTGCCGTACAAACGCCATTTAAGACCCCCTTTTCAACATTGTCGCTCTGTCTCTTGATATACAACTTGAGCATGTTCGCATGGAATGTTTTTACAATACCGTCCATGTCAATTTTATAGTCCATGTCACCTTTTACTTCTTTAACTTCATATGGACCTTTCCACTGGACTAATAACTTATTCGAACTCGTTGGAAGAAGCAATAGCACCTGATCTCCCACAAGAAATTTCCTATTACGCGCTCTGCGGTTGTAATACTTGGCATATCTGCGCCCCGATTTAATCAATTCGTCACGTGCCACCTGGCATGTACTCTCAAGTTTATTTCTTAGATCTAACACGTACTGGTAAGTTGTTTTTATTTCCTCGTTCGCGACATCACCAGTCCATAGTTCGCGTAGTATCCGCATCGGGCCTCGAACTGTTCTACCATACAACAGTTCAAAGGGTGAGAACCCTAAACTTTCCTGCGGTACTTCACAGTACGCGAAAAGAACAGCGTTTAAATAACGGTCCCAGTCTTGCGGACGTTCCGCGCACATCTTTCGCAGCATGCTTTTCAGGGTACCATTAAACTTCTCTACCAGTCCATTGCACATCGGATGGTATGGGGTAGTGTTTAGCTGTTTGATGGATAACAGCCTACTTATTTCACCCATGAGGTCAGAGGTGAATTGGGCACCACAATCAGTGAGGATTTCTTCTGGCACCCCTACCCTACTGAAGATATCAACTAATGCTTCAGCTACCCTTTCCGTTTCAATGGATGGTAACGCTACGGCTTCGGGGTATCTGGTTGCGTAATCAACCAGAGTAAGAATCTACCGATTCTTTCTTTCGGTAACCGGGTGTATTGGTCCTACAATATCTACTGCCACTCTTTTAAACGGTGTATCTATTAATGGCATTTGTCCTAAGGGCACCCTTGTGACCCTTCCCTTACAGACGGTTTTCTGACATACGTCGCACGACCTACAGAACCGTGTGACATCGCCACTAACACCGGGCCAGTAGAATTCAGCGACTACCCTGCTAGTGGTCTTAGCCTTACCTAGGTGTCCTGCCATGCTTGACTCATGCGCCACCCTAAGTACTTGAGATCTATATCTCTGGGGTACGACCACTTGCCAATACTTCTTACCCTCTCGAGCGCTAAACTCCCTATGAATTAATCCGTTCTTGCGTACGAATCTCGAGTTACCCCCACGCTAGCAATGTTTAATCGCGCCGGACGTGATTTTCTCAACAATTGTTCTGATGGATTCATCACGTTCTTGCTCTTGTTTGAAATCATCGCGGGAAATTCCTGAGATCGATTCAGGGACTATTAATTTACGAAACGCGGTTTTCTCTCGCCGTGTTTGCGCTCGCGTTTCGACTGCCTGGGCCAAAGGTATTTTAAAATCGGCCATGGTTGGAAGACGGGAACCTTCAACATTACCGATCGTCAGATCGTAAATAGGATTGTCCATACAAAGGGCATCAACAGTTCCCGTTAAGAAAGGTGTTTTTACTGTGATCCTTGCTACGGGAATGCGACCCATCGTCTGATCAAGTAACATACATGGGGATTCCCACCCGAGCATTTGGTTATCCTGCACGAGACTACGTTTGATCACTACGCCCGTACAACCAGTGTCACGCAATACCACGACTTCTCGACCGTTGACAAACCCTCTCGCGGTTGGTACACGCGCTTCAGGAAATAAACACGTGCCAAGCGAATGAATACAAGGTTCTACCTGTACGATGTTATCAGATATACCTTTACTTTGTATAGCCACTGCTACCTTATGTATAAGTGCCTTTCTTTTAGGACAGTCTTTTTGAACATGACCCCATGCATTACACAAGAAACATTGCACACGCTAAAAAACTGGATTCCTAACTGACCTTTTTACCTCAGCTGATTTTACAGGCTCCCTAGGCATAGGTCTTACAGACTGGTTTCCAGACTTAAAATCTTTCAAAACCACGTTCTGGGTTCCCCCATGAGCTTCGGCAAATAAATCGGCTTGCTTAGCCATATCTTTTACGTTCGTGAAGACTTTCTCCTTCAGAAATTGATCTAATTCTCTCCCAACTGTATTAAATAATTGATCTCTGAGCAAGAAATCAGTCAACCCTTCAAACGTTTTCACCGCTTTGCCGCATTCAATCCACCGCTCAAAATAGTTCGCAATTCTGACGGTGAACTGACCAAAGGTTTCTCCCTTATCGGGCTTGCTATACCTGAACTTTTTACGAAATCCTCGTTCAGTGAGCTCGTACCTTTTGAGAAGTGCTTCCTTTAGGACGTCGTACTTAAACACATCGTCCCTAGGAAGTCGAGAATATACATCCAGCGCTTTACCTTTTAAAAGCGCACTAAGATGCAATGCCCAGTCATTTTGACTCCACTTCTGGTTTTCGGCATACCGCTCAAACCGATGAAGATAACTATCCATGTTATCTTTTTCATCGTCAAAGGGAGGTAATTTGGGGCCCCTTAATTTGCTAAAGGCAGAATCGTGTTCTCTTCCAGATGTTGCTGATTCTACCTTACGCTCCTATCCTTTTCGGCCTGCTTCTCTAATTCTATCTTTTCCTTCTTTAATTCTATCTTTTCCCTTTGGGCCTGCTTCTCTAATTCTATCTTTTCCTTCTCAATGGCCCATTTCCTATCTTCGGATTCCCTTTCTAATTCCCGTTTCCTTTCATCGGATTCCCTTTCTAATTCCCGTTTCCTTTCTTCGGATTCCCTTTCTAATTCCCTTGCCTTTACCCTTTCTTCCCTTTCCCGGGCTTGTTCTTCCTGAATAAATTTCCTTAAACTTTCACCTTCATAACCAAAATCTTTGCTTAAGGCAACCAAGTCCTTAAGGGATGACATGACAAATTGTAATATAAATATAAATATATATATACCACAGGCTGACCTTATCTTCCTGATGAAGGTAACCAAACCAATGCTTTAAATACGTTTATACTTCACAAAAATGATTGATAGCTCACTTAATCCAGCGATCCCACTTCTGACACCATTGTAACAGAATTGTTACCGAGTGGATGGTGGATTAAATGAACAAAACAAACACAAGTGTGAAAGATAATGTAAATTTATGAAATAAATTATTAATGAAAAATAATGATGTATCAACACAATAACTCATGCGTTCAACCCACAATTACAATCACAACCATTCACAATACATGAATAAATGAAATATTAATACAAAATAAAACACAGATACAAAGGAATCTATTGGACTATACACAGATCCAAAGAACCTTTAGAAAAGTTAAATTAATGCAAGTATAAATCACGATAATAAACACAAACGACAAACTATACTATCGCACGTATGGATTGCGACAACTAGCACGAACATATGCAGATATTCAATCAAATTGCTAGCTTTTATTGAGAATCATGCAATGCCTTGAAATACTATTGTGTTCTGAAATAACCATGTAAATACAACTATGTATTCAATTGTACACAATTGCAACACACATATGTGTCTCGACCCTGTATAACCGTACGATTCACACACAGTTGAATCGGCGCCCAGTTTCCCCGAAGACCTAGGGTTTGACCAATACTTTTATCGGCTGTTTGCCCTTCACGGATCCACCACAGTTATACGTACAGACAGCATACAACATCTACTAGAACCAACGTTCCTCAATACCCTAGATGTCGCCCCGGATGTTTATAACAATAGACAGCTCCGACACTCGGACTTCTAGCTTTCCGGATATTTACACGTCACGACAGATGTAGACGAACAGACAGTTCGACAGACAGACAGTCAGATACTTCAATTCGATTGCACAATAAATCAGCAACAATTTCAGCTATTATATCAGATGTTATCAGAGATGTTCCGCAATAAATCAGCTATAATTCAGAGATGTTCTCAGTGATGTTATCAGTTTTATCAACCGACGTTATCAGATGTTAACAACCGACGTCATCAGATGTAATCAACCGACGTCATCAACGATGTTATCAGACGACGTCATCAGCCCTTTGGCTGGAGATTGAAAGACGAGCTTATCTATCCTATGATTAGATACTTTTGGTCCCGTCATTATTATGAGAAATATTCTGCCTTATATACTCTCAAATAGGTGAGCAGAAATCACGGCAAGATTACCGTGCACTATGTGAAACTAATGTTACGGATTTCATGTACTTCAAAAATCAAGCACATGCAAATCGTTACACGCCGCTTACCTTGGAGAATCACCCCAGGTAATGCGTGTACGACGAAATCAAGAAAATGGTGAGTTTCGTTTGCAATTCAAGAAGAACAAAAATCAGTTCAATTTTCGCCTAATTCTGTGACAGATTGACTTCTCATACCTCCGTGACTGTTTAAACAGATTGCTGTTAAACTGTGGTATGATTTACCCTTTACAGGGAATATAATTCTGTGACTGTGTTTTAATAGAGTCCTGTTACACTTTAGTATGCATCCCCCCCACACACACACACAAACACACACTTCTCACAGATAATATAAATTTAACTGTTTGGATAGATAACTGTTACACAGTATGATGCAACCACCACCCCTTCACAGGAATAAAACTATGTTTAAATAGAGCACTTTTGCACTGTATTATCCTTCCCCCATCACGGATAATGTAACTGCACTATCACTAGGGTCTACATTTTCATGCGCCATGCTTGAATATCTTTTCCAGTGTGTTAGAGAGCTCTTGTCATTAGATAATTATCACATAATCATTTTATTTCCATCCATAACGCCATTTCTTGTGTCAAGTGTATCAGAGCTGCATGCCTTTTAAAACACATTCCCTTAGTAAAGCAATTAAAACATTTATCATCTTTTTCCAATAAAATATTATATTTGATTTAAATCTGTTCATAGAAAATTGCATAGCATTGTACACATCGGCCATTTTGTTTACATTAGTTACAGTATCCGTGACCGTTGTGAATTAGAAAAAGGTCACGATTTCGTTTCGGTCGTACCAGTAATGTAAATTTACGACAGGGAACCATTCTGTGTTTTGGCTTCTTTATGACGTCATCGGTATATAGTGACGTATTAGCGTTCGACCTTATAACGTATAAAGGCCTGTGTTATATCGCCGCAAGAAAAGAATTCATTACTTATTCAACTAACGTAGTTTTACAAATCGTCCATGTATTTCAAAAGACATTTCGATATGCACCAAACGCGATTTAAAGTTCTAAACTGAGTGCAAATGCAATATCAAATGCAGATTTTGTCTAGCAGCATTTTACTGTTGCTGTTATTCTCAGTACACTCCAAGGCCAAGGTCACGAGGTTGTTGGGTGCAACTTAACAGTGACTGTTTATTCATCGGTTGGATTGTACATTTTAACAAAAACATTTTTTAAATTTGTTTTTAAAAATAAAATTTATGTGTGGGTACCGAAATAAAGGTTGGTATCCATTTAAATAAGTGGCATCATCAACGCCAATTTCATCATCAAGTTATTTATCAACATGATCGTAACACGCGGTACGACATATGATCATTGCCACCGAATGATTACTATCATCATCATGGTTGTTATCACAGTCATTTACGATGATCGTTAGTTCTGTTTAGTCGTGATGATGATGATGTGGACGATATTTCCAGTTGTTTTTAATGCAGATGTTGTTGTTGTTAACGGTTAGTCGTATCCTTCCAGTCTTTCCTTTTTATTTTTGGGAAGGGAGAGAGCTTTTTCTATTGACAGAGATGGTATTTATTTTGCAGTTGGAGAGTGTTTTAAGGTATGACATGTGAACAGACGGCATGATTCATGCTTTCATTGTTTTAAATATCCAAATATGCTTGAAAAGAAATGTTCCTCTTATTATTTTAAACTTATTTGTTATTCTCTGGAAAATGATATTGTGTAGCGATTTAAAGGTCAGTACACTTTCTATTTACAAAACCATCGGCACGTATTGCTAAATACATGGTTTGGGTTGATTTGTTGTTTTATAGCTATAAGGCACATCAGATAAAAGTAAACCAAACCATTGGATGTATTTTGATTGATCTTCGTCTCTACGTCAGACGTTTGTTATTGAATCCTAAAATCATGAAATAGTTAAAGAGAGGATGGTGGTGGGAGTTCGGGTATAGAATGTGAATTCCATATGCACATACCGATAGTGGTTATTTAAGCCTAAAACAAAATAATAAAAAATGTTCTTTGCTTATACTCATTTCCATAGTCTCCAGAAAGAAAGAGTAGCTCATAGAAATTCTTTTCTCAGACACGAAATTTTCTCAGAGGTTATTGTCAATGGATTGCGAAAGGTTTTATTACGGTTTAAACTTGCCAACATTTTGTGCGTAAACTTTTGCTGATATGTCAAATGTAGGAAAATGGACTAATGTATGTGGCTACAGAACTCATTACGTCGTATCGTACAACACCTGGATACTTCATACACGTTCCAAACATTCCATAACTGATGATTTTTCTGTCCAGTAGACTTTTTCCGATTTTGATTCTTTTCCAACAAAATGTAAGTTTTCTCTTTTTTGCTTCTATCTTCACTTAAAAACTAGAATCATCTTACTAATTGTTAAAACATATGCTATCGTTGCAAATAATTGGAAAATTTTTTTTCTTCTCATTTCCTTGTGCTAATAGTTTCTCTGCCATTTACTTTCATTTACCAGTCATTACATATTCTTGTAATTTTTTATATAATTATATAAATATTTTGATAATATTATCATAAATTGAAACATATTAATGATTCCACAATTTAATTGGAAGTTTAATTTTTCTTACATTCAGCATTATTTCTTTTATAAAAAAATATTTTCAGTAAGAATTACATATGGAACTAATTTAGAAATTATAGCTACGCCGATTAAATTGCTAACATATGTAACCATAGTTGTTTTGTATGCTAAGAGCACATTGACAGTTCCTTTGATTTAAATGTGCTAAACGACCTCATTTTTATTTGGATATTGAACGGATGGAATTTGGAACCTCTGTGAAGATTGCAATTCCAAAAATATATTCCTCTAAATATTTGTCGTCACCCAGAGTTCTACGGGATATTAAGTAAGGAGTGGAAAGGAAAATGTAGAAAATTGATTGTACGTTAAGATTTATTAGTAATACGTGCTACTTTATTTTTGTTTTGTTTTGTTTTGACACGAGGTTTAATCCATAGGTAAATTTAAAGTGCATTTATGTAGTGTCTGGAAATTCTCTACTCAAAATAGGCTCGAATCTTAGATCACTCCTTTGTTATAGAAAAGAAACGATTTTCTAGAGAAATTTTTTAAAAAAGTCGTGGAAGTCCAGTTAGTATCATAGACATTTCTGAATCACATATTTTTCAAAAACAAGACAAAAACAAACCCATCAATCCATATCATGTCATGTCAACATAGCGACAATACAGCATTGACCACTCATTTTTGCCAAAAGACTCTAGTACCTAGATATAAAAAATAATCATCATTTTTCATTATGTAGATAATAACGTGAAATATCATGGACATTATCATAATGACTACAAACTATATTGTCATTTATATTCAAATTTAGTAATTGATACTGTGTATTTGCTTGCAGGTTTGGATGGGATAAGAGGTTTGTCAAGACTAGTTGTGTTACAAGATTGGATGAAATAAGAATTTGGTCAAAGCTACCTGTGTTACAAAAGTTTGTTGGGATACGAGTTTGGTCAAGGCCAGTTGTGTTACAACAGTGGATGGGACACCAGTTTGGTCAAAGCTATCTGTGTTACAAAAGTTTGGATGGAATAATAATTTGGCCAATGCTAGTTTTGTTACAATAGTTTGGATGGGATAAGAGTTTGGTCAAGGCCAGTTGTGTCACAAAAATTTGGATGGAATAAGAGTTTGGTCACGGCTAGCGGTGTTACACGATTGGAATGGATATGAAGGGATTGATTGAGAAACACATACAAGACTTCCATTTCGATTTTAAGGGAACTGCCCTGACAGAAAGATTGCTAATATTGAAATAAACATCCTCCTCCCCGATATCAAGATTGTTTAGATTGAATTAAGCAGAGTCAACACCGATATCAAGATTGATAACACTGAAATATGCCGCGTCATCGCTGATAGCAAGATTGCTAAGATTGAAATAAACATCATCCTCCCCGTTATCAAGATTGTTAAGATTTAAATAAGCAGCGTTAACCCCGATATCAAGATTGTTAACACTGAAATATTCAGCGTCAACTCTGATAACAAGATTTTAAGATTGAAATAAACAAGATCAGTTCTAATAGCAAGATTGCTAACACTGAGATATTCAGCGTCATCCCTGATAATAAGATAACTATACATTTCTTCCGGGTAAACTTGATGAAATAAAAAATATGGGATTCAAAGATATAACATATATGGCTAATGTTTTCGTTTCGAGTTTCAATTACAGAAAAAATTACATACAATCTGATTATATCACTATGGATAAAAAAAAAACCTATGGAGAAAAGGATTAAATCGTTCGATGACCGGTGTAGCTAAAGTATTAGATAAAGACGAAATTTATAATAATCTTATGGATGAAATGCAAAAAGTTGAATCGAATTTAACAAAACAATCAGATCCCGGATTTCTGCAATTACCAGAAAGATCAAAACTGTTAGATATTGAGAAACCTTCTTTGGGTGCAACGGGTACAACCGTTAAAGGATATTATACCGGTGGTGTTCCTTGTTCGCGAAGTATCCTCGATGATATATCCCGATTAGAAGTTGTCATCGGAGGGAGGGGGGGGGGGGGGAAACGAGCTGGAAATAATTTCCCGGAGATAATTAATGAAGCAGCTGATATCTGTCAGCGGTTATTTCAAGGTGGTTTTATGGATATTGGATTATATTGCGGTTTCATCGATGAATTAATGATGATTATCATAGTGACTAATATCAATATCACCAGTAATTTATCACCGATTAGATAGATAACATTTAAATAAAATGTATCGTAATAAACCAACCAGAGTTTACGTCATGAACTCGAGATTACCCGTATATAAAGTATGCCACGGAGATGGATTGGGTAATGTCGACTCGGGATTGTTCACTAGAATTCTTCCAAACATTAACACCGTTGGTAAAGAACTAACATCAAAAACTATTAGAGCCATTGGTAGTAAGGTGATCGGCACAGTTGGTGATGTAGCTGGTAGCGCGTTTAATATACCATCAAGGAAAAACGTATGTCGTTATTTCGAAGAAAACGAAAAAAAATACCGTTTACGGAATTAATGCCACCTCGATAGAGTAGAATGATAAATGAATTAGTAGCTCAAAAATTGGCCCCGTTGGTGTAATCAGATGATGATTCCCAAAGAAATATTGTTGCTAATTTGATCGCAGGTTCTGGTCTTAGAAGATTATGATTTAGATCAGCGGGTATATAATAAAAATGTTCCAGTCGATTTCCGATGATGCATTTGATATGGATGCATCCGTACCGCGATATGATTCTCCACGCGATTTTCACATTTTTCTCGTACAACGGGATAGATCCCAATGCTAGATCACTAATTGAACTTCGATTTGATGATACCTCTAAATACTTTTTGCCGTGTGAAGCTTTCATCGAGGTGGAGGGACAACTAGTAAGAAATGATTGGGAAAATACTCAGTATGATAATCTTTCAACGAGAGCAATAGGATTCGTCAACAATGGTATAATGGCGTTATTTATCAGCGTGCAGTATTTAATTAATTCTAATAGGATAGAATCCATCGATAACGTCGTTGATGTCGCAACCATAATACTAAGACTAGACTCCGATGACTTTATCCGATCTGCCGGTCACTCAGTGATGTTCGCGAAGGATATCACTGACAATGCTGATCATAATCAGTTTGTCGTAAGACGGCCAAAGAAAGTTACAGCTGATGATGATGATGCTGATGTTGAAGCTGTTGTTATAAAACAAAATGATAATTTTAGTCTAGGATTTTCAAATCGAAACTTGATGTTAAACCGCGATGGAAGATTTTCATGTGCGATTCCTCTTTTTCATATCTTTAGATTTTGTCGAGATATTACAAAAGTTATATTTGGATCTAGACATGCCCTGGTGCTTATGAGAAAATCAAATGATGATCCTATTTGGCATGGTAATGATGTTGATGATGGTAAAATACTTCTATCCAAGCTAGCGTTATGGATGTCAATAATGACTCCATCGCTCGATATAGAAACTCGTTTATCTTTTATGGATCACGGAGGAAAATCACTATTGTCATGCTACTACGACAAATACCGTTGTTGGGATCTTTACCTGGAAAGTCGCGTTAATAAAAAATATTTCCTCGCCTAGACATATTTTTATCGAGCTACAAAGTAAAATTCGAGTAGAAGGAGTGCACAGACAGCTGCGTAGTCATATGATATTTGATAAATTAAACGTGAGTGAGGTATCATTGCGAAGAAGCAGTCAACAGGAACCCGCCGTAAATCTTCTGATCGATTATCCGAATAATCAAATAGGTCGTGTGTATCATCGTTTGTGGTCCTATATGGGACGCGATCAAAATATTGATACCGGATTACAAATATCACAATTTGATTTTCAAAATTTGTATCAGATCTGTTATTTTTTATTGCAACAATTTGATTTATCTAAGCATTCCGTCGTTGATGTAAAATTTCAAGCTCGTGTAAGAGCGCTTCCTGCTAATGGTGGATCATACAGAGTAATCGCACTAATTCTTAGTAATAAGACAATGACACTCGAAGGTGGTAATGTAAAAGTGAGAGTAATTGATGCACCGGTGGAAAACATGTAACAATTAGATGCTCTGTTACTTAAATAAAAATGTCGTATAGTCATGTTAATATTATCTTGACACCTGGTAAGATAAGGAAATTACAATCGAAAACCTCTCCAGCGTGTGGAGCAAATATAACCCTGAAACGTGAACATAGAGTTAACGAAGGACCAAATAAACTATCCCTGAGAAAAACTCAACTTAAACATTTTAATAATGCTGAAAAGGCTGTTACAGGACTCCAGTTGGAGTTTTCATCCGCTGCGATTTCCAAGATGATCAAATCCGGTGGCTTTCTTCCTCTTCTCATCCCACTCGCTACTGGTGCTCTCTCTGGTCTTGCTGGTTGGGGTGTAAATAAAACTGTAGATAATGTTACTGGAAAAGTATATAAGGCGCGAGGAGGTAATATAAATAAAGGAGTAATCCCGGGTATTATGAAGTTAATGCTCATTAGTACAAGTGAAAAGGCTCGATGTCATTTTCAAAATTATGTAACCGGACAAGGATACAAAAAAAGGGAAAAGGCTTCCGAGTACCAGGCATCCGATTCACCAGATACATCCACATCGGACATTAACACCGATGGTACCAAGGTCAAATTTTGATTTAATTGCTGCAGTAAAAAAAAATCTCCCGTGAAACATTTCAGAGGTGTTTTCAGGAGAGATCAATTACCAAATCAACCACGTATCCCAAAAACGTGTATAATTAATCTCGATAACACCGAACCTGGAACTCATTTGGTAGCTTATGCGATACATCCATGATGTATTATTTATTTTGACTCGTATGGGTTATCACCGCCACAGGAATTTCTTAAATATGTAACGCAATTGAAAATAAATGTTTGGTATTCAACGTTACCCAAGCATATATTAACTGATCCTTCAATATGCGGCAGAGAAGTCATTAATGCATTAAAGGCGATATCAACATCTCCTTATCTGCCTCATAAGGATGTACACAATTATACCAGCTGTTTAAAGAGAGATCCTATAATATAACATGGTAGATTTTTTGGGAAAATCATTACCCCGCCCACCAAAACCCGTTGGTGTTTTTCTCGAACGAGTAAACAGACTCATATCAAAAGCGATCACAGACAGATTAACAGCACTCGGTGATAAGTTTATATCATCGGCGGAATCGTTAAAAACACTCAATGATAAGTATGACGCTCATATAAATCAATTTGCGGTTTTACAAAAATCCATTACCGAATTTCAATTTCCCATTTACATTTAATTTGGGATTCCACCTGTGACCACGCCGAAACTCGCCGATGTAAAAACCGCTGTTGACGATATAAAAAAAATACGTGAAGAATATGATACTCATATTATCGCGTATAATAGATTTTATCAAGATCAATTCGATTTTAATATCGAGTTTATGAGATTCCTAGGAGGAAAAATACCACCGGATATCACATTGAATATCGTCGATGTAAAAACCGCTATTGATGAACTAGCAACGCTTCAATCCACATATGAAGATCACGTAAAACAATTTCTAAATTGTCGTAAAAACATCATTAATAAATTCTTTGGTAGTTCCGTAGATAGCATAGATGTAAAACTCCCGGATATAAAAGCATCCATCGATGAGATCAAGAAAACTCACGAGGCCATCAAAGATGATTTTCCGAGGATGATAACCACACTTGGAAAAACAAAAATCCCTCATGAACGAACAAATATTGTAAACTTGGTATACACGATCAAGCACGGGGAATTTGTTTGGACACCGGAGAATAACACGCTAGAAATCACCGCGACCGTTAAGGGAATTTACAGATTATCAATTTTGTCTCCGATCCGGTGTCATGTTGCAACGAGGATAATATCATCTACCGGTGAGAATAATGTAATATCAGCGATCATCGACAAGGATTCAACTGAGAGATTCGATATAGTCACCGCGGATAGAAATTTACTTAGGGCGTCAATAACATAATAACATGATACGTAGAACTCGTAGTAGATTTGAGTACAGAACTTAATTGAAATCGTCTCTTGTTTAATAACAATATCGGATACATCACCTCAACACAAATCGATACAATCAGGTGTTACAACTAAAAACTAAACTTAAGTCGCTCACCGAGGAATATCAAACAAAAATATAAAAAAAATATTGACGAAGGCTTATCGCTATTGAGGTAACCGTGTACTCGGTTTCAGGTGTAGTCACCGGAGCAGGGATAGTACATTATTTGGTGATAATGATCGCCCCGGTCGTTATTCCAATCTGTGTAGCCGCAGCGACAACCATCGCGGTAACAATTTTCATAAATACTAAAACAAATTCGTGTATTAAACGTAAACTAAAAGACTTCATCGTTAAGTTTCATACGATATCAACCGCATACTCGCAATTATCCGTGATGATATCATCGTCGCTCGACGATGCAACAATATCCGATGCGGAGTTCTCTTCGTTGGTGAACATCTATGAATGCGCGATGTCAAAATTATAAAAACAAGATTATAACAATAACATCGCAGAAAATACTTCAACGGATAGCGGAGAACATCGCTCCGGTGAAAACAACAATGATATAAATGGTATCAAGGAAACCGGAATTCACGTTTGAATTTTCAACTCCGATTCCAGCAAAAGAGATCGCGTTAACTCAAATTCGAGTACATTATGCCTGGCCAAATGTTAGATCGGAACCATTCGGGAAGAAGCTACCCAATAACAGTTTTGTGTTCTCGTATAGGAATAAACCTGACGGAACTCCTGATTGGCACACAATATATCTTCCAAGAGGAATTTATGATATCGAAAATATCAACGCGGAGATTCAACGTAAAATGGGATTAATCACTGGGAAAAAAAGATAAAAGATGAAGAATATCCCATCGAGATAACCGCCCATGAACCATTGTTGTCCGCATCCATTGACATAAACTCACCGGAATACTCACCGTTGATATCTATCACAGCTCAATCAAAGATGTACTAGGACGGCCGGAGGATCCACCAACTCGCGTTGATATTAATAAACCGCGTTTACCCGAACCAAAAATATCTGATTGGATCACCGATGACAAACCTGTACCCAAGGCTGACTTACATTATGAGTATTATAATAATTTTAATCTTTTAAAAACCGAGCCAGATTTGAAATACCAATATGATGTTTACGATGTATCCGGGAGTTACGAAGAATTAAAATACGGAAATATAGTATGGAGTTTTGATCTTCCTGAGGAAGGATTTATTATCACATTAAATCAATTAGGCGGTATTTTTAGTAATATCAAACAATTATATCAAACAAAATTACAACAACTACGAGATCTTTTTTTAACAATCTATTCGTGTTAACGCAATCCCTCCTCACGAGGAGGTAATTCAAAGGATTCAAACGCTAAATAAACTTACCGCCGATATGGATTATGTCAATGCGAGATTACTTAAGATAACAATTGACGATAGCGGTCCCGAGGAACAAATGTTTTTAACAATGATTGATCTGACCAATGATACACTCCCCGATTATAAATTTCCGGGATATAGCGAACTGAAAAACTCGCCTAATAAACTCATCGATGAATATTTTCCTCGGATATAAGAGCCTTGGGTTAAATCGATCCCTCACATCGATGTTCTCCGATACAATAAAGCTCCCGATGGAACAGGTAGACATCTATCACCGAATAACGCCTACGTAAAAGCGGTAGTCGCGATAGATCTTATTTGCGATGCCGTGATAAACAGTTATAGCGTTAATGTATCATCGTCCGATCAGGCGAATCAGGGTTACATCCTGTGTACGTGTACCCCGAATGTTTCCGGGGGGCGTGTGATTATATATAATCCGATTAATTTGGTACACCTGGAAACGAGTAATTCTTCAATACCATGAATGAATTTCAAACTGGTCGATCATGAATTTAACTTCATTGATTTGTCACGTGATGAATTACAAATCTCCCTCGACGTCAAATGGTAAATCCGAAGGATTTCAAAGTGATTCTCTTCATTGAACTTCAAAGAATTTAAACTTTCATCGCAAATGGAAAATCTTCGATGTTTCTTCAATTAAAATTCTTCGAATTGAATTACAATTACAATAATGTACACTCACGCACAAGTCTTCGTCTACGACAAGGATAAACTCGAGGATGCTATTAGAAAATCATTCTCTGAAACAATCGTAGGAAACTTTGAATTCTACGTTGATAGGTTCGGCGATGAAGATTTTCTGCTGACGGATCATCAGATAAAACAATTTCAACGTGATCCCATAACGATTATTAGTTGTAGTCGCGATCAGATAATGAATTATGTTCACTCGTGTATGACCGTTGATCGCCTTAAAGAAATGTTTAACACGGAAAATTAAATTGAAAAATCCAGTAAATTTTAATTGTACGCGTGATTTCCGAGTATAATTTTCGATCATAATTTCTTTATTCCCGTGAAACTTTTTTATTATTTCCGATCATTGTTTTCGAGTATAATTTTTTTGCCAAAAAATCTACTATTGATATATGAGAGCGCCAACTTGACTTACCGCCGCCGACGAAAAAAAATTATGTTGTTGAGTGGAGTTAAACGTCCTCGTGAAGTATCCCACGAATACAAAATTGGATTATCGCGGTTGTATAAAATATGGTCAAAGGAATCAATGTCAGCTACAACGAGTGGATCCGCCGAGGAGTATCGCGCTAAATAAAACAACAGCGTGAAAAACAACTACGCTAAGAGAATTCTAAACTACGAGAAAAGATCGCGAACTTAACTATGGAACGGAGTCAACTTAGAGCTGTCAAGGAAGATATCATGACCAAATACAACGAGGAAGAAAACATTATAGAAAAAATCAATACGGAACTTTCCGAGTTAAAAAAAATACAAATGATACATACTCAGCTAAAATTAAAAATCAGCAAAAAAATAATGAACGGCTCATGAAATACTATAATGATATCACCGAGTATAATAAAAATCTTCACGAGAAGACGAAAAATAAATGAACGATAAGGCGGAATTAGATAAAGCTTTCCGCGATGGTAAATTTGATGATATTATAGATATACCAATCAAAAAAACACCGAGAAATTTTCTTAAATGAAAATCGTTTTGCGATGAAAGTTCTTTAGAATTTCTCCACAAATATTTATTTTCGAATTCTTTCCCCGTGGATTCTATCAACGACTCTTCCTTGAATATTTCGCCGGTTTTTAAAATCTTTCTTAGCATAGCAGACACGGGAATGAATTCCTGTACGGGAAAAAACCCGCGTAAAAATCTTCGATTTTCCATTTTCATAAATGATACGATTTCGCTCCCGAAGGAGGATTTTTGCTACGCGATATTCAGATTTGTACGTGGGAAAATTTAACCGTCGCGCTGAAGTTATTTTTGAGTATTCAACGTCGACGTAATCACTGGTAAATAATTTACTATGATGATACTGTCGTATACGCTCGAGTTCGTTTTTCAATTCGGCGATGGATTCATTGTTCATTATATGATAATTATTTCTCTAATGTTTATTTTATCGTTGGAAAATTTCTTGTCACGTAATCAATCGCAGGGGTTCATATCCGAGGTTATCTTTTTCAGCAGTCGATGTAACTTACGATGCTCTGCATTTTGGTTTAAAGTTGCAATGTTCTTTTATACTTCAACATAATCCAACGAGATAAACATTCAATATATTGAAACGCAGATTTTCATATGCTGACCCGAGTGGGGAGGGATTTGTGAAACGATTATTGAGGCTTAATGTTTGTACTCTTTAATTTGTAAAGTCGTACTATTGTTGTAGTGTACCATGATATTGCATCACCTTGAATTATACAGTGTACCATGATATTGCATCTCCTTGAATTATACAGTGTACCATGATATTGCATCCCATTGAATTACACAGTATACCATGATATTGCATCTCATTGAATTATACAGTATACCATGATATTGCATCTCATTGAATTATACAGTGTGCCATGCCATTGCATATCATTAAATTGTACAGTGTGCTATGATATTGCATCTCATTGAATTATACAGTGTACCGTGATATTGCATCTCATTGAATTATACAGTGTTCCGTGATATTGCATTTCATTGAATTCTGCAGTGTATCATGCTATTGCATCTCATTGAATTATACAGTGTGCCATGCCATTGCATGTCATTAAATTTTACAGTGTGCCATGATATTGTATCTCATTAAATTGTACAGTGTGCCATGATATTGCATCTCATTGAATTCTATAGTGTACCATGATATTGCATCTCATTGAATTCTATAGTGTACCATGATATTGCATCTCATTGAATTCTATAGTGTACCATGATATTGCATCTCATTGGATTCTACAGTGTGACATGCCATTGTATCTCACTGAATTCTACAGTGTACCATGATATTGCATCTCATTGAATTCTACAGTGTGCCATGACACTGCATCTCATTGAATTCTACAGTGTGCCGTGATATTGTATCTCATTGAATTCTACAGTGTATCATGCTATAGCATCTCATTGAATTATACTGTGTGCCATGCCATTGCATCTCAACGAATTATACAGTGTGCCATGATATTGCATCTCATTTAAATGTTACAGTGTGCCATGCTATTGCATCTGAATTGTATGCTACGGTGTGGCATGCTTTATCTCGGTTGAATGCTACAAAATAGCAGGCTATTGAATCTCAGTTGAATGTTACGGTGTGCCATACTATCGCATCTCTGCTGAATACTACAGTGCACCATTGCATTGCATCTCAGTTGATTACTACATTGTTCCACACTATATTATCTCATTTAAATGCAACAGTGTCTCATGCTATTGCATCATACTAAAATGTATTTTAGTTAGCTGATATGTTGGACATACAGGATGTCAAATTGGAACCATGATAACGTAAGATTTCGTCTGGTAGAAACCCAAGTTAATATGAGTTTTCGTTCTGAAGGAGTAACGATGACAGATTACCTCTATTTTCATTGAGGTATAAGTGGATATTGTAAGATATATTTTAGTGAAAATCCCATGCTCATTTGGAAGAAGTGACCATAACAAAATTTTCAACATGATAATTGTGGCGGTCATATTAGACGTTAGATAGGCACCATTTCTTAAATATAACATGTACATCCTAAGAAGTCGCATGATAAAAATCCCACTGTGGGTAAAACCACCTGTTAAAGATGAGTTTGTCGTCTTCTGAGTTTTACGCTCATTTTCTTAAGCACATGCTAGGCTATACATGGTGGTCGGTATATTTAGTGGATTAATAACCAAAGAAGACCAAGTAAAGGACAACCAACCCAACGGGAAGGTACTGGCAAGCCTTCTCACGTACCCATTTTGGCCTATCGAAAAATCGATTCCACGCGAACAGAGGTTTGCTTTGAATTATCTATACATACGAGCGCCTTATACCACTCGACCACCATAGACCGTGTAAAGCAGGCGTGGCAATAGCAATAGTCTTCAGATGGCTTCTGTGAAGTCCATTCTGTATGTGCAAGCGGAGCCTTTTTCGTTCAGGACCAGCAAGCCAGCATAAAGTCTCTATTACTTAGAAGGAGTAGCAGTACAAAGACATTAAACATCAAACCAGTTCCATCTTTATTTAGGACCAACTAGACATAAGAATAAGTCTTCCAGTAAAAAACCTTTGCTGATATGACCAATATTGTTAAAATGGCAGCTGGTGATACCAATATTTTTAAAACGACAGTCGGTGCGGCCATATTAGATACCAGATTAATGCATTTTCATTTGAGAAAACTAGTTACAGGAAAGTGCTCCAGCATTACATTATGAATGCATCAGAGACGTGGTATTTGAATTAATTAATGAATACGTTCATTTAATTTGATGTGTGTTCTATTTTAAATTACACTGGTATTCTCCTAGTTTCAAATATTACCATCTCACAAAGAATAATCTCCAATTTAGGGCCAGGTAAACAATTGACTACAATACGATCTATGGTATAAGTTTCGGGTTTAAGACCGATACGTACGAGATTTTAAACGTAGTTAAATTTCTGAAAACAGTTTCGGTAGTTGACAGAAAAGTAGACTTGGTAAAACTCTAATGTTCAAAGAAAAAACTGTACACAACACTCATTTTTCCTGCACTCAACGTCGCATGAACATAAGCAAATAAGGTCTTTAAAACAGGCACACGATAATTGTCACTCATTTTTAGAAACATCAGACAGCACAGTCCTTATTATGCATTAAACTTTAGATAACAGTCTTTTAAGCAGGGCACTATGCAATTTTTACTCAGTACTAGACACATTACACATTAATCTTCAAAACAGGACACAGAGTAAGTACCGTTCATGTTTAGAAACGTCCGACAAGGCCCTTTAAACAGGGAACACGGTAAATGTCACTTGTATTTAGAAACATCAGACTTCTAGTTTTTTCCCTCAGTATTTGTATTAACATCAAACAAAATTGTCACTAAAACAGACCACAGTATAATATTTACTACTTTTTTATATAGAAACATTAGACAACACAATCTTTAAAACAGGGCACAAAATAATTTTCACTCTTATTTGGAAACACCAGACAACACGGTCTTTTAAGCAGAGCACCCACAACTATTTACTCCTGTTTGAAACGATCAGATAACACAGTACTTGAAACAGCGCGCAATGTAATTCTCTCTCCTGTTTAAAATAACACATTTAGAAATATCATACAACACGGTCTTTTTTATCAAGGCATATTAATGTTCACTCATTTATGGAAACAACATATAACACTGGTAGCGTACTAAGGGGGGTGGGGTGGGAAGGGCGGTCGCCTCTGGTATCAGACCTCTTGGGGCGCCAACACTTTTGAGTCTTCATCGTCGCCCGGGCACTACTTGTGCTTCGTACGTCACTGTCTAACACATTAGTTTAAACATCAGAGAAAGCCATGTTGACGCGGCGCAGAGTAGTTTTCACTCATTATTAGACACATCAGACATCAATCTTTTGAACACGGCTTCCAAGTGCTGTTTGAAAGCATGGGCAAAGAGATGGCCTATTATTTTAAACAGATTTTTGGGGGAATGTATACAAGGCTTTGCTCAGAGGGATTTTTGTACTTACTATTTGTGCTTTCAATATTTGGTAAACTGTAGCCAGGATAGAGGGTAAAATCACCTAAAGAAACATTGCGAGTCGTATAGTTACACGCCATAAGTGCAGTTAAACAGGAATTAAATTATACGTTTATATTTCTTACATCATGTCAAACATAAAACATACCATGGAATATTTCGTTTCCAAACTCTTAAAACTTTGCATAGATGGAAAATAAAGCTACGAGACGAGTATTGTATTCTGTTCTTCATGAACAAAGGTATACCTGCTTTGTTGTTCTCTATAAATACTTAATTACAGTATGCACAATATTTATATATTTTTGAAGATACCATGTTCTTGACAATATGGGTATCAATATGTCCCTGACTTGCCATTATTTTCATAGCTAATTTGATAATTTAACTTAATTTTAAAATTTAGTTTTGTCCCTACTGTATAATCTCTAGTAGGTATGGAAAGACACATGCAAGTATATTTGTTTTTATTATTATGTAAACGCCTTCGTTTTTATGTTTCGTTATATTGTACAATCTGTTTAATTTCAATAGGTGTTATAAAAGATGTTGTGGTGGTTAATGGTTACTTCTAAATGCCACTTCACTGAGGCTAACCATTAGAGTCGACCTTGTTATCTGAATCTAACCATTAGGATGGATGATGTTATCCGTGTCTAATCATTAAGGTAGATATGTCTAACCATAAGGGTTTATGATATTATGTGAATAATAAATGAATTTATACAAGGGTGCATACGTTCATCATGAAAACTGGTTACAGCAGCCAATAAACGTATTGCATAACACGTCACAGAAACAAATCCCAATCGGGGCGTTGTATGATGGAATGGGAAAATGACAACATGGGACTACGACCCTGTATTCTGTTTTTGAAAGCTGAATAAGGTGAATACTTGACTGGTTTGGCTTTACTGTTGCATGTATGGTGATGCTAAACAAAAGAAAGCAAGATTGATTTCGACACAAATAAAATCGTGCCGAATATATTTGTGCAAATGGAAATCTGCCTTAGTCGACAATGTAGAAATTGTTTTATCTTTTCCCTTCTTAAAATATCATCATTGAAAATGTATCTTAACTAAAACAGCATACTAAAGGGGCATAATAAAACTGTAACTTTGTTATCATTAGCAGCAAAAACTGTAAATACTACTGATAATACAAATCCGACTTAGTAGAGATAAATCAGATTTTATGTTTTTAAACTACGTGTGGCACTTTGTAGGAATCCTAATATAAGACAGTTAAACAGTAATCAGATATTAAATGTTATTATGATAAATATAATGATCATTTTCCATTCATCAACACAGTCGGACCACTGTTGTCAACGGATATTGTTTTCCCATGCACCCCATATGGAAATTTGCTGAAAGATTTCACTGCCTATATTAGAATTTAAGTAACAAACCAGATTGAACTATGTTATCTAAATTTAGGCTTATTGAAATGTTGATGTAATTTCCACCTACTGTGTTTAGTATATTTTGGAACACTATGTATTCTCATTGATGTGTTTGTAATTATCATCAAGTTTGTTTTATATATGACTTATCTATTACATACCATTCGTTTCTAGTTCCAGAATACTATCTTTGACTATTCTGCAAGTAGCTTCTTGTGATCGTGCAGTGGCCATCGTGTCGTTTCAATGGAATGTCGATACAAACATATTGATTCTAGGTGAAGTGAGTTGTTAACCAAATTCAGTGACGATGTCAGTTAGGCCCGGTCTGCAAAAGAGAGACAGCAAAGGTTCGGTCGAAATCAATGAATATCTAAAGTATCGAAAGGAAATCAGCTTGTCTATAAAAGACCGATGTCTAAGGCACAGATTAATATTTAGTATTATAGAATACCAAACCTATAGGGTTCCAGAGCTGATGAGAAGCCAATAGCTCTCGTCTTTATAGATCACCACCATCTCATATTTGTATGCGTAGATGTCTGTCTCGCTAATATGGATGTGCGAGAAAACTGCCAGTAACTTTCCGTGGTTCGGTAGATTTTACCGAAGTTTTTGTGCTATATGGTGAGAATGAACATTAAATCAACATCATCCCAAATACGTCTAGAATATATACAAGGCGCATGTACACTTAAAAACACAGTATACTGCAACTTTTCATAATAACGAGAGAGAGAGAGAGAGAGAGAGAGAGAGAGAGAGAGAGAGAGAGAGAGAGAGAGAGAGTTTGTGTTCACGCATTTGTCTTAGTCTATCTAGTGGAAATCAGCTCCGTTCATGGTATATCGGTGCGTCTGTCGTCCGTCGTCCTATCCTTCGTGCGGTTTTATTCAGTAAATCTTGAGGGTTCTTTCATGAACAGGACCCGATCAATCTTGGTTCATAACTTAATTCATTGATAATTTGGACGTCCATGATTATGGACGATTAAATGAGCATACTTACGTGTACGTGGCTGAATGTATGAACACTAATTATGTTATCTAAATTTGGGCTTATTGAAACGATGATGCAATTTCCACCTACTGTGTTTAGTTTTTTTTTTGGGAACACCATGTATTCTCATTGATATGTTAGTAAAACGACGGTTTTTATTGTCAGACTGGTATTTATGGAGCGGTCACTTACACTGTTTCTCCTTGCTCCCCTATCCCCTAGAATTAAATTCCTTAAAAATATATTTTTCATTTCAAAAAATGTATGCACCAGACTCCTTATCCGGGGTTTTCTGCGCTGTCGGGCTTTTCTGCTGATGAAAGGTTTCTGTCACCAATATTGACTCAAAACGCACATCGAATTCGATTCGATCGATTTGACGAAAAATAAAATACTCCAATGATTACTATTTGAAAAGAAGCACTTATCTCCAGAAGAGTCTGTTGAAAATTATAATTTTGGAAACACGGGATAGTACCCTTTGCGTTTTCACGACTCGCGATATGTCGGCCTATTCTGCGCATGCCTTTGAAAATATGTAAAGTTTATGCATCGGGCTATGGATATGAAATGCACTACTTTGGATATTTTCTGTCAGCATTTCAGCCGAGAAACCAGGTCAGGTTTTATAGGTGGTTGTACATGATTCAAAGTAACAATCAACTAAAAATGGTATAGTGGATTGTTACGGAAAACCAATCGTGTAAAAATAAATGGGTAGAAAGTTCAACATTTTGAAAACAAATAAGCTATTATGTTGAAAAGGAACAATTATAGTACATAATGTCATGTTTTCATCGCCTCGTTTATGAAGAAAAATAGTAGATAATATAGTAACAAACTTAAGAATCTGTTCAAGCAGCAGCAAGTTGACAAGTTAGATAGCAGCATATAAAACAGGTATATGAGAACGTGCAAAACTAGCAGCTTGGACTTAGATGCAATATTGTGCTAAGGGAAACATAAATAGCTTTTTTATTATTAAAAAGATAAGTAAATTTATTTGGTTACAAGGTTCTAGAAGGTAATGGACTGGGTTTTCATGTTGACATTTAGAGTGGAAATGTGCTATTGTACTGTGCAATTTATTAATCTCAATTTCTTAAGCTAAATAACGATCGTTTTATCTTGATGCAATTTATTTTCTAACCTCATCCCTCCATGTGAACCAATGTTTAAAGAAATGACGTAGCGCAGGATTTTACGACGCGCATAATAGGCCGATGGTAATTAGATGTACCGATTCACGTGCTACACACGAACTAAATGTTAAATTTGCCTAACTCACTGAAACTGGAAAGTGTAAGTAGCTCGTAAAATACTCGCTGAGCGTGAGAAGAGGGATGTCCTTGTCGAGAAACCTGTATATAGCGTAGAGTAAGTATGTGCATCTAAAGTTATATGTCGGTCTCGCATAACTTGCAAAAGCTTATTGAAATAAAATTGTGCGATGTGGACCAAACAATGCCTCGGATGTCTTTAATATGTAATGTTGTCATGTGGACCAAACAATGCCATTGATCAGTACTGTTGTCATGCGGAACATTTGATGTACCAAGGATCTACCTTGTTAATATATGTCCCGGATAGTATATACATATATACATAAAGATCACAAGGAGAGAGACAGAGAGACAGACAGACAGAGTAGCTAAGTATTTATCACTTGTTGGAGTTTTTGTAGTTGTGTTAAACCTTTAAAAATGTTTTGGCTTTTTTTATATTTCACTTGCTTCCTACTTTGCTACTTTACAAAGTGATGTCGTTATCACAAGGCTTCACCCGTAGATACTAAGTTGCTCTCGAGACACGACAGGCTGGATTACTTTTTTTGACTCAATTTTGTCCCATAATATTTAAACCTTAAAAGTATTGGTATTTCTACAAACATGAGCACCAGCGTGCTTAGTAGCTTAACTACGACCCTATACTTTAGTCATTACGTAAACAACTGGAAGTTTATTGATCTTTGTCAACTAATATATGCACCTGTTTTAAATTTAAAATCAATCATGATGTACATCGGTTTCAGATCTGAATTAAACCATGAAATGCATCTTTATCACATCTGAAATCAACTATGCTTTTCACCTGTATCAAGTTAGAATTCTAGCATTCCACGTGTCAATATAGTCTTTAGAAAACTATGTGATTCATTCGGGTCAATATCGGATAATAAATACCTTCCAAAATAATGTTATTTCTGTAGCAGTTTATATATTATTTGGATATAAATTCCTGCTTTTTAACATGATGAAACTGTTTATTTGTTTGATTAGGATTTTGAAAGCACCTTATACAATTTTTCAGTCATATCGCTACGATGTCTGCAGTGAGGCAGTTTATAGTGGTGTCTAGCACTGGGGCATCATGCCGCACACATGTAGCATGATCTCCCAGAAATTAACACCCACTTCCCATGAACATTGGCAATATGATTGCTTATTTCTGTAGATAGAATGTTATCTGCAACAAGAAAAATAGACCTGATAATACTTCCACATCGTAAACACTGGCAATATGAATATGTCTTTCTTTACTTAGATTGATACATGCTTAATATATTGATCGGATTGTAATCGTCCACCCTCATTTTGAACACAGGTAATGTGAATACGTCGTTTGCGTAGTTGTAAGAATAAAATAAAGGCTGATACTTGCATAATTTTTAAAAATTCAACAGAAAACAACCAACCTGCATTACACATCATATACTAAAAAGCATTGGCTTCACTTGCCTAAATCCCGTTGCTGGCAGTTGTGTCCTGTCCTTCCCCGGCAAATCTAATTGCTATAAACAAACCAGCCAATCCGTGTCAAGTATTTCAGAAGCGTATAACAACGAGCTAGGTTACGTACAGGCTACATTACCTGTCTGATTTGAACTAGGTCACACGAACGTTATATAACATGTCTCCTTGCTTTGGTACAAACTATTACTTCATGGCCTTTTATGAGTCTCAAATGTTGCAATGTATGTACCCGTTCATGTGGTTGGTTCAAGCAAATACAGTTGGTTAATGCGCATTATTCAGAACTAGAGGGAAAAATGAACAAGGATCCAAATATCATGACAAAACTTCAATTTTGTACCTATGTCTTTTAGTTTACTGATTTCAATAATTAAAAACACCCATGTTTGCAATTTTGTTCTTCAGATTATTTAGTTGACTTTAGTTACGCAAAACTTCCTCAGGTTTGCATCCATCGTTTTTATTATTAAATTCATGTCAACTTTTTGGCGTATTATCAAAACGTAGTCACAACTACTAATGGTCAGTGTGCTTTTGTTTTCGAGGCAAAACTAGCATTGGCTATTGATATTTACAGACAGTATCGTGGTGTTGATATTTGTTGATTATAAAGTGGGGGTTGTTAAAATGACTGCGCATGAAATTTCTAAGTAAGTCTGCTGCACAGTAGTCATTCGTTTTCTCCCGATATCAGTTTCTTCTGTATGAGTCCTGTTATACGCTTCCATCCAGAATGTGTATGAGATGATTGTCATCATGCATTTTACGAACTGAATGCCAGTCTACTGCTAGATGCAAAGTGTTCCAAATGTATTTTCGTTCTGAAGGAGTAACGATGACAGATTACCACCATTTTCATTCAAGTATAAATGTATATTGTAAGATATATTTTAGTGAAAATCCCATGTTAATTTGGAAGGAGAGACCATATCAAAACTTTCAACATGATAATTGTGGCAGTCATATTAGAAGTTAGATAGGTACCATTTACCATTTCTTAAATATCAAATATAAATCATAAGTAGTCGCATGATAAAATTCACACTGTGGATAAAACCACCTGTTCAAGAGGAGTTTGTAGTCTTGCGAGTTTTACGCTCTTATTCGTAACCACAAGCTAGGCTATACATGGTGGCCGGTATATTTAGTGTAGGATTAACTTAAGAAGACAACCAACTCAAAGGGACGGTACTGGCAAGCCTATTTACATATTTATGTTGTCCTATCAAAGAATGGAATCCACGCGAACAGAGGTTAGATTCGAGTTATCTATAAATACGAGCCACTTAGACCAGTCGATCGCCATAGGCTTGTAAAGCAGGAGTGGCAATAGCAAGAGTTTTAAGACGCCTTCTGTGTTGGCCATTTTCTATGTGCAAGCGGAAACGTTTTCGTTCAGGACCAGGAAGCCAACACTACAGTATATAGTCTCTATAACTTAGAAGGAGTAGCAGCAAAAATACATTGAACATCAAACCAGTCCCATCTTTATTTGATTTAAAAATCGATCACACTTTACAAAAAGAACAACATTGCATTTCCATGTATATCATATCTTGTGCTGTATATTGGCAATAAATGTCAGACCAACATTTTTCCAAAAAAGTATAGAATACATGAACAGTTAAAAACACAGTATACACATGCTTTGCAAACAAAGCGGTAAAGAATATTCACGCATTGTCCATAGTTTACCTAGATGAGGTCAACTAAATTCATGGTATGGCCGTGCTTCTGTCGCCCGTCGTCCTTAGTTCTGCTTGTCAATATATCTAGAGGGTTCAGCTACGAGCAGGACCCGATCAATTTTGATGCATAACTTATTTCATTCAGAAATTGGACGTCCTTGATTATGGACAATTAAAAGAGCATACCTACGTGTATGTTGCTGAATTGAATGTACGAAACTTAGAGGCTATATTCTCATGATGTATGTATGGAGGTATCCCTTACTCTTTTTGTTCTTGTTCCCCCATCCCAAAAAATTAAATTCTTAAAATAATGTTTTCATCTCAGCAAATATATTCACCCGAGTGCCTATCAGACACGGTCCTTCACTCACGTTCTTCTGAACTCCAACATCCTATGCATGTATGCCATTACCATAAAACAAATTACTTAGACAGTACTGCAATTACAGTACCACTTTATGCAGTGACTAGTTAGGAATTACGGTAATTGGAAACACATATATGTGTTAGATCGATATCTGCATAATACGTTGACTAGGTCATATCCCAAAACAAAGACAATACAAATGTGTATTTGCGTAATGTTATGATTATTTCAAGAAGACTGATACTTAAAATGTTTATCAAAATCTCTCAAAATCCAACCTTCCATAATTTAGACCATTCATTCCTTATACGCTCCCTATGTGTGCAAAATCATGTTGCTATAAAGAAAACAGCCAACACACAGCAGAAAATGTCATAAGCATACAGCAACGAGCTATGTCATGAATATGTTATATGACTTGCCTAAATTATGTTTCTTTTTCAATATGTATACCTCTTTCGTGTGGCTTGTTCAAGCAAATCCAGGCATATAATGTATAGAACATAGGATAACTGGGAAGAATGAATAATGGCTCAGTTGTCACCGCAAAACGTCAAAGTTAACATACATGTCTTTCAGTTATTTATTTGACTTCAGTAACCCCAGTATTTGTACCTATCTTTCTTTCCGTCTATCCATCAGAATCGGTTGAAATTATTTTTCTCCTTTTTCTTCCTTCCTTCTCCTTCCAAAACCTCCGTGATAACAACAAGAACTAGTACTGACACTACTCTTCGTGCATTTTGCATCGTACTGGCCGTATAAATCATTTATTCTGCATCGTTCCAAAATGTACAATCGATGTTTGTCAAAATGTACTTTACAAATAGAACAACATTTTACAATTTATGTAAAGTGTAAGAACATTATTTAGCGCAAATGTAATAGTACATGTATATAGACTACGTAGCTAATTCCTTTAGAACTAATGGATAGTTTGCCTTTGTACAAGATCAATATAATCAAATACAGTTATTGATTAGGACGGAGCTCAAATGAAATGACTCGAATAAGAGTAATATTTTGACAAAGTCTACATGAATAATATTATTCAAACAAAGTCAGAGTAACGTTTGTTAACATGTACTTGAAACATGTTTAGCTGTTTATGGTTTAATGCTATGTTTCAGCATAGTAGTGGCTATATATGACCCATGCTGGCCGAACTGGAGACTCAAACTCTCGCGGACAGAGGTTAAATGCTGATGATCTGTAAAAGCGAGCGCACCAGACCACTCTGACACCCGGGGCCTGTATTGAAGGCATACAACTGCTGTTCACTTTGAGATAAACAATAAATCAAAGATCTTACATGGCTTTTGAAATATGAAAATAGGAAAATAGACGAGCGCATGGATTGAAAAGAACAAAGAACGTTTGGGTGGATAATTGTTGTCTAAAAACGATTGACATACATCGAACCTCACCAATAGTGTATTATATAAACCTTGGTTCAGCTTGTTCACTGAATATATTATCGTCCAATACCAGTAGAATATTTCATCTTAGGCTATATTGTCTCATTCTACTTACGAGATAGATAATGTATTACGTATATTCTGTATTGTTCATGTGTATTTCATAGTGAATTTCGCAGTATTTGTTGGCTAAGGATCTTCAGAGAAGAGTCAAAAAAAAAATTAAGTGGTATACTTCAGTAATTTTCTACGTCTCTCTGGGTGTTCTCCTCATGTAAGTTTTCCGTCACCAATAGTGACGAAAGAAAGCAAACCAAACCTAAAAACTACAAGCTTACGATTTGAAACAGCGGCACGTGTCACAAGAATAGTCTGTTCAGAATAATCATAATTTAGGAAACACGGGGTACCACCCCTGTGTCTTTATGATTCGCGATATGTCGGGGAAATATACACATGCATATGAAAAGATGTAATGTTTATCCATCGATAAAAAATGAAAGGGAAAATGGAGTTTTGAGTTGGACGCTATTTCTCAGACTAGATAGGTAATACATGGCGATCAGTATAATTGGTGGAGGAAGATCCTGGGAAAACTCTGATGAGAACCAACGCCCTGCAGGAGCCTCCTAGCAAGATTTCTCATATACCGAGAGACTCAAGCGAAGCAAAGCATTTCGAGCCCAAGTTGTGTTGTACCCATTTCTTTTCATACAAACTTGAGTCGTACGTACCCAGTGCTATGGTAGATTCGTACCCAATGCTATGGCTGTTTCGTTCAGTCGTTTATTGCACACATCGAATTAGAAATATAACCACCAAGATCATAGTAAAATGATATTTCCTAGTTATTTAAAAGTGTTATATATCAAAATATTTGATTTCAGGCATATCCTTGGTGGCAGTGATTATCTTTGTATATTTCACCGAGAACGCGCTGGCATATACTATCGTACTGATTGCGCTTACATGAAATGAAAACATATTGTTGCAAACACGGGTATGACAATCTGCCTTCCTATGTCCAGTTGGCTTCTTATAAGAAGAAACCAACGCAATTGTTACACGGATTAAACGGGTATCCAAAAAATAAACCAACCCACTGAACATATACCAGGGATAAATATATAAACAAATCATGCGATAATATTTTTGGTTTCGGAAGATTACCAGAACGGTGACATGTCCTCCTCAGAACTAATGAAAAGTTGCAGCGGCACATTCGGCCTCAAAACTGACTGACAAGGTCATTAGCATAATTTCACCATCATTAATTTCTTAACACTGTACTGATTACTGAACTTATTCTTAACAAATCCTAAAACATAAATGCCCTTATTAATTCTGAATAATATTTTCCTAATTAGCTGGGCTTATTTTGCTAAGCCAGTATGTGTGTTATTCATGTATTTAGAAAAACTATAGAATATAGGATTTGAAAAAAATGTAGTTAGTACTTTTCATTGTGCTAGATTTTGTATTAAGATCTGTCTCAGCTACTCACTGGATAGTAATGTTACGATTCTATTCTGGGGAAATCATGTTTGCTGCATTATAAACGTTTTATTACTGGTAAGATCCAATCACCAACAATGTTCCTCAAGTATTGAAAAACAAATAAACATGTCAGATTTGTAAAAAAAAAAACCTCAATTAAATATAAGTAACATGCAGTGCCAAGTTAAACTTTTCTCTCTCTCTCTCTCTCTCCTTCTCTCTCTCTCTCTCTCTCTCTCTCTCTCTCTTTTGATATATATATATATATATATATATATATATATATATATATATATATATATATATATAGAAGGACTAAGTTAAAAACTAAATTGTTCAACCTTGTTAATCATTGCTGCATAAATACAAGGAAGATGGCAACTATTGAAAGCTTTAAAATGTATTGGTAGTTTTATAAATATGAACACAAGTGTGCTTAGTAGATTCATTAAGTCACACACTCAAGTCATTACCTAAACGACTGTAAATTGTCGATCTATGTCAAGTCTCAAACAAAATATGAGTCTGTTTAACGGCTAAAGTAAACCATGTTGTTCACCTGTATCCAGTCAGAACTCTAGCATGTCACGTGTCTATATAAATTCTGAACTGAACCATGTTATGCAGTTGAGCCAATGCCATATAATAAATACCTTCCAAAGTAATGTCATTTCTAATTAGATTTAAATTAATGTTTTGTTTTATGTTTCAATACAGGAAATATGATCTTGCATTTTTGTAACTGAACTGAAATTTGAACAATATATTGACTCGAACGTAATCTTATCTTCTGTAGGTAGATGAATGCAAAAACAAAATAGCCTGACAATACTTCCACATTGTAAACACAGATAATAGGAATGAGTATCACTGTATCTAGACTGATTCATACCATTTATCAGGTAGTAATCCACCGCCTCAATATTAGCACATGCAATGTTAATCTGTAATTTGTGTCGTTGTATAATTACATAAAGACAGCTACTTACATAATTTTAAAAAGAACTCCTCAAAATATAACCATCCTGTATTATACACCAGGTACTAATAAGCCCTGCTTTCTCTGGGGTAAATCCTGTTGCAGTCTGTGGTGTCCTGTCCTTCCCCGGCAAATTTGATTGCTTTTAACAAACCAACCAATCGATGTATATCATTTCAGAAGCGTATAACAATGAGCTAGGTAACGCTCAAGTTACCTTATTTGTCTGATTTCAACTAGGTTACGAATAGTTTACCTTACATGTCTCATCGCGTCAATGCAAACTGTTATTTCATGGCCTTTAGAGGATCAAATGTTGCGATAGGTGTACCTCGTTTGTTGAAGCAAATGCAGACAGTTAATGTACAGAAAGTGTGTATGTATGCGTACGTGTGTGTGTTTGTGTGTGATTTCGATTTTTAATGTATCTTTCATAATTTTTGCTTCATATCGCTACAATGTGCGCAGTGTGACAATTGATGGTGCTGTGTAGTGCTGGGGCATCATGCCGCAGACATGTAGCATGATGTCTATATCATTCACATTATCCTTACTCTAAGCCGACCAGTTGTAACGCTGACATCTTAATGCTGAGCGCAGCTGTTTGTACTATTTTATAACGTTTATAATACAACTCCGATGTTTGCATTGATATATTTAGTTTATTTATTTGATTTCATTAAACCAAACTTTTTAATCACACTGAGCCAGATGAAACATTGTAACACAGAGATTAAGAGATAAATATGCTCCTCACATCAGGATTACATTACAATCAAATCCGTTAAGATGGCCTCTTCTTAGACTCTGCCCTAGTCGGAATCGGTTAATTTTCTTTAAGGCAGACAGAGAAATATTGGACTAGAGCAAAAGATTATTATCAAACTTTACCAACAGACTGTATTTCAAAAGAACTGAGAACGTCTAGGTGGCTGATTGTTGTTGCGAATAATATACAATACATACTGTGATCATGATACAAAATAGAAGCCTTGACTACTTTTGTCTGTATAATATTTTGTCGTTTTGTGACGTATTCAACTTATGCTGAGTTAGTTTCAATTGTCACTAAATAAAGTGTCAGGTATCATCTGTTGTGATCCTGCTATGTTCGGTGTTGGGTGACTTTCGATGTATTTTGATTTGAGGCATTAAAGCAGGGTCCCAATAGTATATCTAATTGTGTACTGCAGTAAATTTAGTTGACTGTACCGATGCGTGTAGTAAACTGAAACCAGATATCCATGTACCCAATTCACTGTAACTAAAATGTAAAGTGTAAATCGCTAATAAGATACTTGGTCAACGTGCCAGACAGGTATTTGGTTTTGAGACAACTGTATATTGCATTGCAAATTAAATTTGGTGTTGTAGTTTAACTATACTTGTGCTAAATATGAACAGTGATAACGTAATTTGTATTTTAATTGTATGTATGCTGACCTTAAAATCAAGTTACAACGGTACATTATCTGTCAGACTAAATCAGGTTACAACGGTACATTATCTGTCAGACTAAATCAAGTTACAAGGGTACATCATCTGTCAGACTAAATCAAGTTACAACGGTACATTATCTGTCAGACTAAATCAGGTTCCAACGGTACATTATCTGTCAGACTAAATAAGGTTACAACGGTACATTATCTGTCAGACTAAATCAGGTTACAACGGTACATTATCTGTCAGACTAAATCAGGTTACACTTTGTAATTATTAGTAAGTAATTCGTGTCTAAATAGTTTCTGTCTCAATTGTGAGTTACGACATATATATATATATATATATATATATATATATATATATATATATATATATATATATATATATATATATATATATATATATATATTAATGCATCAGACAGACTTATTTATCAATGGGGCTGTTAAGATAGTGTATGATTTTTCACGCATTCAGATCATGCTAATAAATTAATTACATTATCTCCAATTCTAGAAACTAGCTGGATTTTATTATTTCTTAACGTTATCCAATGGGTTTAGCTGGATTTTATTATTTCATAGTGTTATGCGTTTTGGCTAGCTGGATATTATTATTTCTTAACGTTATCCAATGGGTTTAGCTGGATTTTATTATTTCTTAGTGTTATGCGTTTTGGCTAGCTGGATATTATTATTTCTTATCGAGTGGGGCTAGCAGGAAATTATTATGTTCTTAACGCTATCCAATGGGGCTAGCTGGAAATTATTGTCTTAACGTTATCCAATGGGGCTAGCTGGAAATTATTGTCTTAACGTTATCCAATGGGGCTAGCTGGAAATTATTGTCTTAACGTTATCCAATGGGGCTAGCTGAAAATTATTGTCTTAACGTTATCCAATGGGACTAGCTGGAAATTTCATTACATATATCAGACCTTAAGTAACAAATCTATGTAATCTAGATTTAGGCTTATTAAGCAGTTGAAGATGGTATATAATTTCAACAAACTGTGTTTATTACACTTATGAATACCATATATGAGTACATGTATTGTTAAGTTCTAAAAAGCATCAAACGACTTATCAATCACATACATTCTGTCTCTAGACCACTTAGTTTAAGTGTCCCATCATATACCAGATTACAAGTAGCTTGCTGTGTGTGATATTGCAGAGGATATCGTGTCTTTACAATAAGCTATGAACAAAAACGTGTTGACTCTTAGCAAATGAAATTGTCAACCTAATACGATGTCGCTGTTAGGACTTGGGCTGTCAACTTAATACAGTGATATTATACCAGTACTGGAAAACACAGATCAAACTTTCATACAAATCCATGTACATAAGCACCTAATGTGTCTGTATTAAGTCTGAATTCCAACAGCATTTCATACACTGTCTAGATAATTGGTTCATTTTTGTAAACATATGTATGTCTTAAGACAAACTGATCCCGCAAAATACATTGACTAGATATTAGTCCCCCTTTGTGTACACAGGTAAAATAAATATGTTTTTGTGCGATTTATAATTACATAGAGAAGACCGATACAAACTTTGCATAAACCCCGCGAACTCTAAACTTCATGAATATACACCACGTATTTGTTATATGATCCCCCGTGCAAAATCCAGCTGATATAAATAAAGCAAACAAACACCTCAGAAAATGTCATAATTATTGAGCAACGAGTTTGGTCGTGAATAGATTACCTTACCTGACTAATTATGTTTTTCTCTTGTAGTATGTATACCTATTTCATCTGGTTCGTTCAAGCAAATGCAAGCATGTAATGAACAGAAAATAGGCGAATGGGGTTATAATGACTAAGCGGCCATTTAATACCTAAAAACTCCGAAGCTTGCATACGTCTTTCCTTTAATTAATTGACCTTGATAACCCAGTACCTGCATCAATCTTTCCTTTTTCTCTATTTGACAGTCCAGCCGATATAACTAATTGAGTCTCTTTTTTTCCAGTTCCCCTTACACCAAAAACTAACACCATCATAACAACAAATGCTACGATAATATTCCTGCTAATGCTATATCTATAATGAAATTATCTCAAATGACGATGATTATGACAATAACTACATAATGGTAATATCACTCCGCGGTTGCTACAATGTTGTATATATCGGTCGAAAGATCTACTGCCAAGTACAATTATGAAATCTGCATCAAACACTCAAGTAAACCACAGTTCCCATATAAAAGTTGTATCCGTATCAAAACTTAGCATTGATCATGATGCATTTGCATTGCGCAGTCCGTATAAATAATTTCGTGTTCATCCTTCCAGTATGTACAATATATTCTTGACATTATGTGTTTACAAATAGAACAACAGCCTACAGCTTAATGTAACCTGAAAGAAACATAATATTCAGAGTTAATGTAACATTATGTGTACCTCTTAGTTACGCCCTTTAGAAATAATGAATAGTTTGGCTTTATACACGGTCAATACAATCAAATACAATTATTGAATAGGACGGGACTCACTTGAAAGGATCGATTAAAAGTCATTTCTGGAGAGAGAAGACACTACTATTCAATCTGAATCACCTCGAACATTTTAACACGTAGTTGTTTTGTTGTTTATGGTCTAACGTCATTTTGCAGCACTTGATTGGCTATGCATAACGACCATGTTATATGGTAGAATAAGAACATGTATTAATCCCAGAAAGAAAATAAAATACTGTAATGCTTAACATCTAAAAGCGGCAATTGTCATCAGAACATTATGCTCAAAATAATAGTAACTTTTCAAAAACACGGAATAACACCCTTGTTTTTTCATGACTCGCAATATGTCAGCCTATTTTTCGAATAGCTTTGGAAAGATGTTATGTTTATGAACCTGACTAGGTAAATGAAATGCATGTATTTGTACTCTCTCCGTCAGCATTTCAGCCAAGGAAATAGGTCAGTTTATAGTTGGTTATAAAACATCGACGTAGCAATGCCAATACATGTAAATGGCAAGAAATATTGAGCAATCTAAACCAATCATGTAAAAATATTTTTAAAAAGTTCATCATGTTGCAAAATTAAGCAATTATGTTAAAGAGAAACAGCAATGAATAGGATGTAATGTGTTTGCAACGTCCCACTTATGAGATAAACGTACTAAATTATCAACAGATTATATGCCGGAGAAACTTCTTGAAATTCCCATTCGAGCAGCAAGTTGACAAGTTGGAAAAGCTACGATAAAGTAGGTGTAAAATTTGTTGCAAAATTTAAACTTGGATTAACTATCAGTATTATTCTAATGTAAACATTTCTATTCTTTTATGTGATGTGTTTATTTGTATGTATGTAAAGGGAAAAATGAAATAGGTATTCATGGGTTACAAGATCAAGATAGTCAAGAAGTGGGTCTTCATAAAGGACATTTAGAGCAACATTTTTATATGCATTTCGAGTAGAAATGTGGGACAATTTTGTACACTTCATAAATATCTATTTCTTTAATTAAGTGAATATCGTTCTTGATACAAGTTGGATTTTCTACCACCAACACCACCACCTGCAAAGAATCAACAAGAAACCCAAGTGTTGTAATGTTTAGAGAAATGACTTATCGTTGAGCAGAATTACAGGATGCACAGTTGATGCCGATATGATGTTAATTTTCCTGTACTGATTCACGTGCTATACATGAACCAGAAACTAATAGATCTAATTCACTGTAACTGTAAAGCGTAATTAGCTAATCATGGATGCGGTCAGCATTCCAAGAGGGATGTCCTTTTCGAGAAGAATGACCATCATCTTCAGTACGACACGGTAAACTTATACTGGATATGAAACGACTTAGGTACGGCATGACCAAAACTCGACTCGAACCAGCATCCGTAGTGGTGAGATGGCAGTGAAATGATAGCACCGTAGAGACCACTTAGACACCCTGGTCAGACCTATTGCGTAGCTGTTTAGCTTATATAGTAAATCATTTTCAATTGCACGAATAAAGTTTTAATTCTGATGTAGGATACATTTCATGTGTAATAACGTTATGATTGTGACGTAAGTGAGACACATTTTATGAGTAATGACGTTATGATTGTAACTTAAGTGTGACTCATTTCATGAGTAATAACGTTATGATTGTGACTTAAGTGTGACACATTTCATAAGTAATACAGTTATGATTGTGGCTTAATTGCGACACATTTCATGAGTAATAAAGTTATGATTGTGACTTAAGTGTGACACATTTCATGAGTAATACAGTTATGATTGTGACTTAAGTATGACACATTTCATGAGTAATAAAGTTACGAGTGTGGCTTAAGTGTGACACATTTCATGAGTAATAAAGTTATGATTGTGACTTAAGTGTGACACATTTCATGAATAATAACGTTATGATTGTGACTTAAGTATGACACATTTCACTTGTAATAAAATTATGATTGTGACTTAAGTGTGAATCTAATATACGTGCTACACATTGCATGAGTATTAATTTGAGGAGAGTTATAACACATTTTGTCTTCGATTGCTAACGACTTGTAAATTGGTTGACAATCATTATACCTGTACAGAAACATGTGCTTTATTGATCTTTGATTTAACTGACACGTTACCTGTTAGAACCATGCACAACTACGTCCTTTATTCTGTTACTCCTCTTTTCACAAATCATTTAAACGTTAAAAATGTATTGCTATTTCAACAAATGTTTGCAACAGAGTACATAGTACATTCTATATTGTCCTACACTCAAGTCCTTACCGAAACGTAGCAAATATCGATAATTTAATATTGTTATAACAAAAGAGCCGTAGAGAAGTACGCTTTAGTTGAACCTTAAATCTTCACACAGGTAATACTCTTTTCTTATATCACATTCTCTCTCTCTCTCTCTCTCTCTCTCTCTCTCTCTCTCTCTCTCTCTCTCTCTCTCTCCAACATTACAAGTCACGTAATAAAGCGCGTGATTATGTATAATTAAGATCACTACACTTAATACCAGTGTCTTGATCTTTTTGTATTGGGACACTTGATATATCCTATTACTTAAGTACCAACTGACGGGAAACATTTATCTTTATCTTTACAATCTGGTAGCTGTCTGGGTTTATTTCTAAATAAGGAAGTGTTTCTCATTCGCCATGACGTACAAATTTAAATCAACCTCTCTAGGGCATGAGTAAAAACAATGTCACAGCGACGAATAATTCTAGATTTAAATTTTTATTGTTTGAGGCATCTAGTGAGGCAATGAATGTTTATGTTATGATATGAAGGTGATTACCCAGTCGTATGAAGTCTTTCTCGAGATTGTTTTCTTTATATATAGATATATATATATATATATATATATATATATATATATATATATATATATATATATATGTGTGTGTGTGTGTGTGTGTGTGTGTGTGTGTGTAAAAAGTAGAAAATTGATACATAGCATGAGGTAAAATTGTGAAAAGGCATGCCTGCACACAAAAATGAAACATTTTAAACCTCTAAACGTCAAAACTGGAGATCAGCTGGGCTTGGACCTTAAGCCCACTCTTTGTATAGTTTTGATTTAAGTTATCCCCTTCTACTTGAAAATATAATTTTTTTCTAACCCTGTGAGACATTTAGGCATGACATCTATTTTCCTCTGTTACGAATATTTTCATAGAATCATGTTTTTCCAATGTCTCATACTAACAGAACACGCATAAAATGTACTTGATCCCCCATGAGATAGGAAGAGTAATGTAAAAAACACAATAATAGACCAATGAATCGTAATAGCCCACTCTTTGGTGAAGATGTACCTCACCAGTGGCCTAGTGGTTTTAGCGTCCGTCGTGGAAGCGGGAGGTCGTGGGTTCGATCCCCAGCCAAGTCATACCAAAGACTTACAAAAATGGTACTAGCAGCTGCCTCGCTTGACATTCAGCATTAAGAGGTTAGTGTTAGGACTGGTTGGCCTGGTGTCATGATAATGTGACTGGGTGTGACATTATGCTACATGTCTGCGGCATGATGCCCCAGTGGTTGACATCACTATAAACTGACTCACTGCAGTCATCGTAGCGATATGACTGAAAAAGTGTTAAAGCTACGTTAAAAATCCTAATCAAACAAACAAACAAACTTTGGTGAAGATGCTAAAAATATTGTTTAGAAGAATAATTTAAAATATTGTTTAGAAACCGCTATTGTTTATTAGACTTAATAATACTTGGATCTCTAGATGGGATAATCAATAGGTTCTTTTGTTATTCTGTATGGAAACCATTTGTTTGATCGATAATGGCCTTTCTCGATATTAAAAGTAATTATTTAATCCAACTCTTGTTGTGTATAGAAGCTATTCACAATGTTTGATCGATATTGGCCTTTCTCGAGATTAAAAGCAGTTATTCAAACCAACTCTTGTTGTGTATGGAAATCATATTAACCCACATTTATTTATTATACTTTGTTATTTATATGTCATCCAGTAGTATGCTATTTACCTAATCACACTATTAAACAATGGGAAAAGAATTGGTTTTGAAATAATGCAATATGACCATTTCATCAGTGGCTTGTCTTATTTACACACTTTGTTAATATAAGACAATATCCCAAATATGATTTAAAAGGACAATTAGACAACTACATTATTACGGATTTATTTAAAGATATTTTAAATGCGACTTAAAAGACCAACAGAGAACATTGTCTGATCTCTACCAGAAAAGCTTGTGGATTCATAAATGACATAAACGTTGAATGATTTAGAACAATTAGAACATATAGGGAACAATACCATTATTGCTTTTTGGCTCATTAAAGACATACTTTAAAATGCTATTTAAAAAACGTCCCCCACAGAGAACATCTTATAACTCGAATAGTTCAACTCTGTTGATTGCTATTGTTATCTGTATTTGAAGATATTGTATGATATTTGGTTTCTTTTGACTGACTACGCTATCTGTATACAAAACATTGTATGGTATATGTATGTAAAGTCTAATTAGCCGTTAATATTGAATGCCATTGAATTGTATGCTGTATTGTTAACTCCTGAGTGGATATATCTCATGATTGTGACAATTAACTTCTTTTTCACCAAGACATGTATATGTCATAGTTAAGAAACCAAGATTCTCTGAATGATATGCAGGCTTTAAAATTTACATACAAAAGGCTAATCTGAAAAACAATTACCTTGAAAGGAAACCTTTATATCGCTTTAGAAACTTTATATTGTCATTCCATACAATTAGGCATCTCAAAATAAAGTTCACTTTTTCAAAAACATGGAAAGGTTACAATTAAATCTCTGCAACAGTTCTCTATTTCAATACAATACAAGGATTTATTTTCTTAAAAAGTAAAATGGTATTTACTTTTGTTTACAAAAATCTAATTAGGGTATAATGAGCTGACTTAGTTTCTAATAATTAGAGGTGCCTTGTTTAAATAATTTCATGTCTCAATCATTATGCATGACACAACTATGTCAAATACTCAGTTAAAAATTATGAGGAGTGTGGTGTCTAGTATTGGTAATAATCACTTCTACAAACCAAAAATGTCTCGTTCTTCATCTGTTGTTTCTAGAATGGGAGGATAGGTCAATAGGCACAGTACTTGCAAGTCACTAGATTTTGATGGATTATGGCACATTTGATAGGTACCAAACTGTTGTATCAGCTAACATTGCGACATTGGGAATTAAGTGGTGAGTTCATGATATTGACTTAAGACCATGATTAACACAATAGCAGGTGCAACGATGGAACATCTCTTTTCAGTGTCACCAAAATACATTCATGTATAACATCATTTCATGTGAGTCATGCTAATTCAACGCCAAAGTCATAAACGAATAAAAATACAACAGCATTGTTCATAATAAAGCAACGCTATTATCAGACGATTATTCTCAAAGTGTACAACTATATCTAACTTTAGATGAGTATGTTTGAAATTCATAAAACTATTTATCTCTTTACATGCCAGTAAATTAATAATTGAACAACATGGGACAGTAAGCCTTTTTTGTTGTCATATCTGTTAACACTGTTATCCCGTCTGGGTGACATACACTATTATTAAAGCTAGGGTAAGATTAATTAACCATGTAATGAACCTGTGGTTAGTGTGTGTTGAACGAAATATGTATTAAGCTGGATAAATAGTGGCTACGTCTTTATGGCTGACCTCTTCTCATTTGTAAATTTTATTCATTAACAATAATGGGAGGAGGTGAACCATACAATGTTTTTCGTTTTGTTCTGACATTTTTCAAAATTCAGTGAAAATTAGAATTTTCTTATCAATATTTCTAATCTGAATTTCTTGATAAATCTCTGTATGACATTTTACCTTAATGATTTATTTTTGAAGCAAAGTAGTTATGGTAACAATGCATGTCTGGCCTCCTATTAACGAAACTTTAGCCAAACCTTTAACAAACTCTTCATACCACTGATATATCAAGATTTCTAAGAAAAAAAATATTTATCCATATATGTTACCACTGTCATGTCGATCTCCTTAATCAAAATAATGGCTGAAGAAAAAGTTTAACCAAAGATTTCATCGAGAAATTCATACCACTTCCACAAAAGTTACTCCTATGTCTTTCTCTTCATTATGATCGGCTCAGAAACTAAAACGGAAGCAACTTTTACTGGGACATATTTATATGTACACAGGAGGTACGTATTTAACAATACTCCAAATGACGAATGCCAGTCATGATGATGATGATGACAAACCATGTTGCATCAGTGAAAGTGATATTTTTACTAATACCATTATTCAAATTGAGAATTGTAATATGGAGACTAAGAAACTAACCGTAACATCAGTGGTGTACAAATTTACTTAATTGTACAAAGTATATCAGAGTGACCTACCTTTGGATATCCCATTGTAATACTCCTGAAGATCAATGCAAATAGTTTTAACCCACGACTTTTTAGGAGCCGTATTATGGTCTATCATACTGTCATTCAAACCTTCGAACTGTGTCAAGACTACGTAGTTTTTCGTATGGTAATATAGTAGACATTAAGTAATGACATGCGCAAGCAACAATGTCCATAAATTGATCTAAATATAAACGGTATTACAATGTTTGGAAAAACAGGTAGGAGATAGTGTCGTACGTTTGGATATCCCAGTGCAATATAGACCAGCGAAAGTTGGTCTCTAAACCTTTTTTTTATTTTGACTTCTAAGCCGCAAAGTCAAAATAAAAAAAAGGTTTAGAGACCAACTTTCGCTGGTCTAAGTGCAATACTGCTGAAGATTAATACTTATATCAAGCTTACTTACTGTACAACCTGAAGTGTCCTAGAAACTCACTCAAGCATACCAGATTACTTTATCACAATTCCGGACTCACTGTTACTATTTTACTTATTTTTCTGACCTTAGAGTCGTGATAGACGGAGCATTTTCGGAAAATAGTAAGTGTGATCTAGGTCAAGTAGAGAAGAATTATAATCTTTTGTTATTGAAGAAATTCACATTCTTGTTTTACATTTGTCCAGCAGAATTATTATTGTTAAATTCAATTCTTCATTTGGCAAGAAGTATTTATTTCAATTAATATTCTTGCAAAATTACAAACTGTTCAAAAATATTCTTGGACAGAATCATTATTATGGATTATGCTAAATTCAGACAAGGACATCAATGGTTATATTATTTTTATTTCTCAAAAGACAGCTGGCATATTATCACACTTCAGGTGCATTACTATGTTCCTTTCTAAGTCTATTTGCTTGCAACTACCAGTTATGTAAATGTAAATTAGCTCGCCTTGACATCGGGATGCACATTCAGTTGTAAAGGTCATCTGAGTGATCGTTGGTGATGTGTCCCACCACATACGACCTCTTATTAATCTGGGTATGTGATCACTGAACCAGTCTATTGTTCTCGTCACATACTACGTTTGCATTCCTGTATACAATATGTAACAACCTGCCTTAGAGGGGACCCCAGTGCGCGAAGTGTCTAAAGCGCTTTCTGTTACGGATCACTGCCGTCTCACCTCTGTCTGCGTGGGTTCGAGTCTAAGATTCTTTTAATGCAGTTATGTGAGAAAGCTTGCCAGCTGCTTCTCGTGGTTTTGTGGTTCTTACCGGGGGTTTTCCCGGGTTCATCCTCCACCAATAATACTGGCCGCCATGTATAGCATATCGTGTGCTGAAAAATGGCGTTAAACCCTAAAACACCAACAAAACAACAACCTGCCTTATTAATCTGGATATGTGATCACTGAACCAGTCTATTGTTCTCTTCACATACCACGTTTGGATTCCTGTATACAACATGTAACAACCTGCCTTATTAATCTGGGTATTTGATCATTGAATGAGTCTATTGTTCTCTTCAGCTACCACGTCTGCATTCCTGTATACGACATGTAACAACCTGCCTTATTAATCTGGGTATGTGATCATTGAACCAGCCTATTGTTCTCTTCACATACCGTGTTTGCATTCCTTCATGCGACATTTGAGAAACATACTCTCTTCTTTCTAACCTAACATAATCATTGTTACCACTGCAAAACCTAAGTCTTATTGATAATGGTCTCTTACATACCCTAGTCTAGCTATGTGGAACAAATTACCCAATGATCTTAAACACAATGACACTGTAATATCATTCAAGAGTGCTCCTATAACTCATATATTTCGACTACAAAAAGAGACTTTAAGACTTAAAATGTTTACTTTCTTACTGTCAGAATGTTAGTATTCTGTAACTTTGTATTGCTTATCTTGTAATCATGTTTTTATGTATGTTCTTATTATCTAATATTGTAAAGAACTTTGAGCTTCTAACGATCAGGCGCTGTAAAATGTACACATTATTATTATTATTATTATTATTATTATTATTATTATTATTATTATTATTATTGCATGACCTATAGATGAAAATATTTATCTCCATGTATTATTTATGTCATTATATAGCTGTATGTGTAATCATTGGATGCACTTATTTCTCCTTAAACATCAATCTTTCTTAGACTGACGAACATATGTCTGTCTGTACGTTGTGCGACTCTAACTTTCTTCCAGATACCATACCACGTAATTATAACTATATCAAGGTACACAACCCTTTCTTGTACTGGAAACCGTCACTGGACAGGTTGTCTCCCTGCTTTATTTAAGACCCAGTAACTCCAATGTATTATTTTCAGCATAAATTTCAAGCAATAAGATCGTCGTGTGACGTGATGAGACAGAATGCAATGTATGCGGCATCATGTCCCCGTATTAGATATCACTATAAAACAGCCACACTCCAGACATCGTGACCTAATACAGAAGCTGCCAAAGATGTACGATACTAAACCATATAGCTTTATTTAAACAGCAGCAGAAGGTTCACAGATCAGAAACATCCGAAATTGCTAGTAGTATACAATTCGCACACAATCCTGTTTGTTTGTACCCCTCTAATCGATTTAAAAAAAATAAAAATATCAAGAATATAAAAAAATGCACAAAACATTTTGATTTCTTTGATTGATTTACAATTTCTAACCTAACTGGCGCTCTGGGATCACTAACATTGTCAACTTATTGACATTTCAAAGCAAACGAAAGCTGTAAACAAGAAGGGAGACAACTCGTCCATTTCCTGTTTTCAGAATAGTCTATCTCAATAAATCCTTTGTAGTCTGTGTCCAATATTCGCAGTATCTGATTATAATATTTATGAAATAAATTGAACAAATAAGTAGGAGGAATGCTTCTATACATGTCTTCAAATAGATGTAACTAAAAGTTATCAAAGACGTTAATCTACAAAAAGCAATTATAACGACATTGTTGCTAAAGAAATAATTTTATGGAGTTTTGGACTTCTTGGCTATATTCATGTTTTCACCTATAAATCAATGAATAAATGACTGTTTTGTGCATTGGTAATATTCTAAATCCTTTCGGTTGTTTTTTTTTTAACTGGTGGGTGTTGGGTATATGGGTTATTTATACTTATAATAAAGATTTTGTATAGCGCCTAATCTTTAGAAGCTCTAAGTGCTTTACAACATCTTTAATGATATGACTACTAAAAGCAAAACACAAAACAACATGAAATTAGAAAACATAACATTGCTGAAAATATTTAAGGTAGGAAACAAAATTAGATCTTTATGTCTGTTCCTACAGTCGAAACGGTGAGTTTTAAGAGCACTCTTGAAGGTGATCTCTGTCTCTTTGTGGCTAATTTCAATGGTAAATTCGTTCAACATTACTGGGCCATGGCATGTAAAAGAACGTTTTGTATACGATTGTTAGAAGAGGATTTTGCTGATGTGTACACATGGTTGAGGCCAGATAGGTATGCTGGACTGGAGTCCATCAGTGAAACGTAGAACAGAGAACAAATTTTGTGTTTGATTCGGGATCGAATGGATAGCCAACGCAAGGTACAGAAAAGCGGGGAGGTGTGCTCTGATCATGGTACTCTCAGAATGATCGGAGCAGCTGTGTTTTGAATTCTTTGAAGTTTCTGCAGTCGATATTGTGACGAACCATACAGAACTGAGATACCGCAGTCAAGTCTTGAAAGTACTAATGACCACACAAGTGTTTTAGTGGTATCAACTGAAAGATATTTGCGAATGGAGCTGATGCGTCTCAGCTGAAGGCATGCAACCTTGCATATGTTCATGACATGTTGATGCAATGTCAGGGTACTGCGCAGTGTAACACCTATATATTATGTTCTTACTTTTTTTAATGTTGGTGTTGCTGATATTTATTGTTTGAAGTAAAGTATGTGAATGAGAAAGTCGCTGCATTGTGATCAGAATGGTTTCAGTTTCATCATCATTCATCTGTGGCTAGTTACATGTCATCCATGATCTCACATCCAAGACGCAAATCTCTACTCCTTGGAATGTAGCATCAACGTCAGTTGGGTGGCAAGATTTGTATATTTGGGTGTCATCAGTGTACAATTGATGATCTGTGACATATTGGAGCGGCTGAGTGTATATAATGAAGAGAACAGTTCCAAGAATTGACCTCTGTGAAACATCACAATATAGATCAACTGGGCTGGAGTGTATTCCATTTGCATAAGTAGGACTTGAACCACGGTTAGGCTGTATTGTGAATTCCAAATACATGCTGGAGAAGTGAAATAATATATCATTGTCTATTTTGTCAAATTCTGCAGACAAATAAAGGAGGGTGAGTGCTGTAAGCTTTCCGCTATCCAAAGCAGAGAGAATGTCATTAAATACTTTCAGATGAGTAGTTTCAGTACTGTGGCAAGGGCTATATGCACACTGTACATTGTTATAAAGACTGTTTTAATTCAGATGAGATACATGTTTTCAAAGACTTTTTTTTATATGAATGGTAGATTCGAAACTTAGCGGTAGTTTTTTAAATCGTTATGACCATGTGTTGGTTTGTTCAGCAGAGGCTTTACCATGACAGTTTTGAAAAATGATGGGAATTTCCCGGATGAGAGAGAGATGTATTATAACATCACTTAGTGAAGGCAATATTAGATCTACGCACTCAGTCAGCAGTGATGTTGGAATTGGATCACGTTCACGCGAGTTTGGTGCAATCTTCATCACGGTTGTCCGTATTAAATCCAAATACAGGTTAAAATGCAGGTAACAATTGTCGCTGAAATTCTGTATCGCAACTGCATGGCAAGGAAGACTCCATTGAAATTGTGTTGTCAAGTGTATCTCTAACATTTTGTACTTTTGTCACTGAAGCAATTTGCAAACAGGTCCGGAAGGTCGTCTGGAGAACAGGTAGTTGGAAGTGGTGTACATTTGTTCCTTGACATTAGTTTGTTAATAATCTCGATCAACTCTTTGCTGTTGGAACTCTCTGTGATCTTAGTACTGTAGTGGGATAATTTGGCTAAATGGACTATGTGTGTGGCCTTATTCTTAGCAGCTTCATAGATTGGTTATGATTCGTGAGTCTGGTGGAAACCCAAAGCCTCTCCGTATTACGGCAGTCTCTTTTAGCAGTGCAAAGCTGGTCCCTGCTATACCACGGAGAATATTTTTGAACTGATACTCTACACTATGTGTTTGGGGCATATTTTTCAAGCCAGGAACGCATGCAGTTATCGAGTTGTTCTGCTGTAGGAGGTAAGCAAGTTGTTAGGTTTGCTTGGATGTCACGCACTAGTTTGGTTCTTATTATCATACAGAGGTTTCTTTTAGTAGCAAATAAAGGTGGCGTGTTAGGGATTGATACGTCCAGATGGCATATAATGCAGAGGTGATCTGATGCAACTTCGTGGGATACAAGTATGGACCGTAGATTATCAATCATCAGGTCTATGAAGAATAAATTGTGACCATGTTTATGGGTGGGATGGTTAACTGACTGTTAAAGGTTGAAAACATGACTCTAGGAGATTATTTTATGTGTATGGGTTTTCAGGACAGTGAAAGAAGTGAAACTTGAAATCTCCACACAAAAAAATCAGGTTGCCACCTATCAAATATCCATACTTCAGGAGATTTGAAAACTGCTTTAAAATGAGAGATTCAGTCAGCTTGTTTTTCTTTGCTAGGAGGAGGGCGGTACAAATGGACTGACCTTTGTTACAGTAGTAGTGTTCTTTGGACTAGTTCAAACGATGAGTGGCAGAAATTAAATGTTGTGTTGTGTTTAAGACATTGTATCATGGACTTCTTTGTGATAATGGCAATTCCACCTTTGCCTTTGCGAGATTGGCGGGGAAGAACTTGATGGAGTAACCGGTGGCTGTTAAATCCACGCACTAGGGCTCATCGCCCAATGGCTTTTGCCATGATTCTGTTGTTATGTAAGAGTTTCTGTTATGTAGTATGTTGTGATTAGCTTTACATAACCTTCTTCTCATTTCTTGCTATGAGAAGGAATTACTCGCATGTTAAGAAGCGTCAATATCCATAGTGGTAGAGAGAGAGAGAGAGAGAGAGAGAGAGAGAGAGAGAGAGAGAGAGAGAGAGAGAGAGAGAGAGAGAGAGAGAAGAATCCAGGCTCTCTGAAAAGCGTGCTGCCACGATGATAAGACAGTTACACTGAATGATATTCGCCAGCTACCAGCTATATCTGAAATGATAGCCGCCGCCGCGATGATAAACCAGCTGCACTACATCATCTATATCTGTAATGAGAAGGCAAACATCTATTTTCTTTTGTCGGTACGGAACTGACCTGACCCTTAAATGCGTGGTCTTTTATATGCATCCTGTGTCAGGTTAACGTACCCTTGGAAATAGATGTTTTATTCTCAACAAGTAAAGATCAGTTTTTCCTGGTCTAAACCGGCTTAATTTGATGTCATCTGACATAAGGTACAACTCAGATTTGTAGTTCGTTTGGCATTAGTTACGTCCGAACATGATAATCCCTAAATATTCTAAATCAGCAACATGTTTAATATATTAAGCCAGCAGCAATGTCCGTCAAACATTAGATACTGTCCAACATTAGACAAGAACCATTCTGTATTTACGTCAGTACGGAAGTTTGTTCTGTGTTTTACCGATAAGACTTTAGGGGCTGACTGACTTCAGTAAGATTTTTGCCAATGCCTGATTTTACAAAATATATGTTTCACTGATAAGACTTAGAAGCTGACTGACTTTTGCTTTATAACCTATTTTGACACAATAGTGTATATTCGTATAGCTAATGATTTGCGTTGCCAGCTTATGCTTCGCATATCAACTGTTTTCCTTCAATTAATATATAGTTGTGCTTTGGAAATAAATGAAATTAATCTTAACACATTTTTAGAACTTACTTAATATAAATGAATAAAACATTACTTTAATACAATTTAAAGAAAATATCAATCTTATTAATTTTACTGAAAATTCAATCCTAACACTGTCATTACATACAAACGGAATGGTATGAGAACATATACTAAATGGATGAAGGTAAGACTCGGAAGTTTAAAAACTTAACATAAGTGTAATTTCACTCAGAACCTATTATACCATACGGTGTACTGCCTCTAGCATAGTGCGAGATGTATATACTCCCGAATGTGCACACAACATGTACATTGACTATAGCATCTCATTGACTCTAGCCTCTGATAAGACGCATAAACAACAGAATTTATAGATGTTTGTATGAATCACAACAATCTCTGGGATTAACAATATCTCTATGTTTAAAATATTATTGTCATACTATCGCAGGATCTTTGCATTCTTAATACAAGAGCTCTCTGAGCCATGGTGGGTTATCGGAAGGTGTAAATATAAAACCACTGTTTTGAACTAGGTATCGTTTCCTTTGTAGCAACAGTGTGTAGCAATCGGCCAGAACGCCAGCCACACCACAGACAAAATCATCAATTATGCATTTTTCTTTCTGTCTTTCATATTGCAAAGTTACTATCTTTGATATTCTTCTTCCTGGATGTAGTATTATTAATAACTATTCTCAATGAGTTTCTATTTTTTCTACTTTATACTATACTATATAAGAATAAAAATCACACATTTGTGTGTTAAGTAAGAGTGGCAGAAAACCACACCTGTGTTGCGTATGAAAAACACGAAGAATTCTAACTCTTAATCATCATCATCAAGAATTTAATAAAACATGGCCAAGAATCTCACATATGTTCCAAAGTACGAGTGATAATAATAACAGTAACACTAAACATTACGTTACGACTGGGATAATTAACATACGTCACAAAGTCGCTAAAGGCGATGTACAAGGTTACCATTCTAATTTCATATGTGTCATTCATGCAAAGAGATGTATTTTTAGCTGTTATAACATTTGCCGATTTTGTAGAAGATGCTTCAGAAATGGATACAATTCTAATACCGAATTTTGCACCAGACTGCCAGGAGAAAAAGTGTAAGTCTTATGATGTTTGTTTCAACATCAACTGAAAATATTACGATTGAAAATATTACAGCTTTACTAACGCGTCATAACAGGAACTGTATGTGAAAGTCAGGGCATGTCTTTTGTAAAAGTACATTACAATGTAAAGGGTACATATCTTAATTTATCACGACGTAATGAAATAATGTACTATTTCCTATTTCAAATGTTTGACATCTGTGTTTATTTGTAAAAATGTGTGACATATTTCATTATCTTATGGTCAGAATGAAATATTGACCATATTCATCCATTTATCACATTCGGCGCACGGAAACACCATAGACCAAGATATTTATTTCCACGATTTGACAATAAACATACCTCATATTCTTAGATAATGTATCTGAGACCAGACTGTTGATTAAGAGAATGTGTCAGAGACAGGCCGTGGATTAAGAGACTGTGTCAGGGAAAGGCAGTGGAATAAGAGAATGTGTCAGGGACAGGCCGTGGATTAAGAGACTGTGTCAGGGAAAGGCAGTGGAATAAGAGAATGTGTCAGGTACAGGCCGTGGATTAAGAGAATGTGTCAGGGACAGGCCGTGGAAGAAGACAATGTGTCAGGGACAGGCCGTGGATTAAGAGACTGTGTCAGGGACAGACCATATACTACGAGACTGCATGTCTGAGTTAAACCGCACATCAATAAAACGTGTGACTGAGATCTGCCATAGATTGAGAAAAGTTGTGTCTAAGCCATGCCGTTGATTAAGCACAGAACCAAAGAAAAGACCATACTTTGATTTTAAAAAATAAATCTCAGGCCACACAAAGTTGGCACATAATAATGAAAGTCAGAACAAAGCCGTGGATTAAAATAATCTATCAGGGAAAGGCTGTAGATTAAGAGAATGTTTGTCAGAGAAAGGCCGTAGATTAAGACAATGTTTGTCAGACAAAGGCCGTAGATTAAGACAATGTTTATCAGAGAAAGGCCGTAGATTAAGAGAATGTTTGTCAGATAAAGGCCGTAAATTAAGACAATGTTTGTCAGATAAATGCCGTACATTAAGAGAATGTTTGTCAGAGAAAAGCCGTAAATTAAGACAATGTTTGTCAGATAAAGGCTGTAAATTTAAATAATGTGTATCAGACATGGACCGTTGATTAAAATAATGTGTCAGCAACAGGAGTTGGATTAAGAAAATGTGTGAGAGATATGCCTTAAAGAAAAAAAATGGGATCAGCGAAAAGCTGAACATTTTGAAAATGTATGTGAGGGACAGGCTCTGGATCAAGTGTTGTTGATATTTATAATGCGTGTTTGACTTCTGCTTATTGTTATAGATTGTAAGGGTCATTTTGTAATCAACATGTTTCATATCTCTTATGGTGTCTCAGGTGTAAATTTTAAGGTTATTTTTATCCGAATTACTTATTCAAATCTTAATATCTTTTGTAGAATGAATCTTTTAGTTTTCTTCAGTTAATATTGGAGAGGATTTATCTATTTACATTCTTCATTGGAATTACAAAGTGTTCATCTATACTTTCTCTTTTTATTTTGGGAACATTGTGAATTCTTTTAAGGACATTCTGAATTATATAAATGTGATACATCAAGATGGTTACTACATCAGACTAGTCCAGACTATTGGTACATCAGCACATTCTTGATTTAAATTGATTCAGAACACTACTGGAATCCATTCGGAATATTTTTTACTTTTGGACTTGTGAAAAAAAATGATTTTGTACACAAGATGTAATTCACAATAATGTAAGTTCTTTGAAAAATTTGACCATGGGAGTTTAATTATTTTTTAACCGTACTAAAAGTTTGGCTTATGCTGTATTATGTTACCTGGCTTAAAAACAGAGTCATATTATAAATTTGGAGTAACTTGTCCGGGATGCGAATTTCTTTGCAATGTTGTTACGGGATAACACTGGCCATAAACTTCATAATAATTTGATCACAACTTTTGATATTTGGAGCCGATAAACCCTCTTTAGAAATCTAAAGAATGCACCAAACGTATTCAATGTGTTGAGATGAAATAAAAATAAATTTATTACACGTGGGCTATCTGTTATTTAGGAATGCGTGTAACCAGGATGCAGTGAATGCTTGAATGGGCGCCAGCACGCTAGAATGGTCCTGTACATATAATTGAATACGTATATATGCACAACGGCTGCAAATGACTTGAGAGAGATTTCTTTACACTCAAGAACATTTCCCTATTCGGCAAGACGATGGAAAATTTACAAAAGAGGATGCGAGTCGACTTTGTGAATATGATAAGGTTCCAAATATCACCACTAAATCAGCATTTGAAACTCAGTAGATGTTTGCTGGTGGATTTTGTTGTTGTTCATGTTGAAACAAAAATCTATGTTGGACCATCCATGCTGTATTTGTCGAAAATGCTTATATACGAGTTTTACCATGACATGATCAAATTCTTTTATCAAGATCGTATCAAGATGTTGTATACCAACACATACTCATTGTGGATGAACATTCCCACCAAAGATAAGTATGCGAACGTGGCTGAACCAAGTTTAGTTGATACCAGTGAGTATTTTAAAGAATAACCAAGGCAAGAATGTATGTGACCATGCTGACATGGTTTTATTATTTATGTATGGCATTCACTGCAACTCATGACTGTATGTGACCATGCTGACATGGTTTTATTATTTATTTATAGTATTCAGTATGCTTTAATTATGTATGTATTAATCATTTAGCTGAGGACAAGTAAAATACAATCTGAATTGAAATGTCTTACATGTTAACACTGTCTCGAGAATACTTTAAGTGTGGTAAAAACTGTATACATTCAGGTAATAACATCAACATTTAATTTAGAAATAAGTTTGTTATCATATCCTGTATACATTCAGGTTATAACATCAACATTTAATTTAGAAATAAGTTTGTTATCATCTCCTCATCTAAATAATAGGTTATTAAGCTTCACTGGTGAAAACAACTTTTAATACTTGATAAGGATCCTGTCTATTAATCATCCATTGACTGTCACAACACCACTAACACCATTAAATAAACAAGAGACACTTTTGACTATCAAAACACCACTAACAACATACATTATCAGTGCATTCAAATTCTTCTGCTGTTTAATTTCATCAAAACATCATTAAAAATTGATATTCAAAATGTTAAATTCAGTTTTACTATTATACTACATTTTACACTGTATTGAATTTGTATTGGAAAATGTGATTTAAAACATTTTAAAATATATTCAGATCTACAAGGTAGTACTGCTTCAAAGACAAAAGTTGATGTCACAACTGATTATTCAATCTCATGAAAGTAAAAAATGAATTCCATACTCACATTTTTTGCATATAATAATATATACGTCATGAATTCCGTAAGCACACTTTTAAACAAAGTCCAAATGTGCACAGCACAGATCCAAATCTGCATCACATCATGTACCAGCAGATACTGGTCCTTGCAGCGTTAGGGAAAATCTGTAGAATAATTACCACAGACCCTGATCTGCTTGCACATTATGCAACAGCATATCAGAGTCTATGTTTATTGATGTTGGACTCTACTTCTACATCAGTATAAACGGTAGATGTCAATTCTTTACTAATCTATGTATCAATACAAACATACAGAAGGCTGTTCAATCCATGGATCTTATAATCAATTCAAATATGACAAAAAGATCCATGGACTATGTGGTAATTTCATGGTTAAAGCAAACTAATGGATATAAATTTGGACAAACTATAAATATGATTGGTATGAATATATAGACATTTACTTTAAAAGTAACAAAATTAATAACACTGTATACAAGATGTTAAAATGCATTTTCTCTCCAGAACACACTCATACTTTTAAATACCATTCACAATTAAATAGAAGATTTGCACTACAATGATAATATTTGTAACGAGTAGTAATATAGCTCATTAACATATATCTTTTTAATCAAGTATCCAAGGTATATACAAACAGAGGTGTATATTTAAATATTTTAACAATACATATGTTGAAAAAGTGAGAAAAATAGTTTCATATTTTTTAGATTTTCCCCGACTTTTCAAAAAAGTCTCTAACATTATTTTGTCTTAACATTTTGTGTGCCCATCCATTAAATCAGCAATTCTGGTACAGATGCAACAAAACTTACATTCATATATGTCTAGATTATCAAAGCAACAATTGGTGAATCTGAATTTATACGGATCAAAATAGAAATCTTTTCCATGAAATTTAATTCAATCTTCTGTATATATGAAATATTAAATCTGACCGAGAAAGATCTTTTCCTACATGCTTTAAATGCATTGACTGACATTCAAGCATGCTCATTACTTGGTCTAATTATCCAATAATTGTCATTCACAGCACAGCATGAGAATGGTATCAATATGTCAGACTTTATACTCTCACTCATTGTGTTGTCACTTTAAGGAATTATTTTTATTTTTAAAGCTACAACATTTCTACCACTATTGAACTCTTGCATATTTGGATAACCACTGTATGAGAAAACTATGCCAATTATTCTGAGCATGTTTAATTGTATGAACATCAGATATGGGGAAATAACTTCTATGAATTCAAAAATGCAGTATAGTCAAACCTGAATTTTATCTCACTAAAAATTTGAATCTTTTATTAACCTCTATTTTGAAATATTTACTCAATGACTGAAAACTTGATTTTTACTTTTAAATATATTTTATTCCAGAATTCAGTCTCAAGGTAGATACAAATGCAACTGATGTCAGTAAACCTGATCTATGACCATTACATGCAATATATCAATGAATGATTTTATGACCATAATAATGGCACAAATTTCATACACTGTATCAATAGATAACTCTATGACCATCATTAATGGTACCAACTGTATACACTGTATCTATGGATGACTCTATTATGGCCATGAATTGTGATACAAATTGCATACACTGTATCAATGAATGACTCTATTATGACCATACATTTTGGTACAAATTACATATACACTGTAGCAGCAAATGATTTTATGGCCATAATTAATGGTTCAAATTTATATACTGTAGCAGTGAATGATTGTATGACCATCTCTAATGGTACAACTTACATACACTGTTGCAATATATGATTTTATACCATCACTAATGGTAATAAATATATAAACTGTATCAGTATATGATTTAAAGTAATGAATCAAGGATCAAAAAGAATATTATTCTGAGATAGATTCCAAAGACTTGTTTGCATGTTTGATGAATCCATATTCCACAGCTTTCTCCAAAGCCTCTTTGGCACACTGTGCTGCAGACTCCTTAGTCATGTCTGTAAGAATTGACACAGCCATCAGGGCTTCCATTAGTTGTCCTTCCAAAACTTTTCCAGCAAATTTCCTTCTCCGCAAAAATAAGATTTTTCAATATGTAACAACCTCTGTGCATAATCTCCTGATTTTCTGTGGCAATTAGTGATAGCATTATTTCATACCATTGATTCACCTAGAAAAGAATAATATTCATTTTTGCATTAATACATCTTTTCCATATTATGTTCGCAATAGATCATGTTTTGGAGAGAAAAAAAAGATTTTAAAAATTGGAAATGTGTCTTCAGGACATGTAGTCCCCACCCCTCACTGAATGAGTCATAATACATACAGCTAATAAATGTACTAAATCATTAGAAGAGAATGATATGTTTATCTTTCAACTAAATAATGTCTGCCAGATTTTAATATGCAATTCATAAAAAGCTGTGTTTTAAATTGCAAACATTATTTAGAATAATCATACATTCAACATTACAAAGGGTCGTAACACTGGCCAAATACATTAGAGCATGAAAACAACATGACATGTGCTTGTTAATTTATGTCAATAATGTCTGCCAAGATTCAAAAGCAATGCATCAGAAAATGTGGAACTGTGTGCACATGCAGGAAGTATCATATATAGTTACACAATTTTGACAAACAAGGGAAAGAACTCTGAAAAAATGAACCAAGGTATCAAACTTGGTTCAACTTTTGACAGTGTAGGATTTGAGATATCAATATTGGACTTTTAAAAACTTGTGATCATATTTACATAAATGCTATATATTAGGAGTTTATCCACTGTCTCAAAACAAATTAGTTCTTTGACGATTGTTTTAGAAACAGTAGTGATAAAAGATAATGACTTGAAAAGAAGGCAGTAAGAAAAAACCTATCTCCAGTTTTTAGTAAAACGTCTATTAATGCAGAGTAGGGGTAATTTGATATGAGATGTGTGGGCATATGTGTAATTAGGATGTTTAACACAGCTTTAACAATTCTTCAGTCATATCGCTACAATATCTGCAGTGTGGATGTTTTATTGTGTTGTAAAGTAATGGGGCATCATGCCGAGGACATGTAGCTTAATACCCCACCCAGTCTGATTATCCTGACACCCTTTACATTTTTGTGTCTTTTATGATTCAGCTTAGGATCAAACCCACAACCTCCCACTTTGAAGGCAGATGCTCTCACCACTAGGCCAATCGAGCAGTAAGTGAGATATAACAATTTTTTTTAAAAAATCTGACCTTACCACAATGACTGAATATCTTCGGACACTATACATCTTCAGACACCCATAATTAATTAACTTTTAATGACCTATCAATTTTGGGACATTAAATAACAATTAAATTTCATGTATTATAAGTCTTACAACATTTTTTTCTACTAATCGATCACTGTATAAAATTACAATAAATACGTTTCCAAAATAATGCTTTTAAAGTAATTGAAAACCCAGTTTTAGTTTTCTTTGATATTAGTGACCATAACTGTTTACATGTGTATAGTAATTATGCTAATATTTTGGTGTCCAACAGAATTAAACATCAAAGTACTAGCTGCAAGACAACATTTCCTCTTATCCAGTTTCAGGGTTTAAATGCTCATGGTAGCTTGCTTTGGATTGTTGTCGGAAAACTAAAAACATTATTCTCCATTTATAAACTAAGTCATGCAAAAATAAGAGCCTTACTAATCCCATTTCCATTTTAAAATATTTTATTCCCCACCCCCTAGTGAACCTGCAGTACTATTGAAGTTTTCTCTGTAAATTCATTAAAAAGTATGTCATCATTTCTATACTTGTTCAGTGCCATGTCAGGTCCTTTTGAATATATATCACAACTGACATCTGTTATGTTGTGGCGAATCTTTGATGTGATTACAGTGTCCTCTGTCAGCTACTTATCAAACATTGTTGCTAAACTTAAAAATGTAATTCATACAATGAAGCATTTGAGCTAAAGACTAAAGCTTTTGCAGAAAGAAACAATAAACATTAGTGCTATAGAGATTTCTTTTGATGTGTCGATGAAACATATGTATGCAAGAAAACGTCAGTTCTAGCTGATAGTGTCAAACATCTTGAAGAAATTAAAAAATGGAAGGTCCTTATACAAACTGGGCATTTGGTTTGAATGAGTGGTTTCTAGAACAGTGTGTTTTGGTCACATCTGATGCAGTCTGAGAAACAGAAGTTGCAGGACAGAACATACCAAGCTATGATCCCTGATGGCATCTTGCCAATGCTACAACCTAAATAAGCAAGTGAAGCCAAATATGTGTTAACCGTTGCACAAGCAGATTGTAGATGGCCCAACAGTTTGTACAAAGGGTGTAAATGTGACATGGTGAAAAAATACTAAGATCGAACATCACAATGTTTAGATCATGCCCATAAGAAATCGACAAAATTAAAATTATCTGCCCTTAGAAAATGCATACTGCATCCATATCATCAAATAAATAAATTAAAATATACATCAAGCATACAACATTCTAGGTATTTTCACCATGCATTTTGGGTCTATGTTTACTAAAATGTGCAACTTTTTCCTTGTCATGATTTATCAATAAGGTAAACACCAATTATACTCTATTCTATCTTGTCATGATAAACATCTATGGAACATTCTATCATATTATCTCTAGTAGTTACACTATCCCTTGACATGTTACAGACATGGAAACAGTTTCAACCTGATATGTAGACATGATATATGATAATTATGTAATGCTTGATTCAAATCTCTCCAAGACTTGCTAAGTTACGGGCATGACAAGCAACGTTTAACAGATGGATGACAAACAAATGGCTGGGTGTAATGCCATAATGAAATCATAATGGATGTCATGCCATATAATAACATATGAATGTGTCAAAAATCAATCTTTATGTACATCTCTCAATGTGTCAGATATCTTTCTTTGTCTTACCTGTATAACTTTTCTACAAACGTTCAGGTTTGATGTTAATATGGCCAACCCCCCAGCTGCAGCCCTCACCAAAAGTTGGTCTTCTTCTCCACAATACAAGGTCCACAGCTTTACCCTTTCATTCTCACCCTCAAATAACTTTGCCACCTACAGCAACCATATAAAAAGAGTCAACATTGCAGTAAAATTATAAACATACACAGTTACAATATGGCCTATAAATATGATACCTTGCATTAGACATTAGTGTGCGATTTGAATTTATCTTTGCTAGCATAGGCCTGTAAAAGTGGTGCATATACATACCAAAAACTGTAAACTGCTGATTAGTATATATATATATATACCAGGCCAAAAAGCTAACTTTGTGATACAGATATCAAGAGACACAACTGTAGGACCATAAGGCTCATTGTGATATAAATATCAAGAGACACAAATGTGAGACCATAAGGCTCCATGTGGTATCGATATCAAGAGATACAACTATGAGGCCACAAGGTCAAAAGTCATTTTTGTATGTTTGTGTTCTCATGATCAGTCATTTATAGAGCTGGATAATGGGTCCTACTACTAGCTATAATAAGGTCAGGAACCAGGACACATGTATTCTACAGGTATTTTTACAGAGTTAATACCTGTGTATTTTCTTGGAAATAAGACACTGACTTTTGTCTCTGAGTAAATGATTATGTTTCTGTATATATAGTTGAACTTTATGCATATGTTTACACACAAAGAAACTCCACATACACACACACACACAAGCTCTTTAAGAACATAATTCTTCTTTTTTTAAAAACAAATCTTAACAATTGGTAAAAGCATACAGAATAATTTTCAAGTAATTTTGTCAATGAAATACCTTATCTCTGGTTCAAAGCATATGCTGATTAGTAAAAGAAAGATTTAACACTGCACAGCATACACACAGTAAAGTAACACGAAGTGCACAATATAGATTTATTAATGTAATCCAATATACTGCATACATGCAGTACTGTAACAAAAAGTGCACAACATAGATTTAATAATGTAATCCAATATACTGCATATATGAATTATGTAACACAATGTACAGAATAGATATATTAATGTATTAGACTATATAGCATATATGTATTAATGTAGCACAATGTACAACATAGCTCTATTAATGTAACACAGTGTACATCATAGATATATTAATGTATTAGACTATATAGCATATATGTATTAATGTAGCACAATGTACAACATAGCTCTATTAATGTAACACAGTGTACAGAATAGATGTATTAATGAATTTGACTATACAGTATATATGTATTAATGTAACACAGTGTACGGGGCCCCGAGTGGTCTAAAGCGCTCTCTGTTACGGATCACTGCCATTCAGCTAATGTACTTATGTGAAAAAGCTTGCCAGTAGCTTGTCATTAGTCAGTGGTTCTTTCCGGTGGTTTTCTCGGGTTCTTCCTCCACCAATAATACTGGCCACCATGTATAGCCTATCGTGTGCTGAAAAATGGCGTTAAACCCTACAACAACAACACCAACACAGTGTACAATGTAGCTCTATTAATGTAACACAATGTACAACATAGATGTGTTAATGTATTAGACTATATAGTATATATGTATTAATGTAACACAGTGTACAACATAGATGTGTTAATGTATTAGACTATATAGTATATATGTATTAATGTAGCACAATGTACAACATAGCTCTATTAATGTAACACAGTGTACATCATAGATGTATTAATGTATTTGACTATACGGTATATATGTATTAATGTAACACAGTGTACAACATAGATGTGTTAATGTATTAGACTATATAGTATATATGTTTTAATGTAGCACAATGTACAACATAGCTCTATTAATGTAACACAGTGTACAACATAGATGTGTTAATGTATTAGACTATATAGTATATATGTATTAATGTAGCACAATGTACAACATAGCTCTATTAATGTAACACAGTGTACATCATAGATGTATTAATGTATTTGACTATATGGTATATATCTATTAATGTAACAGTGTACAACATAGATGTGTTAATGTATTAGACTATATAGTATATATGTATTAATGTAGCACAATGTACAACATAGCTCTATTAATGTAACACAGTGTACATCATAGATGTATTAATGTATTTGACTATACGGTATATATGTATTAATGTAACACAGTGTACAACATAGATGTGTTAATGTATTAGACTATAGTATATATGTATTAATGTAGCACAATGTACAACAAAGCTCTATTAATGTAACACAGTGTACATCATAGATGTATTAATGTAATCCAATGTATAAGATAAAGTTTTCAATGTAAGATAATGTACATCACAGACTTAACCATTCAAAAGCACAGAATAACATAAATTACTTATAGGCATGATCCATTTTATATCCAGTGATGCCAGAACACAAGCACAATTATTTACATCAAGCAGTTTATTTATAGCACAGTATTTATTTAACACAATGTATTCCTGGTTTCTGTAACTGGATGATCTATTAGTGATAATCACTGTCAGTCTCTTGCCTGAATATTGCACCTGGACTGCATTGGGGCAATTCAGATACTACTTTTACATGATGCATACAAGTTTATCCTAGAAAATTGGTTACTGGCACAAGTGGTAACTAACCATAAGAAGGATTGGTGACATCATATAGTTAAGTAACTTTCATTATTGGCAATGTGTGTGGTGGATATATGGCTGTCGTCATGGAGTGGCTTCAGTACAATAGACAATTTCCAGCAATTTCAGATGTAGTGTAAATGATTACCGAACACAATAGTGACTAATAAAAGACATTAGCAATTTTATGTGCACTAGTCTGCTACAAATATAATATCAGACACTGGCAAAAAAAATAGTAACTCATGAGAGACATGGGTAATTTGTGTGTGCTATAGTCTGTTATAAACAGAATATCGAACACTGACACATACAATAGTAAATCATGGGAGACATAGGTTATATGTTTGTGCTATGTCTGTTATAAATATAATATCAGACACTGACAGATAAAATAGTAATTCATAAGAGACATTCATACTTTTTGTGTGCTATATTTAGGAATATAATACCTAATGTTAATGAATGCATCAGTAAATCACAACAGACAAGTTTGTTTTGTTTGATTAGGATTTTTAATGTAGCTTTTAACAATTTTTCAGTCATATCGCTACAATGTCTGCAGTGAGGCAGTTTATAGTGATGTCTAGCACTGGGACATCATGCAGCAGACATAGAGCATGATGTTCCACCCTATCACATTATCCTGACATCAGGCTGACTAGTCCTAACACTAACCTTTTAATGCTGAGCATCACGCGAGGCAGCTGTTAGTACCATTTTTGTAAGTCTTTGGTATGACTTGGCCAGGGATCAAACCCATGACCTCCCGTTTCCATTACGAATGCTCTAGGCCACTGAAGTGGTTACTACAGACAAGACTGATGGTGAAAATATGTTGATGAATGTAAAAGTAAGTCAATACAGACAAGACTGATGGTGAAAATATGTTGATGAATGCAAAAGTAAGTCAATACTGACAAGACTGATGGTGAAAATATGTTGATGAATGCAAAAGTACGTCAATACAGACAAGACTAATGGTGAAAATATGTTGATGAATGCAAAAGTACGTCAATAAAGATAAGACTGATGGTGAAAATATGTTGATGAATGCAAAAGTACGTCAATACAGACAAGACTAATGGTGAAAATATGTTGATGAATGCAAAAGTACGTCAATACAGACAAGACTGATGGTGAAAATATGTTGATGAATGCAACAGTAACTTAATACAGACAAGACTGATGGTGTAAAAATATTGATGAATGCAACAGTAACTCAATAAAAACAAGACTGATGGTGAAAACATGTTCTTGCAACAGCTATCTGAAGAAAAAGAATTTTGACATACAAATATTTAACTGATTAATGTTTAAAATTCAAAATTTTACTTTTAGTTTTTTTAATTCTTATATTTTTGGTCAGGTGGTTTTAGAACTACCACACTGAATCCAGAACTGCACTATCATGAAAGAAACAATAACAGATTGCTGACTTTTGTGTCTTGTAAGAAATAAGCCAAAAGCATGTGATGTAAATAATAAAATTTTCAATCTGTCATTGTCTTATCCAGAGTATATTCATTTGAAAGGGAATCCAAATATTACTGTAACACCAAAATGGTTTACGAGACACATAGGACTGTGCAATATATTAACTGGTACCCTGTTGTATCATCCTATCCAGGAGTCACTTTAATCAAATAATCAAGCTTGACTTAACATAGCTCATATACTGGTATAAACAAGATGCATTTGTCCATGTGTAATGTAACATAAAGTAATGTAAATGATATAAATAAATGTCATGCATCTGTCTTGGTATCATGTAACACAGGCAATGTACTGATATAAATATCATGCATTTGTCCTGGTATCATGTAACACAGACAATTTACTGATATAAATATCATGCATTTGTCCTGGTATCATGTAACACAGACAATTTACTGATATAAATATCATGCATTTGTCCTGGTATCATGTAACACAGGCAATTTACTGATATAAATATCATGCATTTGTCCTGGTATCATGTAACACAGACAATTTACTGATATAAATATCATGCATTTGTCCTGGTATCATGTAACACAGGCAATTTACTGATATAAATATCATGCATTTGTCCTGGTATCTTGTAACACAGGCAATGTACTGATATAAATATCATGCATTTGTCCTGGTATCGTGTAACACAGGCAATGTACTGATATAAATATCATGCATTTGTCCTGGTATCATGTAACACAGACAATTTAATGATATAAATATCATGCATTTGTCCCGGTACCATGTAACACAGACAATTTACTGATATAAATATCATGTATTTGTCCAGGTATCGTGTAACACAGGCAATTTACTGATATAAATATTATGCATTTGTCCTGGTATCGTGTAACACAGGCAATTTACTGATATAAATATCATGCATTTGTCCTGGTATTGTGTAACACAGGCAATTTACCGATATAAATATCATGCATTTGTCCTGGTATCGTGTAAAACAGACAATTTAATGACATAAATATCATGCATTTGTCCTGGTATCTTGTAACAAAGGCGATTTACCGATATAAATATCATGCATTTTTCATGGTATCGTGTAACACAGGCAATTTAATGATATAAATATCATGCATTTGTCCTGGTACCATGTAACACAGGCAATGTACTGATATAAATATCATGCATTTGTCCTGGTATCATGTAACACAGGCAATGTACTGATATAAATATCATGCATTTGTCCTGGTACCATGTAACACATGAGATTTACTGATATAAATATCATGCAGTTGTCCTGGTATCATGCTAAACAGGCCATTTACTGCTCTAAATATCATGCATTTGTCCTAGTATCATGTAACACAGGCAATTTACTGATAAAAACAGGATGCATTCATCCTGGTGAAAAATGTGTCATGTTACATACCTCCTCATTCATCACCATATTACACATACATTCCGTGGCTGCCAGTCTTATCATCTCATGTTCCTCATACATGTAATGTTCAATCATGGGAATGCCCTTGTCGGTCACAATATGCTGTCTGAAAACAAAACATTTTTAATGTCAATAATAAAATACTTAATAACATAAGACTGATATAATCTGTATCTAATAATGCTCTCTGTCTACAATACACCAAGATTTCTACTAGGATATTTTGTCAGTGGGTCAGACTGAAATCACTGTATATTTTGCAAAGGGTCAAAGACAGCAAAAAGGGGTTAATTAGCTATTAGTTATGTATCAGGTCAAATAATAATGACAGAAAGTCAGTCCAGGAGGGGCCCCTAGTGGTCTAAAGCGCAATCCATTACGGATCACTGCGATCTCACCTCTGTCTGCGTGGGTTCGAGTCTCAGATTTGGCTAATGTAGTTATGTGAGAAAGCTTGCTCGTGGGTCGGTGGTTCTTTCGGGGGGGGGGTGGGTCCCCTGGTTCTTCCTTCATCATTAATACTGGCCACCATGTATAGCCTAGCATGTGCTGAAAATGACATTAAACCCTACAACAACTAATCAGTCCAGGAACCCATTCAGATACAATGTATATCCCTGAATAATACAATGAGCAAAAATAACAATGCGTTTATGATTTTGTCTAATTTATTTCATTATATACTTGAAAATCCATTTTGTTCTGGGTCACTTGCTCTAATAAAAATGGAGTTAATGCATTTTATTTTCCTGTTATTTTTTATAATTCACCCCCATCTCCAATTCCTTAATTTTCTTTTTCAAAAATCATGTACTTGTTACTTAAATTATTGCAATCTTGTGACTTGTGTAAATTATTTTAGAAACTAAGTAACCTTTATCATTAGTGAAATTCACTTTTTTGATTGACGTGTGTGACTTTCATAGGATGAATGTCAGAATCTGTGAACATCAGGGAGGACTCAAACTATTCAAATGCCAAATTTGTTGACTTCAATGAAAATGCAACTTAAAAATTTAATCAACTTTGGTGATAACAGCAAATATTACTGTCAACTAAGCATAGGCTTGTCTCTACAATTCATTAGTGTCAATTAAGCATAGACCTGTGTCTGAAAATGTTCAATATAAGCAAATATTTTATCACTGAAATTCAATGGTGCCAATAGAACACAAGTGTCTCTGCAATTCATTATTGCCTTTAGAGCATATTCTGTTTGCAACATTTGTCAGTACCGACTGAGCATTGATCTGACTCTGAAATTTACTAGAAATAAACTAAGCGTTGACCGGTCTCTGAAATTTACTAGAAATAAACTAAGCATTGACCAGTCTCTGAAATTTACTAGAAATAAACTAAGCATTGACCTGTCTCTGAAATTTACTAGAAATAAACTAAGCATTGACCGGTCTCTGAAATTTACTAGATATAAACTAAGCATTGACCGGTCTCTGAAATTTACTAGAAATAAACTAAGCATTGATCTGACTCTGAAATTTACTAGAAATAAACTAAGCATTGACCGGTCTCTGAAATTTACTAGAAATAAACTAAGCATTGACCGGTCTCTGAAATTTACTAGAAATAAACTAAGCATTGATCTGACTCTGAAATTTACTAGAAATAAACTAAGCATTGACCGGTCTCTGAAATTTACTAGAAATAAACTAAGCATTGACTGGTCTCTGAAAATACTTAGTAACAAGTTAATAGGTCAGTCTCTGAAATTGCTTAGTGACAGCAGTCAATAGGTCAGTCTCTGAAATTGCTAAGTGACAACTGTCAATAGGTCAGTCTCTGAAATTGCTTAGTGACAACTGTCAATAGGTCAGTCTCTGAAAATGCTTAGTAATAACAGTCAATAGGTCAGTCTCTGAAATTGCTTAGTAACAACAGTCAATAGGTCAGTCTCTGAAAATGCTTAGTAACAACAGTCAATAGGTCAGTCTCTGAAATTGCTTAGTAACAACAGTCAATAGGTCAGTCTCTGAAATTGCTTAGTGACAGCAGTCAATAGGTCAGTCTCTGAAATTGCTTAGTAACAACTGTCAATAGGTCAGTCTCTGAAATTGCTTAGTAACAACAGTCAATAGGTCAGTCTCTGAAATTGCTTAGTGACAACTGTCAATAGGTCAGTCTCTGAAATTGCTTAGTGACAACTGTCAATAGGTCAGTCTCTGAAATTGCTTAGTAACAACAGTCAATAGGTCAGTCTCTGAAATTGCTTAGTGACAACAGTCAATAGGTCAGTCTCTGAAATTGCTTAGTAATAACAGTCAATAGGTCAGTCTCTGAAATTGCTTAGTGACAACTGTCAATAGGTCAGTCTTTGAAAATGCTTAGTGACAACAGATGATAGGTCTATATCTATAATTCACAAAAGATCTGTTAATACACAGCTCAATAACTAAGTTGACAACTCTCTTTCTCTGACATAAGGCAAATGGATTTTTGAGTCAGGTTTCCATGACATGCACTGCAAATGCATGCAACACCATTCTTTACAGTCAATGTTATATTCAATTGTTAATGTTAGCAGATACTGTCTGGCAACGTAAGTGATGCCTGTTTTCAGCAGAATCAATCAATGGTAAATGAACTTGTACTTCAACCAATGAAAATGGATCTTTGAAAACAATGTTAGAGGTCAACATGTAAACTTAATATGCATTTGTTATCCTTTTTGTTTCAGGGGCATGCTGTCCAAAAACATACCTTATGGTCAGGTAAGGTATAGACACAACAGTATGCAATAGTAAAAATAAACATACCTTATGGCCAGGTAAGCTATAGACACAACAGTATGCAATATTAAAAATAAACATACCTTATAGCCAGGTAAGCTATAGACACAACAGTATGCAATAGTAAAAATAAACATACCTTATGGCCAGGTAAGCTATAGACACAACAGTATGCAATAGTAAAAATAAACATACCTTATGGCCCGGTAATATATAGACACAACAGTATGCAATATTAAAAATAAACATACCTTATGGCCAGGTAAGCTATAGACACAACAGTATGCAATAGTAAAAATAAACATACCTTATGGCCAGGTAAGTTATAGACACAACAGTATGCAATATTAAAAATAAACATACCTTATGGCCAGGTAAGCTATAGACACAACAGTATGCAAAAGTAAAAATAAACTATAAAAATAGAATGTGCAACAATCAAACTTAGCACAATTAGGCAGGCTGTATTTGGATGTTTCACTCTGACCTTGGGAATTATGCTTTCTGGTGAAAAGATGAAATCTGTTTTATTAAACTCGTGTCCCCACTGCAGACATGAAACTCCAAGCCAAAAAGTTTAAAAATCTTAAAATTTTGAAAAACTTTTATCATAACCTAAACCTTTCGTCAGGTCAGGTCATCAAAATATGTGTACAAATAAACTTATATTAAATGTTGAAAGGTTCGTGTATATGCTGTGATTCAAAATAAATATTAACAGTTGTTCTAAAATGTAATACTAAATATAGTTTCACCAAAATCTATTAAATCCTGATTGATAAATACTGTGCAGCTCAAACATCATCAACAAACTTAATGGCTTTAATTACTGATTGCTAAGGACATTTACAATGGTGGCTGATACTGAAATGGGTCAAGAAATGAGGACCTTTTATTTTGATATCGCAGTGCACAACATTCTGGTTTGTATTGCATCTCACCTTAATTACTAACCTCATCCAAAACTGCACACATACTTTATCGTTGATATTTGCCATAATATTAATGTTTGCAATATGTGTTTCTCAGAGAATGCAAATTTTTTACTTCCAAACGAAATCAAAATGAAGTGCATAATTGCCATTTAAAGGTATATGTGTATAAATTTTATAAAAAGTACACCTGCTACTGAAATAGGTACCAAATGTTTACATGACTTACATTAATTGTATTTGTCATCTTCAACTGCTATTTACTTGCACATGTTAATCTATTGTTCATAAAAAAAGAAATTCTAATTAAAAATAATCAAGAATGTGTAAACAAAATCAAGAGTCCCATGAATGGATTGGTGCTCTATTGACCTGAAAAAGTTTCTGAAATCCATGTTAAGACAGTTCCTTCTTGTAAATGCTGTGTTAACAAAATCTGCATGGTGGTCACCATGGTAGCCATATTAACTGTTGTTGTTGTTGTTTTTATAGAGTTTAATGCCATATTTAGCACAAGATAGGTTATATATGGCGGCCAGTATTAATAGTGGAGGACTAAGCCAGGAAAACCCCGAAAATATACACGGACCCATGAGAAGCTACCAGTAAGCTTTCTCACATACACACATACTGAATGTAAGGTCAACACAACTTTTATTTAGAACAAACTCTACATCATAATAAGTCTTTCTGATACCAGGATCATCATGCAGGAAAAGTGATGGTAGCAACGTTGCCATTATTGGATTGTCAGATTGGTATCATTTTCATTTAGTTGTACTACTACAAGTCTTCTGGCAGAAAACGTATTAATAATACTTTCCATTTAGGAATTGGAGTAGTAAGATTTTTTTAAACGATGGCCATTGTGCGGGCCACATTGGATGTCAGATTGGTATGCATTCCTGTTAGGATCAACTGAATATAATAAGAAGTCTTCTGGCAAAAACTATATATCAATATGACTTTCTTTTCAAAAGAAGGGACAATAGCAAGATTTAAAGTTGACAGCAATGGTGTAAATCACAACAGACAAGTTTGTTTTGTTTGAACGTAGCTTTTAACAATTTTTCAGTCATATCGCTACAATGTCTGCAGTGAGGCAGTTTATAGTGATGTCTAGCACTAGGACATCATGCAGCAGACACAGAGCATGATGTTCCACCCTATCACATTATCCTGACATCAGGCTGACTAGTCCTAACACTAACCTTTTAATGCTGAGCATCACGTGAGGCAGCTGTTAGTACCATATTTGTAAGTCTTTGGTATGACTTGGCCGGGGATCAAACCCATGACCTCCCGCTTCCATTGTGAACGCTCTAGGCCACTGAAGTGGTTACTACAGACAAGACTGATGGTGAAAATATGTTGATGAATGCAAAAGTAAGTCAATACTGACAAGACTGATGGTGAAAATATGTTGATGAATGCAAAAGTACGTCAATACAGACAAGACTAATGGTGAAAATATGTTGATGAATGCAAAAGTACGTCAATACAGACAAGACTGATGGTGAAAATATGTTGATGAATGCAAAAGTAACTCAATACAGGCAAGACTGATGGTGTAAAAATGTTGATGTATGCAACAGTAGCTCAATAAAGACAAGACTGATGGTGTAAAAATGTTGATGTATGCAACAGTAGCTCAATAAAGATAAGACTGATGGTGAAAACATGTTCTTGCAACAGCTATCTGAAGAAAAAGAATTTTGACATACAAATATTTAACTGATTAATGTTTAAAATTCAAAATTTTACTTTTAGTTTTTTAATTCTTATATTTTTGGTCAGGTGGTTTTAGAACTACCACACTGAATCCAGAACTGCACTATCATGAAAGAAACAATAACAGATTGCTGACATGTGTGTCTTATAAGAAATAAGCCAAAAACATGTGATGTAAATAATAAAATTTTCAATCTGTCATTGTCTTATCCAGAGTATATTCATTTGAAAGGGAATCCAAATATTACTGTAACACCAAAATGGTTTACGAGACACATAGGACTGTGCAATATATTAACTGGTACCCTGTTGTATCATCCTATCCAGGAGTCACTCTAATCAAATAATCAAGCTTGACTTAACATAGCTCATATACTGGTATAAACAAGATGCATTTGTCCTTGTGTAATGTAACATAGAGTAATGTAAATGAAATAAATAAATGTCATGCATTTGTCCTGGTATCATGTAACACATGAGATTTACTGATATAAATATCATGCATTTGTCCTAGTATCATGTTACACAGGCAATATACTGATAAAAACAGGATGCATTCTTCCTGGTGAAAAATGTGTCATGTTACATACTTCCTCATTCATCACCATATTACACATATATTCCGTGGCTGCCCGTCTTATCATCTCATGTTCCTCATACATGTAATGTTCAATCATGGGAATGCCCTTGTCGGTCACAGTATGCTGTCTGAAAACAAAACATTTTTAATGTCAATAATAAAATACTTAATAACATAAGACTGATATAATCTGTATCTAATAAAGCTCTCTGTCTACTATACACCAAGATTTCTACTAGGATATTTTGTCAGTGTGTCAGACTGAAATCACTGTATATTTTGCAAAGGGTCAAAGACAGCAAAAAGGGGTTAATTAGCTATTAGTTATGTAGCAGGTCAAATAATATAGACAAAAAGTCAGTCCAGGAGGGGCCCCAAGTGGTCTAAAGTGCTAACCATTACGGATCACTGCCATCTTACCTCTGTCTGCGTGGGTTCGAGTCTCGGATTTGGCTAATGTAGTTATATGAGAAAGCTTGCCAGCAGCTTTTCGTGGGTCAGTGGTTCTTTCTGGGTGGGGGTGGGGTGGGGTTCCCGGGTTCTTCCTCCACCATTAATACTGGCCACCATGTATAGCCTAGCATGTGCTGAAAATGGCATTAAACCCTACAACAACCAATCAGTCCAGGGACCCATTCAGATACAATGTATATCCTTGAATAATACAATGAGCAAAAATAACAATGCGTTCATGATTTTGTCTAATTTGTTTCATTATATACTTGAAAATCCATTTTGTTCTGGGTCACTTGCTCTAATAAAAATGGAGTTAATGCATTTTATTTGCCTATTATTTTTTATAATTCACCCCCATCCCCAATTCCTTAATTTTCTTTTTCAAAAATCATGTACTTGTTACTTGAATTATTGCAATCTTTTGAGTGTGTAAATTACTTTAGAAACAAAATACCTTTATCATTAATACAACCTCAAAATTCATTTTTGTGATTGACATGTGTGACTTTCATAGAATGAATGTCAGAATCTGCGAACATCATGGAGGACTCGAACTATTCAAATGCCAAATTTGTTGACTTCAATGAAAATGCAACTTAAAAATTTGATCAACTTTGGTGATAACAGCAAATATTACTGTCAACTAAGCATGGACTTGTCTCTACAATTCATTGGTGCCAATTAAGCATAGACCTGTCTCTGAAACTGTTCAACATAAACACATATTTTATCATTGAAATTCAATGGTGCTAACAGAACACAAGTAAGTGTCTCTGCAATTCATTATTGCCTTTCGAGTATATCCTGTTTGCAACATTTGTCAGTACCAACTGAGCATTGATCTGACTCTGAAATTTACTAGAAATAAACTAAGCATTGACCGGTCTCTGAAAATGCATAGTGACAACAGATGACAGGTTAGTCTCTGAAAATGCTTAGTAACAACAGTCAATAGGTCAGTCTCTGAAATTGCTTAGTGACAACAGACAATAGGTCAGTCTCTGAAATTGCTTAGTGACAACAGACAATAAGTCAGTCTCTGAAATTGCTTAGTGACAACAAATGATAGGTCTTTATCTGAAATTGTTACCAACAGAGCAAAGGCCTATGTCTATAATTCACAAAAATTCTGTTAATACACAACTCAATAACTAAGTTGACAACTCTCTTTCTCTGACATAAGGCAATGGATTTTTGAGTCAGGTTTCCATGACATGCACTGCAAATGCATGTAACACCATTCTTTACAGTCAATGTTATGTTCAATTGTTAATGTTAGCAGATACTGTCTGGCAATGCAAGTGGTGCCTGTTTTCAGCAGAATCAATCAATGGTAAATGAACTTGTACTTCAACCAATGAAAATGGATCTTTGAAAACAATGTTAGAGGTCATCATGTAAACTTAATATGCATTTGTTGATCCTCTTTGTTTCAGGGGCATGCTGTCCAAAAACATACCTTATGGTCAGATAAGCTATAGACACAACATTATGCAATATTAAAAATAAACATACCGCATGGCCAGGTAAGCCGACACAACAGTATACAATATTAAAAATAAACTATAAAAATATAATGTGCAACAATCAAACTTAGTACAATTTGGCAGGCTGTATATGGATGTTTCACTCTGACCTTGGGAATTATACTTTCTGCTGAAAAGATGAGATCTGTTTTGTTAAACTCATGTCCCCACTGCAGACATGAAACTCCAAGCCAAAAAGTTTAAAAATCTTAAAATCTTGAAAAACTGCTATCATAACCTAAACCTTTCATCAGGTCCGGTCATCAAAATATGTGTACAAATAAACTTATATTAAATGTCGCAAGGTCCGTGTATATGCTGTGATTCAAAATAAATATTAGCAGTTGTTCTAAAATGTAATACTAAATATAGTTTCACCAAAGTCTATTAAATCCTGATTGATAAATACTGTGCAGCTCAAACGTCATCAACAAACTTATTGACTTTAATTACTGATTGCTAAGGACATTTACAGTGGTGGCTAATACTGAAATGGGTCAAGAAATGAGGACCTTTTATATTGATATCGCAGTGCACAACATTCTGGCTTATATTGCATCTCACCTTAATTACTGACCTCATCCAAATATGCACACATACTTTATCATTGATATTTGCCATAATATTAATGTTTGAGCAGCAGAGAGGGTGAACAGACCACGATTTCAAGCAAAAATAATGCTTCCTACGAAACCTTTTTTTAACCAAAAAAAATAAGTCTCCATTTAGCAAACGGAGACTTTACGATTTTTTAATCAATTTTGGTCGCAACGATGTGGTCATCCACCCTCTCTGCTTAGTGATTTCATCACTGGGTTAACAAAAATCATTTATGATTTTACAAACAAACTAATCGCTAACACCTCACCGCGTAGATCAATTAAATTATTTGACTGGTCGGTGAGTTTGAAATTAATTCTCGTTAACGAATTATTATGGCATCGCATGTATACAGGATTAATTGGGTTTTCAATAATTAGGAATCCTGGAGGAGCTGTTGGTGCAAACGAATAAAGAATATATCCCTGCTGAGCTTGATTTGATTTCTCTAGATTAATTTGATAGCTTCCTTCAATTGCATCACATACTAAATTGAGCGCAATCACCGTTGAAATATTCACATTATGAGGGGCAATATGCCTACCACCACCATCTGGATCATTATTATACCTGAAGAGGACAGTTGAATCTGATTTTTGTAGCGCCTTGATATCGGTTTTAACAATTCTTGCTAGTTCATCAGCGTTGTATTTGGGAAACTTGAAATTACGCAGATTGTCCTCTGTGATATTGTAATCGGTTAGGAATCGTTGTTTATTGTCGCTGTTGTCATTAATTATTGTTTGAATAATTAGTTCATAGATATATTTCATGTCCGATATAAGCTGATTTATTATTTCAACGTGTTTTTGCGATTTTGTTTTCCGTAGTTGTTCTAGTTGTGTGTCATATAATTGTTTAATCTCATTAAAATAACCACGGACGTCAGTTAGCGTAAATGAAATAGTAACAGATGAGTCGGTTGTTCTTTTAATGATAAAATCCCATTGCAATGTTTCTTTGTTGGTAAATATAAATCTATCGGCGATTCTTCCTTTTCTTATATCAGATAAATTATCTCGATAACTGGGATTGATTTCATGATATGATTGTATGTCCGTGGTTAAGTCGGTGGCGGATTTTTCCGGTGGTTTTTCAGGCCATCCTAACACTGTTCTTAACGAGCTGTTATATATATCTACAATGTATCCCTCTGTGCTTATTTCGATCAACGACGAGAGCGTCGGTTGATGAAGATTAATAGCTATTTTTGATTCTTTTCCAGTGATTGATTTTATTCTACGCTGAATTTCAGCATTGATTTGCTTAATTTGGTACGACCCAGTTGGTAACGAAACAGTTTCCCACTCTGGAGTACCATCGGGTTTATTCTTATACGAGAACACCAGTGCGTTATTGGGTTGCTGACCACTAAATGCAACCGATCTGATATTAGGCCAACTGTGATACACTCGTAGTTTTTCTAGCGCTATCTCCTTCACTGGGACCGGATAGGGGAAATTCACACTGAATTCTGGATTCGTTGATGTTATTGATATCATGCTTGTTTGTACTGGGTTCGTGTTCTCCACTATTCGTTGAAGTAATTCCATCGGTGTCGTCATCGTTGCTATACTCATGATTTATTTCTAATTTTGGTATCGAGGAATCATAAATACTGACCATCACTGAGAACTCACAATCTGGTAATGTTGATATTATTGAGATCATTTTGTTTTTTGGGTTCGTGTTTTCTGATTCCATCGGTGTTGTCATTGTTATTATATTCATGTTGTCGCTCTAATTTCGATATCGCGGAATCAAAAATACTGACCATCGCTGAGAACTCACTATCTGATATAATTGTATCATCGAGTGACGACGATATCATCGAGGATAACTGCGAATATGCGGTTGATGCAATATGAAATTGAATTAAGTAATTCTGCAGTTTACTCTGGCTGCATGATGATATCTTTTTTGCTATCCCGGTTGATATACCCCCGATTGTAGCCACCGCAGAAATGCAAATTGGAACTACGACCGGGGCAATCATTGTAACCGATGCAAGTATTATTCCGGCGCCAGCGAGAACGCTTGACACCGAGTACATAGTAACATCAATTGCGGTGATTCTTCGTCGGTATTTTTTCATTTTTATTTGATACTCCTCAGTGAGGGTTTTGAGTCTATTTTGAAATTCTCTGACCTGATCATAGCGACATTGCGTTGATGAAATCATTTTATTTTAAAAACGCTAGCGTTTTCAATTGTGAATCTAAAGGATTTCCTTTCAATTGAAACCACTAGTAAAAATCCATAGGATTTTCAGTTTTATTATTTACTTAAATCCGCTACGAATTCTAAGCACCAGGATATTTCTTTTCTAATGGTGTTATCAACTGCGACAATCTCAAATTCTTCTTCTCCCCCCGCGATAATTACTGTCGCGGTGCCACCAAAGTAGGTTTTACCTTTCACGATGATATCAAATTGCTTGTCAGAGATTAACGTCATCCTGTAGATACCATGGGGCCACTTCTCGATATTGACTTTCAATTTAGCATTAGATTCTTTTACCCAATCAAAGGTCCCATGCTTTACCCTTTCAGATTTTTCTTTTAGTTTAAGAATATCGTCGTAAACGTCGAGATAGGTTTTTTTGATTTCGGTATATTTTATCATCGTTTTATCGCGGCGACTAAAAAATGAAATCAAAAGGTGGTTAAATTCCAAACCTTTTTGCATGAGATAATGCCCGTTGAGTTGAGAATATGTCGTCGTGATATTATAACTTTCAGAGCCCTCAAAGAAATTTTTAGCCATTTCTCTGATGCGTTTTTGTTCGTCAAACGCGCTTTTAATTTCCGCGAGAGTCACGCCTGTCAACGATGTGGTTTCAGATGTAGGTGTTCTCCCTAAAAATTTATCCACGATGTTATTAAGTGTTGTTTGTCTCACCATAAACATATTAATATCTTTGAGAGTCATTGTAGATGTAACCGGGACACCAAAGAAATTATTAGCGACGTAGGCATTGTGAGTGTGCTTGTCGATAAACTCACTGATTTCAGCGAGAGTCGAGTCTGCCACAAGCGGGTTTCCAAAGAATCTACCAACAATGTCGTTAGTGGGTTTTTGATCTTCTATTAGTTTAGAAATCTCGAGATAATTTGCCTTGATTTCATTTTCATTCATCATCCTTCCCGCGTCCTTGTTAGCGAAGAATAGCGATAGATAGTTTTTAATTTCAGCGAGAGTCATGCCAACCACAAGCGGGGTTCCAAAGAATTTATGTACGACATTTTTGCGAAAACTATTATAACCTCGTATAAAATCATTCAGATCACCGACGTGTTTTTCAATCGCGTCGGTGATCGTAGACACAAGTGCGCCTGGTTTAAGTTGTCCATCGTTGGAATACAGTGCAATAGAGTTTTCAGCGGCAGCGCGATGCCGTATCAAAATGTCATTCACGGATATATTACTGCTTTTCAATTTACCCTGGCGATCTTGAAATACAACTATTTCGTTCGGGTCAACACTTGTTAAATTTAACGTCTCAGCGATTTCATCTTCTATTATTTTTTTTACATCCTCGATAGAACCCGCAGATGTTTCCTCGGTGGGTTCCAACATTGACAGAGATTGTCCCCAAATATCGATCATTATTGTTAGCGTAACTTGTGTTTTCAATTTATTGATCCTTGTAATTTCCCACTCGTGTATTCGTTTACAATAATATGAGGTGGTTTCCACGGAGATCCAAAGGATTTTAATGAAATCTCCGCGAGGACATTTAATACTTCACGGCCGCATATCGGTGGATCATTTAATTGTTGTGTTGGCAGCGTGGAATAAAAAATCGGAAACCCTTTGAGTTTCATCGAGGAATTTATATACCGCATAAACTCGCTTGGCGGAGCTAACCCATATGAATCGAAATAGACAATCCCACGTGGATCAATCGCGTATGCAACCCAGTGAGTTCCCGATCCGCTGCTGTTATCAAGATTGATGATACCGGTTTCAACGTTATTTGGTTTTCTCGGTAATTGATCTCTCATAAAAACCCCTCTGAAGTTTTTTATCGCTAGTTTTTTAGCAGCATCAATTAAATCAAAATTGGACATGGGAACTATAGGTTCCTCAACCATAGGTTCGGAAATCGAAGATTTTTCAACTAATAAACCGTTCCTGGTATTTTTCTTAGACCCGATCCGTTCACGGATTTGCCGCTGTACCATGAATACGGGGTTCCTGGTAGGTACAACCCCTTTCCCTTTTTTTTATACCCAGATCCGCGAGCGGATCCACCAGTTGCCTTTTTCAACGCCATCCCTGCTGCGGTCCCAACGGCTCCCAACGCTGCCGCCTTCGCCACCGCTGGGGCAGCCGCTTCAATCAATGCTGGTATTGCGGCTAACAATGGAAATATACCACCTGATTTTATCATGTTCGCGACTGCAGCTTTCGAAAATTCTATTTGAACTCCTCGCTTATTTTTCATTGCATCATTGAAATGTTTTATTTGACGATCGAATTTGTTTAGGTGGTGGTAGATAAATTTGCCATAGTGCCTGTTTGGATAACCAATCCGCCACTGTAGTTTTTTTCACTTTTGCAGCGCTAGCGAGTTTATAGACTGCTGATTTACCTCTCCAGTATCCTCTTGGGGAATAATAAATTGATTCCATATTATTAATTACCAGCACCCATCATCAATTTGCCTTTCATAGCTGATTTTACCAACCACGAAGCCAACTTTTCTTTAAAAGATTTATCAGGAATAGCATTTAACGCATGAATTAATTTCACATCCGCGAGATGCCTGTTTTGCAGATTGCTGCTTTTATATGCAACATCATGAGCATGACACGCCTTATCAATAGCGTTTATCGGATACTCGCCGGATCGGGGTTGATTTTGATCATCAAGTCTGATATCTAATCGTGTTCCGGGACCACAGTAGCTATATCCTGGAAGGTGCTTTTCTCCGGGGTACTTTGCCCATGGGGTTCCAGGGAGCTTTGTCAATTTGGCTGCGATATCACCTCCTCGTTTTTTTTTAAAACATCTCCGGATTGTAAAATCTTTGATTTTGTAGAAATAAATCTAAACTTTTTTATACCACATGTTGCACATCTACCAGTTAGTGCTGATCTGTTATTTTTAGTTGTAACCGTCGTCACATCATTTGTGCTAGTACGCGTTTTACACTTCACACAATATAGATCCATAATTTATGTATAGAGATATGAATATAATTGATTTTTCAGCGACTAAAATAAGAGAACCAGTTAAGCATCATGCAGCGCTACCAAACTCTATCCGTGCAATTATAATCGGGCCATCTGGATCCGGCAAGACTCAATTGTTGCTCAATTTAATAATGAGATGGATGAAGTGGGATAAGTTGTATTTAATTGCTCCTAGCGTAGATGATCAACGATGCTATGAAGTGTTAAAGGATTTTAACGAGAATGCATCAGAAATTAAAGGTGATAATACCATTGATTTTATAACTGATATTGACGAGGCGCCATCCGTGGATGACCTTGATGGGAGTATTAACAATTTAGTCGTATACGACGATGTGATGTTAGACAATCAAAAAAACCCAGCTAGAATATTTTCCCGGGGGCGTCACAAAAACACTGATGTGATATATGTCACTCAACGCTACACTCAGATTCCAAAAGTGATCAGAGATAACTGTAATATTCTTGCTGTGTTTAACGGCGTTGATACACATACGCTACGAAATATTTGGCAGACATGGTGTTCCGATATGGACTTCAATCAATTTAAAAATTTCTTTAGTCATGCTCAGTCAACCCCGCATGGATTTGTAACAATAAATTTACATGATCCTTGGACACGATATCGTATCGGACTCGATCAAATATTTGGTTGAAATCATTTATTATTTTTGTTAACCCAGAACTGAAATCACTAAGCAGCAGAGAGGGTGGATGACCACATCGTTGCGACCAAAATTGATTAAAAAATCGTAAAGTCTCCGTTTGCTAAATGGAGACTTATTTTTTTTGGTTAAAATAAGGTTTCGTAGGAAGCATTATTTTTTCTTGAAATCGTGGTCTGTTCACCCTCTCTGCTGCTGTTTGCAATATGTGTTTCTCAGAGAATGCACATTTTTTACTTCCAAATGAAATCAAAATAAAGTGCATAATTGCCATTTAAAGGTATAATTTATGTGAATAAATTTTATAAAAAGTACACCTGTTACTGAAATAGGTACCAAATGTTTACATGACTTACATAAATTGTATTTGTCAACTTCAACTATTTACTTATACATGCTAATCTATTGTTCATAAAAAAGAAATTCTAATTAAAAACGATCAAGAATGTGTAAACAAGAGTCCCATGAATGGATAGGTGCTCTATTGGCCCAAAAAAGTTTCTGGAATCCAAGTTAAGACAGATCCTTCTTGTAAATGCTGTGTTAACAAAATCTGCATGGTGGTCACCATGGTAGCCATATTGACATTTGTTGTTTTATACAGTTTAATGCCATATTTAGCACAAGATAGGCTATATATGGCGGTCAGTATTAATAGTGGAGGACTAACCCAGGAAAACCCCGGAAAGATACACGGACCCATGAGAAGCTACCAGCAAGCTTTCTCACATACACACATACTGAATGTAAGGTCAGCACAACTTTTATTTAGAACAAACTCTACATCATAATAAGTCTTTCTGATACCAGGATCATCATGCAGGAAAAGTGATGATAGCAACATTGCCATTATTGGATTGTCAGATTGGTATCATTTTCATTTAGTTGTACTACTACAAGTCTTCTGGCAGAAAACAAATTAATAATAGTTTCCATTTAGGAATTGGAGTAGTAAGATTTTTTTTAAAAGATGGCCATTGTGCGGGCCACATTGGATGTCAGATTAGTATGCATTCCTGTTAGGAGCAACTGAATATAATAAGAAGTCTTCTGGCAAAAACTATATGTCAAGATGACTTTCTTTTCAAGAGAAGCGGCAATAGCAAGATTTTAAAGTTGACAGCAATGGTGGCTATCTTAGATGTCAGATAAACACCATTTTTATTAATGACCAATATCACATTACAATAAAACTATCATAGAAAATTATAGTATGCTGACAAAAACCATACATTTTCAAGAGAAGTATTAATGGTGGAGGAAGAACCCGGGAAACCCCTCGGAAAGAACCGCCAACATATGAGAAGCTACTGGCAGGCTTTTTCACATAACTACATAAGCCAAATCTTAGAATCAAACCCATGCAGACAGAGGTGAGATGGCAGTGATCTGTAACAGACAGCACTTTTGGCCACTCTGCCACTCGGGGCCCTTAAAATACTAGTTTAAATGTTCTAGACAACTACTACAACTAAAAGCTATACCAGGTATCCATGGAAAGTGAAAGTATGCTGATAACAGTCATCCCATAATTTCTTTTGGTCTATAAAAAGCAGAACCCCAAAAATGAAACCTTGTTGTTTTGGCCTTCAGTTTCTTAAGTAGATTTAGTGATATCTTCTTGAGTTGTATGAACATATACACGAATGATAAATGGATCTTCATGCTGCAAATAGTGAGGGTACCAAAAAGCTGCATCATAATAACAAAAGACAGAAAATAATTAACATCATATAACAAACCTTACAGAATCTGATATAGATGATAGGTTGGTGAGTGCCAGCAGGCCCTCAAAGTTTTGCAGCCCTGTTCTCTCTATATGCAGCAGCTGTATCAATGGACGTACGACTTCATAGATCTGAAATAAAATCATAATAATGTATATAGTGGATGAGTTTTTATTAGATGCTAAATTTTTGACAAGTTTAATGTCATTATACATAACTGATATTTAATAAATTGAATATATTTTGCAAATTATGTTGAAATTTTGCTTTGTCCACATGACAAAAATCTCTACTAATGGCCTTTGATGATAATTTAAGAATTGTGCTTATAAAATGTACCCACAAAAAAATCTAAGTCAATGACATTCAAACATTTTATTACAATTTGAACAAGGGGCCCCAAGTGGTCTAACGTGTTTTCCTTTACAGATCACTGCTGTCTCACCTCTGTCTGCGTGGGTTGGAGTCTAAGATTCAGCTTATGTAGTTATGTGAGAAAGCTTGCCAGTAGCTTCTCATGGGTCGGAGGTTCTTTCCGGGGGTTTTCCCGGGTTCTTCCTCCACCAATGATACTGGCCACCATGTATAGCCTATATTGTGCTGAAAAATGGCAATAAACCCTACAAAAAACAAAAAAAACAAACAATTTGAACAATTATTCAACCTACATGAAAATCAAACCATATCATCATCAGACATGGATACTGAATTTTACTATCTACCTCAAGTGCATTGGATGCTTTGGGGTTTAATGCCATTTTTCAGCATATGATACGCTATATATGACTGCCAGTATATCTGGTGTAGGAAGAACCACCAACCCCATAATAAGTTACTGGCAAGCTTTCACACATATCCATGCTGGCTGAGTCTGAAACTCGAAACCATGCAGACAAAGGTGTGATGCCACAGTCTGCACTGGCCAACATCTTAAACATAGCTGTTAACATAAGAGTACAAAAATACTGACTGCTTACGAGAACAATATTGGATTTTGGGTACTGTGTAGGCATCTACTGGTTTTTTATGGGATGGGGGGGGGGGGCAATGAGTGGGCTGCTACTGGATTTTAGGGTATTGAGTAAGCAGCTACTGGGGTTTAGGGTATTGAACGGGCAGCTACTAGATTTTAGGGTAATGAGTGGGCAGCTACTGGACTTTAGGATAATGTATGGGTAACTAATCAATTTTAGGGTAATGAGTAGACAGCTACTGGGTTATAGGGTAATGAGTAGACAGCTACTGGGTTATAGGGTAATGAATAGACAGCTACTGGGTTATAGGGCAATGAGTAGACAGCTACTGGACTTTAGGATAATGTATGGGTAACTAATCAATTTTAGGGTAATGAGTAGACAGCTACTGGGTTATAGGGTAATGAGTAGACAGCTAATTGGTTATAGGGTAATGAGTAGACAGCTACTGGGTTATAGGGTAATGAGTAGACAGCTACTGGGTTATAGGGTAATGAGTAGACAGCTACTGAGTTATAGGGCAATGAGTAGACAGCTACTGGACTTTAGGATAATGTATGGGTAACTAATCAATTTTAGGGTAATGAGTAGACAGCTACTGGGTTATAGGGTAATGAGTAGACAGCTACTGGGTTATAGGGTAATGAGTAGACAGCTACTGGGTTATAGGGTAATGAGTAGACAGCTACTGGGTTATAGGGTAATGAGTAGACAGCTACTGGGTTATAGGGTAATGAGTAGACAGCTACTGGGTTATAGGGTAATGAGTAGACAGCTACTGGGTTATAGGGTAATGAGTGGGCAGTTACTGGGTTATAGGGTAATGAGTAGACAGCTACTGGGTTATAGGGTAATGAGTGGGCAGTTACTGGGTTATAGGGTAATGAGTAGACAGCTACTGGGTTATAGGGTAATGAGTGGGCAGTTACTGGGTTATAGGGTAATGAGTAGACAGCTACTGGGTTATAGGGTAATGAGTGGGCAGTTACTGGGTTATAGGGTAATGAGTAGACAGCTACTGGGTTATAGGGTAATGAGTAGACAGCTACTGGGTTATAGGGTAATGAGTGGGCAGCTACTGGGTTATAGGGTAATGAGTGGGCAGTTACTGGGTATCAAAGTAATGAGTGGGCAGCTAACTCCTACTTGAACCTTGCAAGTTGTTCTAAAAGTGATTTTATTTGTGATTATGCGATCATAATGGAGGCTTTCAACCTGATAATCTTCATCCCTTCGTACAATGCTTCTTGTGTTAATGACATTTTTGACAGCCATAAAAGCTGAATGCATTAAATTCATCACCACATATGTATAAAGAACCACAAAAAGAGAATACAAAATAATGCAATTCATGTCATTATTGATTTATATTGACAAGGAAATAAACTCGATATACTAAATAATGTGAAATCATGTAGGAAAAATACTGGATTTCGGGTACTAAGTAGGCATTTACTGGTATTTCATTTTTTTGGCGGAGGGGGGTGGGTGTGTTTGCTATGAAAATAATGTGAAATCATGTAGGAAGTAAACTCAGTATCAGCAATGTTTCAATTAACACTTTTCTATATAGCACACATCAGTTTCTACGCTGTACAAAATGTTTTGATGAGAATGGCATGCCACATGCATGACAGTTTCCCATTATGGCCCTGCTGCGGAATACTTCTCCAAGATATATGCATTTTAAAGTGGTTAGATTCAATATTCTGGGCTTATTGTTTGTATTTCCCAGATATATGCATTTTTAGAGTGGTCAGATTCAATATTCAGGGCTTATTGTTTATATTTCAAGTATAAATGATAAACATTTTTGCTTACTTCTATATCAAGTATAAAATGATAAACACTTTTGCGTACTTGTATATCAAGTATAAAATGATAAACACTTTTGCTTACTTGTATTTTAAGTATAAAATGATAAACACTTTTGCTTACTTGTATATCAAGCCCAGAGGGCCTGGTTAGTGTTCTATCAATATACTCCACTCAATTTTGGGATTCAAAGTATCACATATTTCTCACTTTTTCAAAGTATCACATGTTTCTCACTGTTTCAAAGTATCACATGTTACTCACTGTTTCAAAGTACCACATGTTTCTCACTTTTTCAAAGTACCACATGTTTCTCACTGTTTCAAAGTATCACATGTTTCTCACTGTTTCAAAGTACCACATTTCTCACTGTTTCAAATTATCACATGTTTCTCACTGTTTCAAAGTATCACATTTCTCACTGTTTCAAAGTATCACATGTTTCTCACTGCTTCAAAGTACCACATGTTTGTCACTGTTTCAAAGTACCACATGTTTCTCACTTTTTCAAAGTATCACATGTTTCTCACTGTTTCAAAGTACCACATGTTTGTCACTGTTTCAAAGTACCACATGTTTCTCACTTTTTCAAAGTATCACATGTTTCTCACTTTTTCAAAGTATCACATGTTTCTCACTGTTTCAAAGTACCACATGTTTCTCACTTTTTCAAAGTACCACATGTTTCTCACTGTTTCAATGTACCACATGTTTCTTACTGTTTCAAAGTACCACATGTTTCACACTGTTTCAAAGTACAACATGTTTCTCACTTTTTCAAAGTATCACATGTTTGTCACTGTTTCAAAGTATCACATATTTCTCATTGTTTCAAAGTATCACATATTTCTCACTGTTTCAAAGTAACACATGTTTCTCACTGTTTCAAAGTATCACATGTTTCTCACTTTTTCAAAGTAACACATGTTTCTCACTTTTTCAAAGTATCACATATTTCTCACTGTTTCAAAGTATCACATGTTTCTCACTTTTTCAAAGTACCACATGTTTCTCACTGTTTCAAAGTAACACATGTTTGTCACTGTTTCAAAGTAACACATGTTTCTCACTGTTTCAAAGTATCACATGTTTCTCACTTTTTCAAAGTACCACATGTTTCTCACTTTTTCAAAGTACCACATGTTTCTCACTGTCTCAAAGTACCACATTTCTCACTTTTTCAAAGTACCACATGTTTCTCACTTTTTCAAAGTACCACATGTTTCTCACTGTTTCAAAGTACAACATGTTTCTCACTGTTTCAAAGTATCACATGTTTTCTCACTGTTTCAAAGTATCACATGTTTGTCACTGTTTCAAAGTACCACATGTTTCTCACTGTTTCAAAGTACCACATGTTTCTCACTTTTTCAAAGTACCACATGTTTCTCACTGTTTCAAAGTAACACATGTTTGTCACTGTTTCAAAGTAACACATGTTTCTCACTGTTTCAAAGTATCACATGTTTCTCACTTTTTCAAAGTACCACATGTTTCTCACTTTTTCAAAGTACCACATGTTTCTCACTGTTTCAAAGTACCACATTTCTCACTTTTTCAAAGTACCACATGTTTCTCACTTTTTCAAAGTACCACATGTTTCTCACGTTTTCAAAGTACCACATGTTTCTCACTTTTTCAAAGTACCACATGTTTCTCACTGTTTCAAAGTATCACATATTTCTCACTGTTTCAAAGTAACACATGTTTCTCACTGTTTCAAAGTATCACATGTTTCTCACTGTTTCAAAGTACCACATGTTTCTCACGTTTTCAAAGTACCACATGTTTCTCACTTTTTCAAAGTACCACATGTTTCTCACTGTTTCAAAGTATCACATATTTCTCACTGTTTCAAAGTAACACATGTTTCTCACTGTTTCAAAGTATCACGTTTCTCACTTTTTCAAAGTACCACATGTTTCTCACTTTTTCAAAGTATCACATGTTTCTTACTGTTTCAAAGTATCACATGTTTGTCACTGTTTCAAAGTATCACATGTTTCTCACTTTTTCAAAGTAACACATGTTTGTCACTGTTTCAAAGTACCACATGTTTCTCACTTTTTCAAAGTATCACATGTTTCTCACTGTTTCAAAGTACCACATGTTTGTCACTGTTTCAAAGTACCACATGTTTCTCACTTTTTCAAAGTATCACATGTTTCTCACTGTTTCAAAGTACCAAATGTTTGTCACTGTTTCAAAGTACCACATGTTTCTCACTTTTTCAAAGTATCACATGTTTCTCACTTTTTCAAAGTATCACATGTTTCTCACTGTTTCAAAATACCACATGTTTCTCACTTTTTCAAAGTACCACATGTTTCTCACTGTTTCAATGTACCACATGTTTCTTACTGTTTCAAAGTACCACATGTTTCTCACTGTTTCAAAGTACAACATGTTTCTCACTGTTTCAAAGTATCACATGTTTTCTCACTGTTTCAAAGTATCACATGTTTTCTCACTGTTTCAAAGTACCACATGTTTCTCACTGTTTCAAAGTACCACATGTTTCTCACTTTTTCAAAGTACCACATGTTTCTCACTTTTTCAATGTAACACATGTTTCTCACTGTTTCAAAGTACCACATGTTTGTCACTGTTTCAAAGTAACACATGTTTCTCACTTTTTCAAAGTATCACATGTTTCTCACTTTTTCAAAGTACCACATGTTTCTCACTTTTTCAAAGTACCACATGTTTCTCACTGTTTCAAAGTACCACATTTCTCACTTTTTCAAAGTACCACATGTTTCTCACTGTTTCAAAGTACCACATGTTTCTCACTTTTTCAAAGTACCACATGTTTCTCACTGTTTCAAAGTATCACATGTTTGTCACTGTTTCAAAGTATCACATATTTCTCACTGTTTCAAAGTATCACATATTTCTCACTGTTTCAAAGTAACACATGTTTCTCACTGTTTCAAAGTATCACATGTTTCTCACTTTTTCAAAGTACCACATGTTTCTCACTTTTTCAAAGTATCACATATTTCTCACTGTTTCAAAGTATCACATGTTTCTCACTTTTTCAAAGTACCACATGTTTCTCACTGTTTCAAAGTATCACATATTTCTCACTGTTTCAAAGTAACACATGTTTTCTCACTGTTTCAAAGTATCACATGTTTCTCACTTTTTCAAAGTACCACATGTTTGTCACTTTTTCAAAGTATCACATGTTTCTTACTGTTTCAAAGTATCACATGTTTCTCACTGTTTCAAAGTATCACATGTTTCTCACTGTTTCAAAGTAACACATGTTTGTCACTGTTTCAAAGTAACACATGTTTCTCACTGTTTCAAAGTATCACATGTTTCTCACTTTTTCAAAGTACCACATGTTTCTCACTTTTTCAAAGTACCACATGTTTCTCACTGTTTCAAAGTACCACATTTCTCACTTTTTCAAAGTACCACATGTTTCTCACTTTTTCAAAGTACCACATGTTTCTCACTGTTTCAAAGTACCACATGTTTCTCACTGTTTCAAAGTACCACGTTTCTCACTTTTTCAAAGTACCACATGTTTCTCACATTTAAGTCAAGTCCAACTGTAAAAACAGTTTGGAGTTTGATCTAAATAAAACATAAGCAGGTCAGGGTCTTTTTCATTTGTTGATAAATCCTAGAAAAATGAGCAGACCAAGATCTACTGGAGCATTATGCAACAGTAGATTTTAGTCGGCACAGCTGGATGTTGGACTTGTCTAATAGGCACATACATATAGTAGTTGATACTCATCATTCATGTAATGGCTATAGTTAGACGGTTGTTTATAAGGCAGATTTTCATCATTACTAACAAGGCTTTGTGTTAATTTAGTCCTCAATTTTTTTTCTTAAGGTCGGGCTTCCATGAATATACCTGTAAATAGAATGAATCACTACTTGCTTTTAAGGGCAAATTTTAACCATTTTTTTACAGACCTGCAAACCCTAACAAGACCTCGATTTTGTCCCATAATCTGGACTAGTTTTTCATAAGGTGCAACAAAATATCATGTACTGCTATTGTCAATCTGGAATCAATGCATTTAATAGTCCTGAAGTGTGATTTCAAGACTTATAGAATGATGGTAAATATTGTATTCAACTCAAAACTTTGTTAAGTTTACTTTAGCCTTGATTACCTCCAGTATTGTTTCACAAACTGCAGTGCAAAACCCAATGGAGGTCATTGGTTTCTTGACATCTCTCAATTTGATGTAATCCTTAGAATAAAAATTCATGTTTGCCATGATGGCATACTCAAATCAAAACATGACTGTTGCCCTTCTTAACTTTTTCCAAACAATCTGAACATTCCCTTTTATTCTTCTGTACTATTGAAACTTTTTAAAAGATTTATTGTACCTTTTCAACTTGACATGTTGCTTGTTGGATGCCATTTTTTTAAAAAAAGCAGCAGCTTGGTCATGCAGATGTTTTGCATTACAAAATATGTTCAGTTTAAAGTATCTGAGGTATGCCAATAAAGTTAGTCTGGTTCACTGACCAAATACTAAATACTAATAAGAAACTCAATTCCAAAAAGACATGAACATGTTAGTATTTGGATTTTACTACAACATTCATATTTCCATAATTTTTGCTTTTATTCAGTAAGAAACATATTTTAAGGGTTATTTTTGCATGAATTGTGGCAATAAGTGGCAGGTATCTCTGACTGGCTTTACAGCATTTATCAGATACAAAAAAATGTGTTCATGCATGTTTTACAAGAGGAGACAAATATATCAGGTTGAAATGACCACCAGGGTCATTCGAAATAGCTTGTGTGAAAATATACAGGGGGTTTTGAAATGCACTTTCACTTAAATATGGTAGCAGTGCCAAAAATTGCTTGCACTGAAATTATATCTGGGCATCTAGATGTAAATGTAGGTGTGAAACATTTAGCAAATGCAATCCATGACTGTATATATATATATATATATATATATATATATATATTATATGAAAGGATGCTGAGTGGTTAACTGTATTATAAAGGACAACTGTATTATAAAATAGTGGCATCTCTATTAGAACTGACCCTCTGTCCTGGAAAGGCAAGGTTTTGATCTAAGGTGATAGCAATCTTAGCCAATGCTTGTGCCGCTATATGCTTCCCATTATCCGTATTTTTGTCGAGTGCAAGACTTAAAAGAACCTGGAAAAAGTAAAATAAAATGAAAGTTACAAAACAAAAATCTCAAACTAAATTTAATTGTTTGTAAAATTATCATAAATTCTGCAAAAATAAAGTAAGTTTATTATTAAGATTCTAAGATGCATACTAAAAGTGAAATTATAGGGCTCCATTTCTGAATACTGAATTTTCATCTAATTCTAAAATTGGCTATTTTCTAAGTCAGCAGAGATACAAGCAAGCTAATGGAGAACTGCTTCTAAATTTAAATTAAATCTGTCTTGACCTTTAATGACCAAATGCTGAATATTGTACTAAAATTAGCCCATTATGTTTCACACAAGATTTCGAACCCAGGCATTTCTTTATGGAACAAAAATTGCCTTTGTCAAAATGTTGGATTAGCTTGGAAAGTTAAAAGACAAATTTCATCCCTGAAAGCTTCCATATTCTGTGTGACCCCACAATAGCATGTTCTGTTATAACACAAATTTGGATAAAACACAAGAAATGATTAAGTCTTATTATTACTGATCCTGCAACAATAAAGTGATTCTTGTTTTTCTTTTTCACTTCAATGCATTGTGTACACAATCAATGCTCAAACAATAGTAGACATACGTTTATTTTGTAAACTACATACATAACCAAACAATGCGATGGTTGATAAAAGATTCTCATCTGAATTTGTAAATCAATAAGTTAAGTAGATTGTTAATCATCAATGTCAGGTGCTGAGCTAAAGCTTGTTCAACCTGGGACAACGATTTATCATACACCAAAAAATGAAAGCCACCAACATATATACATGGCTTTGAGGTGTTGTTATATGCAATCTTAAGTTTAGTAAATAATGTCATCAATTTCTTATGAAAATGACCCCATGTTGAGTGACATGTCATCAATTTCTTATGAAAATGACCCCATGTTGAGTGACAGTTACTCTTGCTGTAGTGATTCAAACAAATATGTCTAAGTGTTAAATAGAGGACATTTAGAATGGATAATGGCACATGGAACCGAAAGCTTTTCTTGCTGAGAGAAAGTTTGAAGCTCTGGATAGAATTAAGTGTTAAACAACCACAATTACCCATGTTTCAAATTCTTCAAATTAAGTGTTAAACAACCACAATTATTGATGTTTCAAATTCTTCAGATCAGGAATATGATTGACTGTGCCAAGAACAAACATGACAGTAATAGAAAGTAGCAAAAAATATATCAGTTTTTTGAAAACAAAGTATTATGATTTGCAGAGAAGACAATTTTAGCAGTATGAAATGTCTATAGGCACTGTTTAATGGATGTACTAAACTGTAAATGTGCTTCCTTTCCTCTGTCAATAAAACATTTTGCTGAATTTTAGATCACTGAATTCAGACACAAAATTATCTGTGACAAAATAACTGAATAAGTCACATTTTAAATCTGTGTTTATACTTTTATAGAATTACATCTCTATTCATGTTAAACATAAATTACATTATTTGGAATACATTATTACATTACTTGGGATAACATTCTAAATTTGATAAATGCAATCTCGGTTTTCACTAAATATGTATTTCTCATATGCTGTCATTTTAAATGGAAACTGCAAGTGAAGCATATTTTTGTATCCGATTTTGTTACAATCCCCCACCACCAACACCAGCGATTTTTTTAGTACATGCATCATGTAATTCAGTTGTCTAGATGGTTAAAACATTGTTGATTACATAACATGGTCAGGTTCTATGGATCCCAACCATCAAGCTACAGCTGGGTCACAGTGTATCACGATATGATACTGGTGGCTGCAGCTATGTCTTTGACCAAAAACTATGTCTTTGATTAAAACCTCAAAAGTTTTTATTTTTAAAAACTTAATCAATTTCTATAAAGTTTAAAAATGAAAGAAATTTTGTTGTTTCACAAAAAGTAAAATAACTATTAATATATGGTAAATAATTTCATAGATACAGTATAATTATAGATTTATTGTCATTTAGGTGCTGCTGCATAACAGTCACTAAAAATGCATTCTCTGCACCATATGTATTAGACAGAAATTAGATAAATATTAGATAAAAATTAGATAAATATTAGATAAATATTAGATGAAACTTTAATAACACTAATCTGATGCAGTCTTTGTTACCTTGACTCCTCCTTGTTGAACAATAAGCCCTCTGAGATCTTCCTCTACTGCCAATGTCAAGAACACTCTGTAAATCAGGATAAATGAGTTAGTCTGTATGTAGTGGTGTCCTATCAACAGGCTTTTATACTAAGTAAACTTCTAATCATATCAGATTCCATGAAGAAAAGAAAATAAAACAGCAATATTAATCAAAAAAAGAAAATGTATCAAAAAAAACTTCTTTCATGTAAATAATTTTTAAATATGGATTACATTATTTTGGACTATATTATATATTATAACATTATGTGGATTACATTATAACAAATATTTGAATTACATTATAACCATAATTTGGATTAGACTTAGTTATTTGGATTACACCATAACCTTAGTTTGGATTACACTATAACATTAATATGGATTACATTTTTACATTATTTGGATTACATTATTACATTAGTTTGGACTACATTATATATTAAAACATTATGTGGATTACATTATAACATTCATTTGGATTACATTATAACATTATGATGTTAACTTGGATTATATCATAAAATTAATTTGTGTTACATTATTACATTAACTTGGATTACATTATTACATTAATTTAGATTACATAACATTATTTGGATTACATTATTACAAGATGTTATAACATTAAATTTGTGAACTATAGAATAACATTAATTTGGATTATATTACATTAATTTGGATTACATTATTGTATTAATTTGGTTTACATTATAATGGTAATTTGGAGTAAATTATTAAAATTAATTTGGACTACATTATGTGGACTGCATGATAACAATCATTTGGATTAAATTGTAACATTCATTTTGGTTACAATATTACATTAATTTGGTCTTTTGAATATGAGCAAAAAACATGGTGTTAGCACAAGTTTCATCCCAATTACAGTGTACTCTGTCAGCTACTTATCAAACATTGTTGCTAAACTTAAAAATGTAATTCATACAATGAAGCATTTAAGCTAAAGACTAAAGCCTTTGCAGAAAGAAACAATAAACATTAGTGCTATAGAGATTTCTTTTAATGTGTCGATGAAACATATGTATGCAAGAAAACATCAGTTCTAGCTGACAGTGTCAAGCATCTTCAGGAAATAAAAAATGGAAGGTCCTTATACAAACTGGGCATTTGGTTTGAATGAGTGGTTTCTAGAACAGTGTGTTTTGAGCACATCTGATGCAGACTGAGAAACAGAAGTTACAGGACATGGAACATACCAAGCTATGATCCCTGATGGCATCTCGCCAATGCTACAACCTAAATAAGCAACTGAAGCCAAATATGTGTTAACCATTGCACAAGCAGATTGTAGATGGCCCAAAAGTTTTTACAAAGGCTGTAAATGTGACATGGTGGAAAAATACTAAGATCGAACATCACAATGCTTAGATCATGCCCATAAGAAATCGACAAAATTAATACAGCTTGAAAGGGGAGTTAAAACCTGCCCTGAGAGTATATTTACCATGGAACTTAAACCCTAGTGAATGTATAACATAAAACCAGCGGTTGGTGTGTATCAGTTCTAGTCCAGTGTGTGATATCTGATTACTTTTACTGTCAAGTGATATTTCGAAGCTAATTACATTACATACACCAAGTGAAAGTGAAATGTAACAAAGTACCAACAGTGTATAAGATGCAATAGTCACTAATTTTGTGATCGTAACAAGCCACGATATATGATGAATTAAGCCGACTTAACCGTTCGTTCCGGAGATTACCTTCGTTCCGGAACGATCAGTCGTTAATCATACCTGCTCCAATCTTGAACGATCAATCTGTCCAATCAAGTACGACCAATTGACTTGCCTTGCCTAGGAAAAAGTAAATAATTCGTATCAATATCACATAAATCATAATTTATTTTGCTTTATATTATTATTCAAACAAAAAACTAATAATAATGTGTGTGTGGAAACCCAATATATACAGAGAGAACATGTAAATACATGCGTATTTCGTTTCTTGTAACCGAAATAATGATTTTGGACAAACGGGATACCACCCCTACGTTTTGTACGACTCCACTACGATGACTTTCAAAATATGTTATGTTTATGCATCAGGCTATGGAAATGAAATATATTACTTTTTAATCTCTCTACCGGCATTTTTCAGCCAAAATTGAATTTTTAGCCAAAACAACGCGTGATCCAATGTTTACCCGGAAGTGAACTCTAGCGAGCTCACCGATTGAGTTCAAACACCGTACATGTATTTGACCAAGAAGTAAAAGCCAGAAAAACAACGACCAACGGCAGGATCAAAACAACAAACAATATGTAAATTATATAACAGATCCTTGTGTTTATAGCATTAGAGTTGGTTTCATTCACAGCCAACGAATTTCACTGCCGATTGTTCTTAAACACATGCTCATCACACATTGATACGACCCACCCACCCACCCCCACGTAACACTGCTATGAATATGCTAAATCCTTATATATTACAATATTAAACACATGGCTAATTATTTTAAGGATAACAATACATAATAATGCACGTGATCAATAGTATCAAAAGTATCAAGGCTAAATAAAGCACTTGACCAATAGTTATACCCCCCACCCCAATGTAACACTGCTGTAGGAAACACGGTACTAATTCAACTCCAATGGTAAACATATGGAAACACTGTCATATTCAAAATTCAATAACTTAACATTTCTGGGTGCTGATGGTCAGACCTATATTTTTCCATGCACAACTAACCTTGATGTAAGTTTTTAAATGTAGAAAAACATAGGACCCGCGGCATGTTGTTGACATAAATTGGCAGGAAGCACATGTTATTGATTCTGCACCAAATGAATCAGGTGCTACTTTCATTATTGAGTACTAATAGGTGAAGCCTCTAAATTTACTTCAATTGCATCAATAGAATTTTGTCTATATTTTTTTTAAATTACAGATAGGATAAGCTCTCAAAAAATATTTTTACTAAAATTTTAATTTTCATTATTAACCAATTATGGACCACCAAAGCTGTATATACTCTATTATTTCTGGTTCACAGCTCTTCCGTATAATTAGTACCGTGTGTCCTATAAGGTGGCAGGGTCCAGTTTCGTAATTTGGCCCCTGGCAAATTTCTTAACTTAAGGGTATGGTGTGAGTTTTTGAGCTACTATTGTGTAATAATTAAAGATATGGATAAATTTGTGAACTAGGTGTTTCAGGCTTGTGTAGTTCTTGAAACTGATGTCAGACATGTACACTTTCCATAGTTACTCTGCAGTATGTTGATTGTGAAATACCAATAGTCGGCTAGGAAGAAGAGCTAGCCTCCCATAGCAGTAGACACGTGGGTTCAAGGCAAGTAGAATATCTCAAAAACGGCATGGATGACAACTATTATGAATTGCATCAAGCTATTTAGTAGACAATGTTTTTCAAAATTTTCATCTAGGAAAAGACCTTGCGTTTGCACTGTGAGCACCACGTGCTGTCAAAAATGGCCTTCGGATGTGAAAAATGTATGTATAAAATAAGGGTTGGGGTACATAAACATTTTATTCTAAGAACTTCAGTAGACTTGTCAGGTCAAGTGTGTGATATGATTATGTTGCGTTACATAATACCTATCCAGAAATATGTACCTTTTTGACCTTACTCGCGTATTTTATTTTTAATGAATTTTTATATTAGGCAGGTGCATGCGACATTGAATTTGTACATAAAAACTGGACCCTGCCCCCTTAAGGGAAAAATGCTATAAAAAAAATTGTGCAATGAACCACATTTTGTCTTATTTTCTTGTTCTTTGTTCATATGCAATTAATTCTTATACATTAGCCTTATCATAGTACCTGTATTTGTCTCCTTATTTTGAATCTCTCGGCTCTTTATGAGATTCAAGGGAGGTAATTTCTTTTTGCACCTATAAATTATACCTATTGGTATCAGGACAAGTTAGCATATTTTGAGCTTAACTAAGTTGCTTTGAGAGAAAATGGGGGTTTAAAATGTGTTTACTTGATTTTCATGTAGGTAACAAGCTCTGTACTCCTATTTTAATGAAAGTTATTCATATTTCATTGCAGACACACAAAAACATTACATGACATGACATCACACATTCTTCTAAGTAGTTTCACTCCACAGGAGCAAATGCACTTTCAAGAAATCATAAGTAGACATAGTGTTATAAATGGTGAATGTCATCAATGGAACGGTGTTGCAAATAGTGATGGATATGGCATATTGCGGACAATGTTTCGAGGAAAAAGAATTAAAGTTTTAGTACTTTTGTGAACAGTTCCACCATATTGGATTTAAACTTACAGTTACTGCATTGCACACAAACAGTAATGCACAAACCCTGTCTTTTGTGTACCGTAACAACTGGAAAAGCATTCTTACATTGATGTGGCAGAAATACCCTGATTAGTTCTGAAAGTTTATTGATGTTGACAACACAGTTTTCTTCTGGCATACTGGTAGCCACTTTTTTACTGAGTACAGAATGAGTAATAATGTCAGTTGTTTTCCTTTCTGCAGGTCTCAATTTGCATGGAATGATGTTAGGATCTGTTGTCTCAGTCATATTGGTAGAAGCACTAGTTTGAAGCATGTATTCATTATGATCCAAATGCACTAAAGATTGATTGTGAAAGACCAACTTGGCTTCATCATGACTTGTATTTTCTGGTAGGTCCTTATTTAAAGTAATAGAAGTTACAACATGTCCCTTTTTGTACTTAGTTTTCTTCTTGTTAATATTTTTCTTGTAGCTTTTCTTTCTATTTCCTCTCATTCTCTATATCCTTGCAATTGCTAAAGTCAGCTGTGAGTGGATAAGATTCTGAGAATCTTTGGGTTAACTGTATCGACTGTGTATTTATTTTGTATTTTGGGCTTGAGAATGGTTCATTTCAAAGGCCTTTTGTCACTGAATTTATCTGATATGTTGATGTAAGTTCAGCAAGGTTCCTCACATCAATGTCCCAACATAGAATAATATTTTTTTCTTTATATCTGTCCCAATTTGCTAGACATAGGTGTATTCACCCCCCCCCCCCCCAATGCTGTTTATGTTAGCATCACTAGAACAATACCAGGTCAGGAATGTTGATGTGTATGTCTCAAGCTATAATTATTATTAAAGTACATTATAAATGTAAATGTCTGGTAACATTTTTCTTAAGTGGCACTTTTTAAAAGAAAAATTTCAACAAATAATTGCTTGAACAATAGAGAAGTTCTATCGCTAATAACAAAGAGTGTATCTCATATTCAGTCACTATTTGCAACTATAAAATCCATTCTTAGCATTCAGTCAACATCATCATATAATTCTGGTATCTTCCTGACTATACGATGGCAAAAAGGACAGGAAACATTCCATTGCACACAAGTTTTATTCTTTTCAAGACAGCAACCCTAGCACAAAGTATATACAATGCAATGCATTTTGCCGCAATGTAGTCACTTTTCTAAAAGAGTAATAACATTTTTACTTTAGCATACAAAATAATTTCCTTGATACCATTTTGTTAGATAATGTCTAGGTAAGTGATATGTACAAAATGTTTGACAGAAATTATTTTTTGCAAAATTAAGGTGGCAGGGTCCAGTTTCGTAATTTGGCCCCTGGCAAATTTCTTAACTTAAGGGTATGGTGTGAGTTTTTGAGCTACTATTGTGTAATAATTAAAGATATGGATAAATTTGTGAACTAGGTGTTTCAGGCTTGTGTTGTTCTTGAAACTGATGTCAGACATGTACACTTTCCATAGTTACTCTGCAGTATGTTGATTGTGAAATACCAATAGTTGGCTAGGAAGAAGAGCTAGCCTCCCATAGCAGTAGACACGTGGGTTCAAGGCAAGTAGAATATCTCAAAAACGGCATGGATGACAACTATTATGAATTGCATCAAGCTATTTAGTAGACAATGTTTTTCAAAATTTTCATCTAGGAAAAGACCTTGCGTTTGCACTGTGAGCACCACGTGCTGTCAAAAATGGCCTTCGGATGTGAAAAATGTATGTATAAAATAAGGGTTGGGGTACATAAACATTTTATTCTAAGAACTTCAGTAGACTTGTCAGGTCAAGTGTGTGATATGATTATGTTGCGTTACATAATACCTATCCAGAAATATGTACCTTTTTGACCTTACTCGCGTATTTTATTTTTAATGAATTTTTATATTAGGCAGGTGCATGCGACATTGAATTTGTACATAAAAACTGGACCCTGCCCCCTTAAGGGAAAAATGCTATAAAAAAAATTGTGCAATGAACCACATTTTGTCTTATTTTCTTGTTCTTTATTCATATGCAATTAATTCTTATACATTAGCCTTATCATAGTACCTGTATTTGTCTCCTTAGTTTGAATCTCTCGGCTCTTTATGAGATTCAAGGGAGGTAATTTCTTTTTGCACCTATAAATTATACCTATTGGTATCAGGACAAGTTAGCATATTTTGAGCTTAACTAAGTGTCTTTGAGAGAAAATGGGGGTTTAAAATGTGTTTACTTGATTTTCATGTAGGTAACAAGCTCTGTACTCCTATTTTAATGAAAGTTATTCATATTTCATTGCAGACACACAAAAACATTACATGACATGACATCACACATTCTTCTAAGTAGTTTCACTCCACAGGAGCAAATGCACTTTCAAGAAATCATAAGTAGACATAGTGTTATAAATGGTGAATGTCATCAATGGAACGGTGTTGCAAATAGTGATGGATATGGCATATTGCGGACAATGTTTCGAGGAAAAAGAATTAAAGTTTTAGTACTTTTGTGAACAGTTCCACCATATTGGATTTAAACTTACAGTTACTGCATTGCACACAAACAGTAATGCACAAACCCTGTCTTTTGTGTACCGTAACAACTGGAAAAGCATTCTTACATTGATGTGGCAGAAATACCCTGATTAGTTCTGAAAGTTTATTGATGTTGACAACACAGTTTTCTTCTGGCATACTGGTAGCCACTTTTTTACTGAGTACAGAATGAGTAATAATGTCAGTTGTTTTCCTTTCTGCAGGTCTCAATTTGCATGGAATGATGTTAGGATCTTTTGTCTCAGTCATATTGGTAGAAGCACTAGTTTGAAGCATGTATTCATTATGATCCAAATGCACTAAAGATTGATTGTGAAAGACCAACTTGGCTTCATCATGACTTGTATTTTCTGGTAGGTCCTTATTTAAAGTAATAGAAGTTACAACATGTCCCTTTTTGTACTTAGTTTTCTTCTTGTTAATATTTTTCTTGTAGCTTTTCTTTCTATTTCCTCTCATTCTCTATATCCTTGCAATTGCTAAAGTCAGCTGTGAGTGGATAAGATTCTGAGAATCTTTGGGTTAACTGTATCGACTGTGTATTTATTTTGTATTTTGGGCTTGAGAATGGGTCATTTCAAAGGCCTTTTGTCACTGAATTTATCTGATATGTTGATGTAAGTTCAGCAAGGTTCCTCACATCAATGTCCCAACATAGAATAATATTTTTTTCTTTATATCTGTCCCAATTTGCTAGACATAGGTGTATTCACCCCCCCCCCAATGCTGTTTATGTTAGCATCACTAGAACAATACCAGGTCAGGAATGTTGATGTGTATGTCTCAAGCTATAATTATTATTAAAGTACATTATAAATGTAAATGTCTGGTAACATTTTTCTTAAGTGGCACTTTTTAAAAGAAAAATTTCAACAAATAATTGCTTGAACAATAGAGAAGTTCTATCGCTAATAACAAAGAGTGTATCTCATATTCAGTCACTATTTGCAACTATAAAATCCATTCTTAGCATTCAGTCAACATCATCATATAATTCTGGTATCTTCCTGACTATACGATGGCAAAAAGGACAGGAAACATTCCATTGCACACAAGTTTTATTCTTTTCAAGACAGCAACCCTAGCACAAAGTATATACAATGCAATGCATTTTGCCGCAATGTAGTCACTTTTCTAAAAGAGTAATAACATTTTTACTTTAGCATACAAAATAATTTCCTTGATACCATTTTGTTAGATAATGTCTAGGTAAGTGATATGTACAAAATGTTTGACAGAAATTATTTTTTGCAAAATTAAGGTGGCAGGGTCCAGTTTCGTAATTTGGCCCCTGGCAAATTTCTTAACTTAAGGGTATGGTGTGAGTTTTTGAGCTACTATTGTGTAATAATTAAAGATATGGATAAATTTGTGAACTAGGTGTTTCAGGCTTGTGTTGTTCTTGAAACTGATGTCAGACATGTACACTTTCCATAGTTACTCTGCAGTATGTTGATTGTGAAATACCAATAGTCGGCTAGGAAGAAGAGCTAGCCTCCCATAGCAGTAGACACGTGGGTTCAAGGCAAGTAGAATATCTCAAAAACGGCATGGATGACAACTATTATGAATTGCATCAAGCTATTTAGTAGACAAAGTTTTTCAAAATTTTCATCTAGGAAAAGACCTTGCGTTTGCACTGTGAGCACCACGTGCTGTCAAAAATGGCCTTCGGATGTGAAAAATGTATGTATAAAATAAGGGTTGGGGTACATAAACATTTTATTCTAAGAACTTCAGTAGACTTGTCAGGTCAAGTGTGTGATATGATTATGTTGCGTTACATAATACCTATCCAGAAATATGTACCTTTTTGACCTTACTCGCGTATTTTATTTTTAATGAATTTTTATATTAGGCAGGTGCATGCGACATTGAATTTGTACATAAAAACTGGACCCTGCCCCCTAACCAGATTTTAATTTTTTTGAAAAAGTTGCATTTTACTCATTGATATTACAGTATAATTGTAAGAAAGACCTGGCCATGCTGGTGCATGAATAATAGTGCAATTGCATTTTATGTGATACTACTGTACATAGCAAAATTGCATCCGCATTACATGTTGAAGTGTTGTATTGTACTTATTAGTGCATTATTCTTGTTATTAAAAAAATTAGATTCCGGCTTTGTATCTTCGTGTTATCTTTCTATAGCATGCATGCTACACAAAATAAACACAAACATGCTGACATCAGCAAGTATGACATCATAGGGTATCAAATTACATGACACCTAGTTTTCCATCTCTCACTGGCTATAAGACAAATTTTAAATGTTTTAAATTTCAAAATTTCATTTCTTTTCTTGCTGACATTCACAGAAATAAGATACAGCGCATCCCTGATTCCTATCATTCACACCAAACCAATAAGTGTGCCACATGACAGGTCACAATGATAAGAGGTCATTGTCCTTCTGTGACTTTGACTCACCCAATGAGGCCTCCAGAGATGCTGACATTCTAAAACTATTTAAACTATCAACACAGGTGATTCATCACCCCCAAATCTTAATAAAAAGGTATAAAAGCCAAAGGAAAGTTCCATAAGTATTATAATACTGAAGAATTAAATAACTGAGTGATACTTTTTAGCATAAAACTATGGGAAAGGATAAGAAAGCAAAGAATAGACAAAGTCATTTCTTCAAGCCTGGTAATGTTCCCCACAACAAGGGGAAAAAATGTACATCAACCCAAAAGACAAAGCCACTTGAGGTCTATTACATAAGGACAACAAGAGACAAATTTGAAAAAGCTATAAAAAGTTCATATAATGCTGACATTGAAGATGACGATGAAAAGCCCATATACAAACTGCTGCGACCCAAGCCAAGAAGTAAGCTGGAGGTGGAGCAATATGTGGAAAACATTGCGATGCCAGGGTAAGTCCATGTTTCTATTCAATATTCAGACACTTATATAACTTATCACTGCATAAACTTCTTGGTAAATTTAAGTAATAGAATTGAATTGCATATTAAAGTTGTCTAATGCATAAAACTATACCAATATTTACCCCAAACTCATAATAAGTTTAGAAAAAGTCTCAAAATCATTATGATGGCTACTTTCCACTACAGGTAGTCTTAAATTACTTACTTTTCAATATAAAGCTCAATAAAGTACATACATTATTTAAAAAAAGAGAAATAAATCAAACCTTCAGTCACTCAATTCTAGTCAAAGGGGAGGTAATATACATTGATTTGGCATACCAAGTAGCAAGCTCTAATTTACAGCTAAATGATTCTGTACTATCACTTGATAGTATGTGCAGAGCAATGTTGCATTTATAAATAGATTTTGTTTCAAATCTGAAACTACATTTCTAACATGAAACTTGTTTTATCTATTTAAATCAACAGGTCTGATGAGAAAAACACATCGATTGGTTCATGCAGAAAAAAATGCTGAGATGTGGAATACTGTTTTTCAAGAGCACCAGTGCCTACACCCTGAATGTCAGGGGTTTCTGTCATGGGACTTGAAACATGAAGAGAAAAGAGGTCTGGTGTGGCGAGAGAGAGCAATATGTTCATCATGCCGTTACACTTAAAGAATGTTTGAACTGTATCAAGAAATGCCAAGGAAAGATTGTGGAAGAAAACCTGACTGTGTAAATAATGCGATACAGATAGGACTTTCAGAGACTCCTGTTGGAAATGAAGGGTTTAGAACTATTCTTTTAAGTGCGAATGTCCCTGCTCCCTCAACAAAAGGGATGCAGAAAAGTTCCAATACTGTTTGTAAGAAAATTGAATGCAGCAACATGAGAGACATGGCAGAACATAGGAAATATGTGAAGGAGTTTAATTCTATGACAGGAAAAAAGACAAATATAATTGATCTTCAATGTGACTCAACATATAAAATTGAAGGATAAAACACAACTTACCAAAGAATATAACCTTTAAGAGAAACTTCCATGGCAGGGTTCATAGTGCTGTCCATAACTGCAACCATGGACCTGGAGAATCTCTGGTTAAGCTGTGTCAATCTATCGGTTGTCCGATTTCAGCTTGCAGTTCTGTGGCACAACATCTGAAAAGCAAGCAAGATATATATATAGGAGAAATAAAATACATACAGCAAGTACAGCATATAAGAGAAAAAAATCAGAGAAAAGGGCATTTCTTTACAAGCTTTATGAGAAACATCAAGAAGAAAAGAATTAATGCCCCCATCCCGTTTATACAACCCTTCCCATCTGTGTTTTGTATAGATTTTTTCCCCCAAATCACATGCAAATCATGAAAGAAAGACTCCATTATGATTGTCATATCTAAAAACCATCAAAATCATACCCTGGATGCACGTGGTAACCATAGAAACATCAGGCTCATGTTGTGGTATAGGCCCTGTATAGGAAACACGGTACTAATTCAACTCCAATGGTAAACATATGGAAACACTGTCATATTCAAAATTCAATAACTTAACATTTCTGGGTGCTGATGGTCAGACCTATATTTTTCCATGCACAACTAACCTTGATGTAAGTTTTTAAATGTAGAAAAACATAGGACCCGCGGCATGTTGTTGACATAAATTGGCAGGAAGCACATGTTATTGATTCTGCACCAAATGAATCAGGTGCTACTTTCATTATTGAGTACTAATAGGTGAAGCCTCTAAATTTACTTCAATTGCATCAATAGAATTTTGTCTATATTTTTTTTAAATTACAGATAGGATAAGCTCTCAAAAAATATTTTTACTAAAATTTTAATTTTCATTATTAACCAATTATGGACCACCAAAGCTGTATATACTCTATTATTTCTTCACCCATTTTTAGACTGGTTCACAGCTCTTCCGTATAATTAGTACCGTGTGTCCTGTAAACATGCTCAATCCGCACATTACCCATTGCTTCATGTGAAGTGCCTTCACAAATATAAAAATAATTACAATACAAGATATATGCCCTATTTCGTGAGAAAAAAAAAAACCAGTTAAATATATCATTGATTAGTTAATATACAATAAACATAAGAAAAACAAAATATTGTCAGCCTGCAAGAAATAAAACAGTATCTGGATGATATCAACAATAAGGGGATGTTATGCATGATATTGATTGTAACTTGAGAAATCAAATTATGTATAAATATAACCATAGCCATTAAAAAAATATTGCTGAAGACTTTAAACAAGAAATGTTATTGTTTCCTGCCATATGCATAAACCTTAACAAAAACAACACAAATTTTCAATCTGCTAGCATAGCAGGGAAATGATTTGTTGTTGTAGGGTTTAATGCCATTTTTCAGTACACAATAGGCTATACATGGTGGCCAGTATTAATGGTGGAGGAACAACCCAGGGAAAATCACCGGAAGAACCATCAACCCACGAGAAGATACTGGCAAGCTTTCTCACATATCCACATTGGCTAAATCAGAGACTCGAACCCACTCAGACAAGTGAGATGGCAGTGATCCATAAAGGAGCGTTCTTTCGGCCACTCGGGGCCCTGGGAAATGATTTAATTATAGATGTTATTAACAGTCTGACAATTGTAACCATATAAAATAAAAATAACTGAAATTTCAACTCCTAACTCAAACTAAACCTGTGTGCATAATATGAATGCTTTCAATTATTCCATAGAATAAGTCAGTTTAAATTATAACATTGAATAACATCATCTGAAACACATAGATAAAGGAAATATTACTTTCATGGAAAATAAAGTGTTTTTTAAAATCATTGTCATGGGATGTATTACATGGGAATAAATACTTAATTTAGTGAAATTGCAGAGGCTTTAAAAATTCTTTAAAGTTTATATATAAATTTCTTTACCACTTCAAGTCAAAATTATTGGTATTATTATTTTCAATATGGACCAAATTAATTATAATTCCAACGCATAAAATTTAACTAATTTTAGTATAAGACCATCGTGATGTACAATAAAAGCAAAAAACAAACTGCTCTCCTTTATGTGTCTAGAGCATCTGCCATGGATGCAGGAGGTCATAGGTTTGATCCCTGGCTGAGTCATACCAAAGACATACAAATTGTACTAACAGCTGCCTCACTTGGCGCTCAGCATTAAGAAGTTAGTGTTAGGACTGGTCAGCCTTGTGTCGGGTTAATGTTACTGAGTGGGACATAATGCTACATGAATATGGCATAATGCCCCAGTGCTAGACATCACTATAAACTGCCACACTGCAGACATCATAGCAATATGACTGAACAATTGTTAAAGCTTAGTTAATAATCGAAAACACACACACATCCACACACTTATTCCTGGTCAGCCTGGAGTCAGGATAATGTGACTGTGTGAGACATCATGCTTTCTTGTCTGCAGCATGATGCCCTAGTGCCAGATATCACTATAAATTGCCACACTGCAGACATTGTAGCAATATTACTGTTTCTTTAAAGCAACATTACAAATCTTAATCGCACACACACACTCTCCTTCAATATGTATAATATGTGAATTTCATTTATGTGATGTTGTCTTTCATCTCTCCTCTATGAATCGCTCTCATCTACTCTTTCTGAGTTTCTTCTTTCCACAAATCTTTGGTTCTTCAACTGTTCTATGACTGCCCTTACCATTCTTTTCTCTGAATGCATGAGTGTCGTATCTCTTTTCTCACAATTTGTCTTTTTATGAGTGTCCTTAATGGATCCTTTTCTTTTTTTTCTTTTACTATTTTATTTTGTTCCTACATTCCTAGTAGGTGTTGTCAAGAACTTTGTCAAAATTCAGTATGTTGTAGTTCTTGCTATGAATGCTGGGCTCTTCTGCATCTTTTCTTCTCTAGTCAAGATTATTATTTCCTCTTTCTGTTTCTGGTGATTTTACAGCACTGCACAAAATAGCTTCCCCCACCCTACCTGCCCTTTTTGATGGCACAGTGCGTGACAACAGCTGTATGTCAGATGTGAAGTTAACCGTGAGAACTGTTGCAGCTGAATGACTTATTCATTATTGCATATCTTTATGGGATTCTGGTTTGAATTTTGGAGAATCATTTAAGATCACAATGCATTTATGATATTAATTAGCATAATTCTTCTTAGCATCGGTTGTGATGGAATTTAATTGTGCATATTTTAGATTAATTTTTCTTTCCCATTATGCCAATGGAATACATTGATGTTACTTAAATATAAAGTTAAAACTTTACTAACGGGGTAGTGGGTGCCGGACAAACTTACTAGATTACTTGATTTGAAGCTGGACCAGTCATTGCAATGCCTGCCATCAATCCTTGCAACTCCCAGTACCAGCCAACAAATAGCCTAGATTTTTTAAAAATGGCCCACCAATCCTTGAAACCCCCAGTACCAACTAACAAATATCCTAAATGTTTTTAAATGGCCCACCAGTCCTTGCAACCACCAGTGCTCACCAACAAATTGCTTACATTTTTTAAAATGTGGTTCATGACACCCAGTGCAATAACAAAACCAAGTTATGTTCCATATTTTTGGGGGTGTGTGGTAGTTCATTTTGGGTCATAGTGGCCATGCTATACTTCTTGCCTGTTGAGGATGCTGTGCTATTTTAAGAATAGAAGATAAATTTCCATCTCTTTGATGCAGGATATTTTTGTAACCGGGGTGCTGTCAGTATAGTTTCTGTTGCTTTGAATATTTATTATTTGGAAATTATTTTGTATTTGCTAAATATGCAGTTGACATGAAGCTGAATCATCGTTGCTATATGATTACTAAGCACCGACTTCCCAATTTTTCCATGCACAATTATTTTTACCATGTGCTTATATACATTTTAAAGAGTTTTAAGTTTTACCTTTTACATTTTATCTTTTAGCACTGTTTACATATATTTAGAACGTTTTTTTTTTCCATAAAGCCATGTGCAATTCTAAATTGTTTTAGTTTTAAAAATTGTGCATTTAATTGATTTCTCTGTGGATGAGGTGCATTTTGGTGGTGAGTTGCATGTTTTTTTACCTATACATCACAGAATTAGCTGTATTCAGTGTTCCTTCTGTTTTCAGATGCACTGACAGGATTACAAACTGCAATGCCTTGTCGAGGTCTTGAATGAAAACTACCAAACGAGTGACATGGTAAATAATTCAGAAGAGATTGTAAACTCTGAGCAAAGGGAGAGAACTGACAGCAATCCTATTAGCCATGGTGATGATGTGGACAAGAATATAGAAGTAATATATGAGCGTTCTCAACAGCAGAACTATGGCCAAAATCTTTCATCTACAGCTAGTCTACATGAAGAATCATTTTCCACTACAGTTTAAAGTAATAACACCCAGTCTGGAACAAGGACAATTCTTGAAAAACCAAGCTTGGAGAAAATGTTGCCGCTGAAAGTCACAAGATAGATCCATTAAGGGAAATGTTAAAGTTGTTGCAACAAAATCCTGATAAAGCGAACCTGGATGTAAGCAAATATGCACATTTGACAGTGTTGGACTTTGCAGGGCAGTATGCCTTTTACACGACACATCAAATGTTTCTGATATGACAGGCTATATACCACTTGGTTTTAGATGCCAGTAGAGATGTCAGTGATCTTGTAGAAGATGAGTGTTACTTTGACAGTGAGGGGATAATGCAGTGCCAAATTTATGGTGAGTTCTGGGCTGAGTCTACCAAATGAAGAAATATACCGCAACACATGTCCTTTTTGGTCCAAGATTTGCCTACTTAGGTCTTGGAAGTTAAGAATGAAAGTAGGTTAATGTTGCAAGTATCTTTTGTTTTTAATTGGAATTGAGGCTTCACATATTTTATTCTAAAGGTGATTTAAGCTTTTCTGCCTCTGTTGTCTTATATCTTGTTCTTACAGAGTGTCTAAAAATTGTGGAGCACATAAAAAAAAACATACCAGTGACACTTTATTTGATTTTGTTTGACAAAAATAGAAAGTAAACTTGACCTGGTTTCATTTAGGTCAGCTTAGTTAGCAACTGGAATAGACAACATCCAGGCTGAACTTATCAAGAATGGTGGGGGGAATCAGTGATAGAGCTACTAACAAAAATGTGCAACAAGATCTGGCAGACAGGTGAATGGCCAGCACAGTGGACCCTGTCACTGATTATAACACTACCGCCCAAAAGGCAATCTCCAGCTGTGCCAAAATTACAGAACTATCAGTTTGATCATTATGCTAGTAACATGATGCTGAAGATCATCTTGAACAGACTGAAACCACAAGCAGCAGAAATAATCACTGAGGAACAGGCAGGGTTCCAGAGTGGAAGAAGCACAACAGAACAAATATTCAATCTCAGGGTTCTGTGTGAAAAGTACTTGCAACATCAACAAGACATCTACCATGTGTTCATAGATTTCAAAACAGCTTTTGACAGAGTGTGGCATGAGGCATTGTGGGCCACAATGGAAAAATACAACATGGGTCAAAAGTTGCCCAATACCATCAAGCAGCTGTATGCCAAGGCTACCAGTGCAGTAATTGCTCAAGGTTCTCTGGGGACTGGTTAAAGACAACAGTTGGAGTACGTACAAACTGTTTTCTGTCACCCACGCTTTTCACCATCTACTTAGAGCACATTATGAGTGAAGTCCTGGAAAATCACTGGGACAATCAGCATTAGAGGGTGTAACATTACCAACCTACGCTTTTCTTCGAATGATATTTTGATGGGCTGACAAGCAGTAAAGACGAGAGTGCTACCTTAGTGAAGAACCTGGATGAAACATCTTCCAGATTTGACATGGAGATAAGCGTTGAGAAAACAAAGCTAATGACAGATAGTGGCAAACAAGTCTCAGACACAGGGATTTCATGGTCTCCAATTTTAAATCAGTTTCATTGTTACAGTCATTTGAAACTGTCCATAAATTCTGTATTGGTTTTTGAAAATATCTTTTCAAATTACACATTGCACTTAAAGTCATTATTGTTAAAATTATATTGTTAATAGGAATATAAACATTACACTTGCAGACAAATTGGATTTAAATTTTCTTGTCAACAAGAACATACACATTACACTTGAAGTCGTATTGGATTTACAACTTTCTTGTCAATAAGAACATATCAATTACAATTAACACGTTTACAGTCACTATTGGTTTTAAACATATCTTGTCAATAAGAGCATGTATGTTTCACTTTAAGTCATTATTGTTTTAAAACATATCTTGTCAATATTTACTTCATTCTGACAATGCCTGCAGTGTCATTGATATATTGCCATTGACATTTTCAGACCTGGTTGAGGTTTGGATGAATTCCATGCAGTGTCATTGATATATTGCCATTGACTTTTTCAGACCTAGTTGAGGTTTGGATGAATTCCATAGTGTCATTGATATATTGCCATTGACTTTTTCATACCTAGTTGAGGTTTGGATGAATTCCATAGTGTCATTGATATATTGCCATTGACTTTTTCATACCTAGTTGAGGTTTGGATGAATTCCGTACAGTGTCATTGATATATTGCCATTGACTTTTTCAGACCTAGTTGAGGTTTGGATGAATTCCGTACAGTGTCATTGATATATTGCCATTGACTTTTTCAGACCTAGTTGAGGTTTTGATGAATTCAATACATTCCTGTGCACTGCCTGACAAGGAAAATTCTGCAAGTTCTATAACATCATCTGCCAGTCATCCCACCACAAGTGATTTTAGTGGGAATGCACATTAATCAAATTCCAAAGGTATTTAAGTTTGTAACACCTGAAAGTTTTAAGATTTAACAAAGTATTGACTTATTCTTTTGATAGAAGGATTCTTCTGGAGTGCATAAAGGTGTAATTATGAGTGCTTCCTATTGCACTGGTTTTAAATGTAACAAATTAATTTCTTCAATTTATTATTAATAATTATTAATATTATTACTTATTATTATTATCATTATTTTACCCTGGAGGGAAGATTGTTAGGGTCAGCAATGAGAAACAGGGATGGTTGACCACCAGAAAACACATTCTTTGCATAATTGTGTGAGATGCATGAACAGAAGACAATTGCTTTATTGCATTGCTTACTATTAGTCACAGGCTGTAATTACATGAGTATCACGAATATAATTTGTGTTTTTATTGTAATGACTATTGACAGTTGATTTGCATTGCCTACTGATAGTCACAGGCTGTAATCACATGAGTATCAGGAACATAACGTGTGTTTTTATTGTAATGGTTATTGACAGTTGCTTTATTGCATTGCTTACTAATAGTCACAGGCTGTAATTACATGAGTATCACGAATATAATTTGTGTTTTTATTGTAATGACTATTGACAGTTGATTTGCATTGCCTACTGATAGTCACAGGCTGTAATTACATGAGTATCACGAAAATAATTTGTGTTTTTATTGTAATGACTATTGACAGTTGATTTGCATTGCCTACTGATAGTCACAGGCTGTAATTACATGAGTATCATGAAAATAATTTGTGTTTTTATTGTAATGACTATTGACAGTTGATTTGCATTGCCTACTGATAGTCACAGGCTGTAATTACATGAGTATCAGGAACATAACTTGTGTATTTATTGTAATGATTATTGACAGTTGCAAGCAATATTTGTCTGAGACATGAAGAGGACAGTTAATTTTATTTGTCATGGTTGTTGATTTCCACAAGCTGTAATAGTATGAAAGCATAACAATACAATATTTTGTGGCTTTGGGTTAATTTACAAATGCTATAATCTGGTATGAGAGTGGAACAGCACAATATTTTGTTGTTTTGGCTTATTCAAGTAAGCGCTTCTGTGTTGTTAAGGATAAAGTTGAATAGCATATTGGAAATAATACCTGCACATACCTTGATAAACCCCTTGAGATAGCTCTTATTTAACTTGAATAACAGTACGTGAATGGTAATGCAGACTGGTGACTTTTAAACTGGTATTAAAAAATCAAAGCAATAAAATAAAGATGAAAAAATAAAACGCTTGTATTTTGGAAATATACGTGGTCTCGTCAGCATTATACATTATCCATTCAAAAGAAAGAGAAATATTTGATTGGCAGACATGCATTTTTTATTTACTATTTACTTAATAGGTATGATCAGATTACACATTCCGGGAAGAAATCAGATTTTAATCGGCATTCCTGCCTTCATTGAGAATGTAAAATAGGTAGATACTATAAATCAGTAGAGTATTCAAGTATTCATCTGTTTATAGACGCACATATATTAAACTTTATAGTCATGCACTCTCTGGTTTAGTCTGAAGTCAGTTTATTTGTCAGATTATTCCATGCAGTTTCATAGTAATTTTCTACCAGATACTAACACCTTGATAAAGTCATAAGTTGTAATTTTCTCTCTTCATATTTTAGTTTCTAAGCTAAAATCATCCACCCTATAAAGTTGGTCAAGTCTGCTTTGTATTGATTTTGAATCTGTACTCTTATAACAGTTCTAATGAGGATTATGCTTTCAGTGCAACTGTTGACCTCAGCCGTTGGTAAGGTAAAGCTTGGAAGGTTTTGATGATGAACCGGATTTACAGGATGAGTTTTGATTGGTAGATTGCTGAGGTTGAAATAACAAAATGACAAGCATACATTTATTACATCACCATTTCATGAATATCACAGCAATAAACAAAACAAAATCATGTGACTTCCTTCATACATTACTGATAAGATTGGAGATATCAATAGCATATTAATCATATTGAATATAAAATCAAATATAATTACTTTGTACCTTGAAATTAAAGTTCCCACAGCACATAAAATTATTATGGACATACTTATGTCTGTGGACATTCAATACTGTTGTTTCAGGTGCTTTGTTTGAACATTGTATACCATTAAGTGGAAATAATTAAGTCGTGATTAAAATCATGAGTGCTTAAACCCAATATTGCCTTCACTAGCTGATGTTATTAATATCCCACTCTCATCCGTGGAATTCCCATCATTTTTCAAAACTGCCATCGTAATGTCTTTGCTGAAGAAACCAACACTTGACCATAATGATTTAAAGAACCACCACCCAGTTTCTAATCTCCCATTCATATAAAAAATCTTAGAAAAGTTTGCTCTAACCCAACTTGTATCTCATTTGAATTCGTTTTAGCAATGTACAGTTTGCATATTGCCATTGCCACAGTACTGAAACAACTCTTCTGAAAGTATTTAATGACATTCTCTATTCTTTGGATAGTGGAAAGATTACAGTTCTCACCCTCCTTGGTTTGTTTGCAGCATTTGACACAATAGACCATGACTTCACTGTCTCTAGCATGCATTTGGCATTCGCAATACAGCTTTTCAGTGGTTCAAGTCCTACATAGTCAACAGGACATAAATTGTATCTGCAAATGGAATAAACTGCAGCCCAGTTGATCTATGTTATGTTGTTCCACAGTTGTCTACCCTCGGATCTGTTCTCTTCATTCTATACTCTCAGCCGCTCTCATGTGTCATAGATCATCACCCAGTGACTCACCAATTGTATGCTGATGACACACAACTATACAGTTCTAGCCACCGAACTGAAGTTGATGCTAACAGCCAAGGAGTAGAGAGGTGCATTTCTGATGTGAAATCATGGATGATATGTTGCAAGCTGCAGATGAATGATTGTAAACCCGAAGCAATTATGATCACAACACTAGCGCTTTCTCATTCACATCCTTTACATCAAACAATAAATATTAGCAACCCCTACATTAAATTCATTCAGTCAGTATGAAACCTAGGTGTTACTCCAGACAGTACTCTCGCATTGTACCAACATATCATGAACATATGCAAGGCTGCATATCTTGAGCTGAGACGCATCAGCTCCATTTGCAAAAATCTTTCAGTTGATGCCACTAAAACATTTGTGTGTTTATTAGTACTTTCAAGACTGGATTATTGTAACTCAACTCTGTCTTGTTCATCTCAATATCTACTCCAGAAACATCAATATACATGGATTACATGTTTACAGTATACATGGATTACATTCTTTACAGTATACATGGATTACATGTTTACAGTATACATGGATTACATTGTTTACAGTATACATGGATTACATGTTTACAGTATACATATATTACATTGTTTACAGTATACATGGATTACATGTTTACAATATACATGGATTACATGTTTACAGTATACATGGATGACATTGTTTACAGTATACATGGATTACATGTTTACAGTATACATGGATTACATGTTTACAGTATACATGGATGACATTGTTTACAATATACATGGATTACATTGTTTACAGTATACATGGATTACATGTTTACAGTATACATATATTACATTGTTTACAGTATACATGGATTACATGTTTACAGTATACATGGATGACATTGTTTACAGTATACATGGATTACATGTTTACGGTATACATGGATTACATGTTTACAGTATACATGGATTACATGTTTACAGTATACATGGATGACATTGTTTACAGTATACATAGACTACATGTTTACAGTGTACATGGTTTACATGTTTACAATATACACGGTACATAGACTACATGTTTACAGTGTACATGGTTTACATGTTTACAGTATACATATATTGCATTGTTTACAGTATACATGGATTACATTGTTTACAGTATACATGGATTACATGTTTACAGTATACAAGGATGACATTGTTTACAGTATACATGGATTACATTGTTTACAATATACATGGATTACATGTTAACAGTATACATGGATTACATTGTTTACAGTATACATGGATTACATTGTTTACAATATACATGGATTACATTGTTTACAGTATACATGGATTACATTGTTTACAGTATACATGGATTACATTATTTACAGTATACATGGATTACATATTTACAGTATGCATGGATTGCATTGTTTACAGTATACATGGATTCATGTTTACAGTATACATGGATTACATTATTTACAGTATACATGGATTACATGTTTACAGTATACATGGATTACATTGTTTACAGTATACATGGATTACATGTTTACAGTATACATATATTACATTGTTTACAGTATACATGGATTACATTGTTTACAATATACATGGATTACATTGTTTACAGTATACAAGGATTACATTGTTTACAGTATACATGGATTACATGTTTACAGTATCCATATATTACATTGTTTACAGTATACATGGATTACATGTTTACAGTATACATATATTACATTGCTTACAGTATACATGGATTACATGTTTACAGTATACATGGATTACATTATTTACAGTATACATGGATTTCATGTTTACAGTATACATGGATTACATTGTTTACAGTATACATATATTACATGTTTACAGTATACATGGATTACATTGTTTACAGTATACATGGATTACATTCTTTACAGTATACGTGGATTACATTGTTTACAGTATACATGGATTACATGTTTACAGTATACATGGATTACATGTTTACAGTATACATGGATTACATTCTTTACAGTATGCATGGATTACATGTTTACAGTATACATGGATTACATGTTTACAGTATACATCGATTACATTGTTTACAGTATACATGGATTACATGTTTACAGTATACATGGATTACATTCTTTACAGTATACATGGATTACATTGTTTACAGTATACATGGATTACATTGTTTACAGTATACATGGATTACATTGTTTACAGTATACATGGATTACATGTTTACAGTATACATGGATTACATTCTTTACAGTATACATGGATTGCATTGTTTACAGTATACATGGATTACATTCTTTACAGTATACATGGATTACATTGTTTACAGTATACATGGACTACATTGTTTACAGTATACATGGATTACATGTTTACAGTATACATGGATTACATTCTTTACAGTATACATGGATTACATTGTTTACAGTATACATGGATTACATTCTTTACAGTATACATGGATTACATGTTTACAGTATACATGGATTACATTCTTTACAGTATACATGGATTACATTGTTTACAGTATACATGGATTACATTGTTTACAGTATACATGGATTACATGTTTACAATATACATGGGTTACATGTTTACAATATACATGGATTACATTGTTTACAGTATACATGGATTACATTGTTTACAGTATACATGGATTACATTATTTACAGTATACATGGATTACATGTTTACAGTATACATGGATTGCATTGTTTACAGTATACATGGATTCATGTTTACAGTATACATGGATTACATTATTTACAGTATACATGGATTACATGTTTACAGTATACATGGATTACATTGTTTACAGTATACATGGATAACATGTTTACAGTATACATATATTACATTGTTTACAGTATACATGGATTACATTGTTTACAATATACATGGATTACATTGTTTACAGTATACAAGGATTACATTGTTTACAGTATACATGGATTACATGTTTACAGTATACATATATTACATTGTTTACAGTATACATGGATTACATGTTTACAGTATACATATATTACATTGCTTACAGTATACATGCATTACATGTTTACAGTATACATGGATTACATTATTTACAGTATACATGGATTTCATGTTTACAGTATACATGGATTACATTGTTTACAGTATACATATATTACATGTTTACAGTATACATATATTACATTGTTTACAGTATACATGGATTACATTGTTTACAATATACATGGATTACATTGTTTACAGTATACAAGGATTACATTGTTTACAGTATACATGGATTACATGTTTACAGTATCCATATATTACATTGTTTACAGTATACATGGATTACATGTTTACAGTATACATATATTACATTGCTTACAGTATACATGGATTACATGTTTACAGTATACATGGATTACATTATTTACAGTATACATGGATTTCATGTTTACAGTATACATGGATTACATTGTTTACAGTATACATATATTACATGTTTACAGTATACATGGATTACATTGTTTACAGTATACATGGATTACATTCTTTACAGTATACGTGGATTACATTGTTTACAGTATACATGGATTACATGTTTACAGTATACATGGATTACATGTTTACAGTATACATGGATTACATTCTTTACAGTATGCATGGATTACATGTTTACAGTATACATGGATTACATGTTTACAGTATACATCGATTACATTGTTTACAGTATACATGGATTACATGTTTACAGTATACATGGATTACATTCTTTACAGTATACATGGATTACATTGTTTACAGTATACATGGATTACATTGTTTACAGTATACATGGATTACATTGTTTACAGTATACATGGATTACATGTTTACAGTATACATGGATTACATTCTTTACAGTATACATGGATTGCATTGTTTACAGTATACATGGATTACATTCTTTACAGTATACATGGATTACATTGTTTACAGTATACATGGACTACATTGTTTACAGTATACATGGATTACATGTTTACAGTATACATGGATTACATTCTTTACAGTATACATGGATTACATTGTTTACAGTATACATGGATTACATTCTTTACAGTATACATGGATTACATGTTTACAGTATACATGGATTACATTCTTTACAGTATACATGGATTACATTGTTTACAGTATACATGGATTACATTGTTTACAGTATACATGGATTACATGTTTACAATATACATGGGTTACATGTTTACAATATACATGGATTACATTGTTTACAGTATACATGGATTACATTGTTTACAGTATACATGGATTACATTATTTACAGTATACATGGATTACATGTTTACAGTATACATGGATTGCATTGTTTACAGTATACATGGATTCATGTTTACAGTATACATGGATTACATTATTTACAGTATACATGGATTACATGTTTACAGTATACATGGATTACATTGTTTACAGTATACATGGATAACATGTTTACAGTATACATATATTACATTGTTTACAGTATACATGGATTACATTGTTTACAATATACATGGATTACATTGTTTACAGTATACAAGGATTACATTGTTTACAGTATACATGGATTACATGTTTACAGTATACATATATTACATTGTTTACAGTATACATGGATTACATGTTTACAGTATACATATATTACATTGCTTACAGTATACATGCATTACATGTTTACAGTATACATGGATTACATTATTTACAGTATACATGGATTTCATGTTTACAGTATACATGGATTACATTGTTTACAGTATACATATATTACATGTTTACAGTATACATGGATTACATTGTATACAGTATACATGGATTACATTCTTTACAGTATACGTGGATTACATTGTTTACAGTATACATGGATTACATGTTTACAGTATACATGGATTACATATTTACAGTGTACATGGATTACATTCTTTACAGTATGCATGGATTACATGTTTACAGTATACATGGATTACATGTTTACAGTATACATGGATTACATTGTTTACAGTATACATGGATTACATTGTTTACAGTATACATGGATTACATTCTTTACAGTATACATGGATTACATTGTTTACAGTATACATGGATTACATTGTTTACAGTATACATGGATTACATTGTTTACAGTATACATGGATTACATGTTTACAGTATACATGGATTACATTCTTTACAGTATACATGGATTGCATTGTTTACAGTATACATGGATTTCATTGTTTACAGTATACATGGATTACATTGTTTACAGTATACATGGATTACATTGTTTACAGTATACATGGATTACATGTTTACAGTATACATGGATTACATTGTTTACAGTATTCATGGATTACATTGTTTACAGTATTCATGGATTACATTCTTTACAGTATACATGGATTACATGTTTACAGTATACATGGATTACATTCTTTACAGTATACATGGATTACATTGTTTACAGTATACATGGATTACATTGTTTACAGTAGACATGGATTACATTCTTTACAGTATACATGGATTACATTCTTTACAGTATACATGGATTACATTCTTTACAGTATACATGGATTACATTGTTTACAGTAGTGATGGGAATCGGTTAGAAGTTCATAATCGATCATCGGTTGCACACAACTTACTGATAATCGATTATAATCGGTTGCTAACTTTCTACAAGTAAGTTTTAATTTTTGTTGTTACAGAGTTATATCTTTGTTCAAAAGTTTAAAATGTATAGGAGTTAATCTCTCTCTCTCTCTCTCTCTCTCTCTCTCTCTCTCTCTCTCTCTCTCTCTCTCTCTATATATACTTTAACCTCAAAAGCAACTTTCTTTGGCTTATCAGTTTTATGCAGCTGAAAGACTTAACAATCCCCCAGAACACTTTTATTCATATGTGATTTTTCAATTGTTTAAAGTATAGAAAGAAATGTTTTTCTTGCTTGTCATTAGTTACTAATACTACAATCAAAGCAGTTTAAACAAAACAAATAAACACCAATTACAAAAACTTTCAAACTAACTGAACTATTTATCAGCAAAATCATGTAATGTTTGAGCAATGCTGAACACAAAAATCATTTTTCAGAATACTGTTTCTTCTTGTGCTTGTTACACTGACACTACCAATAGTTAATGTTTTTGTTTAAGAATATTATCAGGTCCACATTGTCACAACTTAAACAAGCCCGTTTCTTGCTGACAAGATGTCCAGCCAGACTAAATACCCTCTCACTGGATACTGATGATGCCGGAATACTTAGGTACTTCCGAGCTAGTAAGCTAAGATGGAGGTAGAACTGGCAGTTTTGTTTCCACCACTGTAACATTGTGAGATTGGTATCATATGGAGCAGCAACTAGATATCTAGAAACCTCCTGGTGGATGACATCTGTTATTGGCTGTTGACTTTCACCAAGGCAAACAACATCTTGCAACCAATCATCCATGTCAACATTGACCTTTGCTTTCTTGTTTGGTGGACTAAGTGTAACCACAGTTTTAGTGTTGTCATCTCTGACATTTAGTAGTGATGGTGCAATTGGTAGAGGTGGCAATGAGTCTGAAGGTTTTTCATCACTAGTCCCTGGCTCCACTTGGACATTCACTTTAACATCAGCCATATCAAGAGCAACCTTCAAAAGCAGAGCATGTCCATCTGCTCGCTCACTGTCAGATAGAAACTCCAGATCCTTCATAGTATGATTCAATAAACAGCCCAACAGAACTAGATCTTTGTCCTGTGTTCTATTGTCAAATTCTTGTCTCATTACATCTTTAAGTTTAGCAATTGAAGGTAGATCATCAGCATTTGTTTCTATACATTTGGTAAGTTTAAGAAGTATTGGGATAACTTTATGAAGGGTTGGTGATTTGTCTCTGCAAACACTGTTTGTTGCATTCAGGAACGGTGAGAGAACTTCCACAAGTTTTTCAACCAATGCTTGTTCGTCAAATGTATAGACATAATTTTTCAATGTTGCGGCTGCTGACTTGCTTATGTTTGGGTCACTGATAACAGCCATAATAGCAGGTGTTTGCTCAAGCAGTTGTTCAAGCATGTCATGAGTGCTATTCCATCTAGTTGGAACATCCATCTTGAGCTTGTGTCCTCTAGCACCTATGTGAAGTAGTAACTGCTGCTTTCTCATTAACAAATCATTTATGCTCGTGCTTTGATGGAAAAAGTCACCAGTTTGCGCCCCTTTGCAATGATTCGTGACGGTTCTGGTATAGCTAAAGTTTTTTTCACAATAAGGTTAAATCTGTGACCATAACAACCAAATCGAGTCCATTGAAGTAAATCAAAAGCCTTGATCTCATTGGCTGCATTATCAGTTACTCCAGTTGGTGTTGGAAGATTCCATCGCCTCTGAGTGGCCAACAGGCTTTCTTTTATATTTTCCCCAGTGTGACTGCCTTCAACTTTTCGTGTTTCTAAGACAACACTTTTCAATTCCCAATCTTTGGAAATAAAATGTGCAGTCACTGTACTATAACTTTCTGTATTTAATGAAGTCCATGCATCGTGAGTAACAGCTATATCAAGAACATCATGTAGTTCCTCTTTTACTTTTTTCTCAGCCTGGTCTTTCTTCTCAGCTAGTTTGGAGGACACTAATTTACGACCTGGAATTTCATACCTGAAAATGTAAAGTTTGAAACATTTAGTCATGGTAGTCAAACAAGACATGTATTTGGAATATTTACTGTGTCTAAATATAGTGAAAACAATGAATTTATTTAATGTTTATTTAGACAGGACAGCATTATATTTAATTAAATACTGCTTAATTTAGGTATGAAAATTCAAAATTCAACAGTGTTGACATCTAGAATCAAATGGATTCACACTTTTTTTCTTTTCTCACTGTCAGTTTAAATAAATATTACTAATTTTTAATGTTATCATTTAAAACTTACCTTGGATTAAGAAGCATCACAAAGTTTCTAAAATATGTATGGTCAACAAGGCTTAGCAGAAGAACTTTGCCAACAATAAGTTTCAAGAGTGCATCATCAATTTCTTTCTGCTTTGTAGCTGACATCCTCTCTGTTGGCTTCTTAAATTGTTCATCAATCTTAGTCTGTTTGGGTGGCTGGGGGGAAACATCAGCACCTCTTGCTGTCGCTGATCCCATTTCCTTATGGTCATGATCAAGATGAAAGGCCAAATTTGTAGTATTGCCTGGAATGTATTTGAAATAAATGTTTTTATATTGAGAAGAAAAAAGAGCAAACAACAAATTCTTTATGCACAAGTATCTTAAATGAATGGAATGAAATTATTTAAAGAAAATCAGGATTAAAATTAATATTAAATTTGTACATATATTTTAAAATTAATCTGCAACATTTTAAAAAGTTATTTTATGTTTTTAAATAGTCACATGTCTCAGGGAATATCTGTAACAAACCTCAGAGATCACTTTTCCGTCATTATCATATATGCCTAAATAGCAGGATAATCTTGTGATTATTTATGTATTTCAATCATAATCATGACATGGAGCTTTATTATGAAAAGAAATTTGAAGTATTTTAACAACAACACATGCTATATTAGAGGAAAGCACAAAGTACACAAATGATTTAATGAAAATAAAATTCTTGATTTAAAATATTTGATACTGGAATGCCATGAAACGTTTTTCCGTGTGCGTGCGTGCAACTCATTTATTTTATACGAGGTTGTTCTGTCTCCTAATAATTGCATTCGTCGTTGACGACATTATTTGTTTCCAAATTATCCAAAAAAATCTAACTATGGTGTATGTTTATATATTTGGAAGTTATGAAGGGAATAAATAATTTAGCTTTACTGTTGTGGATCGGAAGGCTAATATCATGGTTCCACAGTCCTAAAATGTAAAGCGTATCACATGATAATTTTGTTTTCGTGTAGCACCACAAAAAATTAGAATATTGTTCATTTTTTGCACTATGTATTGGAGAATGTGTTTGCCAAAAATAAATGTATCCCCGCGTTGATTTCAATGAGAATAGCTGGACCTACCTTTGTTTGCATATTCCTTTCTGCAGAGTTTGCATATGACCTTCGTTGTATCTAAATTCTCCTTTGTCGGTGGACCCTCCTGTATTTTGTAAAATCCAAAATATGTCCATACACGAGAACGAGCTTTTCCTCCAGGATATGGATATATTATTTTGCGATCGTTTTCATCCATGGCACGTGTATGATATTTAGCGGGGTTTTAACATTTTGTTCGGAATCCTCGGTTTTCTTCCCAACAAACAAAGGGATTGAACTAGTCTGTGCCAAGCGCTTCACAGTTGTCTCCCTTACCATGCAATCGATTATGGCGTTTCACAATCGATTGGCGAATTGGTTCACTCAACCAACTGATTATCGATTATAATCGATAATCGGAACAACACTAGTTTACAGTATACATGGATTACATTGTTTACAGTATACATGGATTACATGTTTACAGTATACATGGATTACATTGTTTACAGTATACATGGATTACATTCTTTACAGTATACATGGATTACATTGTTTACAGTATACATGGATTACATTCTTTACAGTATACATGGATTACATTCTTTACAGTATACATGGATTACATTGTTTACAGTACACATGGATTACATTGTTTACAGTATACATGGATTACATTGTTTACAATATACATGGATTACATTGTTTACAATATACATGGATTACATGTTTACAGTATACATATAATACATTGTTTACAGTATACATGGATTACATTCTTTACAGTATACATGGATTACATTGTTTACAGTATACATGGATTACATTGTTTACAGTATACATGGATTACATTGTTTACAGTATACATGGATTACATGTTTACAGTATACATGGATTACATTCTTTACAGTATACATGGATTGCATTGTTTACAGTATACATGGATTACATTCTTTACAGTATACATGGTTTACATTGTTTACAGTATACATGGATTACATTGTTTACAGTATACATGGATTACATGTTTACAGTATACATGGATTACATTCTTTACAGTATACATGGATTACATTGTTTACAGTATACATGGATTACATTCTTTACAGTATACATGGATTACATGTTTACAGTATACATGGATTACATTCTTTACAGTATACATGGATTACATTGTTTACAGTATACATGGATTACATTGTTTACAGTAGACATGGATTACATTCTTTACAGTATACATGGATTACATTGTTTACAGTATACATGGATTACATTCTTTACAGTATACATGGATTACATTGTTTACAGTATACATGGATTACATGTTTACAGTATACATGGATTACATTGTTTACAGTATACATGGATTACATTCTTTACAGTATACATGGATTACATTGTTTACAGTATACATGGATTACATTCTTTACAGTATACATGGATTACATTCTTTACAGTATACATGAATTACATTGTTTACAGTATACATGGATTACATTCTTTACAGTATACATGGATTACATTGTTTACAATATACATGGATTACATTGTTTACAATATACATGGATTACATGTTTACAGTATACATATAATACATTGTTTACAGTATACATGGATTACGTTGTTTACAGTATTCATGGATTACATTCTTTACAGTATAGATGGATTACATTGTTTACAGTATACATGGATTACATTGTTTACAATATACATGGATTACATTGTTTACAATATACATGGATTACATGTTTACAGTATACATATATTACATTGTTTACAGTATACATGGATTACATTATTTACAGTATACATGGATTACAATGTTTACAGTATACATGGATTACATGTTTACAGTATACATGGAATACATGTTTACAGTATACATATATTACATTGTTTACAGTATACATGGATTACATTGTTTACAGTATACATGGATTACATTGTTTACAGTATACATGGATTACATGTTTACAGTATACATGGATTACATTATTTACAGTATACATGGACTACATTGTTTGCAGTATACATTTATTACATGTTTACAGTATACATATATTACATTGTTTACAGTATACATGGATTACATGTTTACAGTATACATGGATTACATTGTTTACAGTATACATGGATTACATGTTTACAGTATACATGGATTACATTGTTTACAGTATACATGGATTACATGTTTACAGTATACATGGATTACATGTTTACAGTATACATATATTACATTGTTTACATTATACATGGATTACATGTTTACAGTATACATGGATTACATTGTTTACAGTATACATGGATGACATGTTTACAGTATACATGGATTACATTGCAGTATACATGGATTACATGTTTACAGTATACATATATTACATTGTTTACAGTATACATGGATTACATGTTTACAGTATACATGGATTACATTGTTTACAGTATACATGGATTACATTGTTTGCAGTATACATGGATTACATTGTTTACAGTATACATGGATTACATTGCTCACAGTATACATGGATTACATTGTTTGCAGTATACATGGATTACGTTGTTTACAGTATACATGGATTACATGTTTACAATATACAAGGATTACATGTTTACAGTATACATGGATTACATTGTTTACAGTATACATATATTACATTGTTTACAGTATACATGGATTACATGTTTACAGTATACATAGATTACATTGTTTACATTATTCATGGATTACATGTTTACAATATACATGGATTACGTTGTTAGCAGTATACATGGATTACATATTTACAGTATACATGGATTACATGTTTACAGTATACATAGATTACATTGTTTACAGTATACAAGGATTACATGTTTACAGTATACATGGATTACATGTTTACAGTATACATGGATTACATGTTTAAAGTATACATGGATTACATGTTTACAGTATACATGGATTACATGTTTACAGTATACATGGATTACATGTTTACAATATACATGGATTACATTGTTTGCAGTATACATGGATTACAATGTTTACAGTATACAAGGATTACATGTTTACAATATACATGGATTACATTGTTTTCAGTATACATGGATTACATTGTTTACAGTATACAAGGATTACATGTTTACAATATACATGGATTACATTGTTTGCAGTATACATGGATTACGTTGTTTACAGTATACATGGATTACATTGTTTACAGTATACAAGGATTACATGTTTACAATATACATGGATTACATTGTTTGCAGTATACATGGATTACGTTGTTTACAGTATACATGGATTACTTGTTTACAATATACAAGGATTACATGTTTACAATATACAAGGATTACATTGCTTACAGTATACATGGATTACATGTTTACAGTATACATGGATTACATGTTTACAGTATACATGGATTACATGTTTACAGTATACATAGATTACATTGTTTACATTATACATGGATCACATGTTTACAATATACATGGATTACATTGTTTGCAGTATACATGGATTACATTTTTACAGTATACATGGATTACATGTTTACGGTATACATGGATTACATTGTTTACAGTATACAAGGATTACATGTTTACAGTATACATGGATTACATGTTTACAGTATACATGGATTACATGTTTACAGTATACATGGATTACATGTTTACAGTATACATGGATTACATGTTTACAGTATACATGGATTACATGTTTACAGTATACATGGATTACATGTTTACAGTATACATGGATTACATTGTTTGCAGTATACATGGATTACATTGTTTACAGTATACAAGGATTACATGTTTACAATATACATGGATTACATGTTTACAATATACATGGATTACATGTTTACAGTATACATGGATTACATTGTTTGCAGGATACATGGATTACATTGTTTACAGTATACATGGATTACATGTTTACAGTATACATATATTACATTGCTTACAGTATACATGGATTACATTGTTTACAGTATACGTGGATTACATTGTTTACAGTATACATGGATTACATTACTTCAGTATACATGGATTACATTGTTTACAGTAGACATGGATTACATTCTTTACAGTATACATGGATTACATTCTTTACAGTATACATGGATTACATTCTTTACAGTATACATGGATTACATTGTTTACAGTATACATGGATTACATGTTTACAGTATACATGGATTACATTGTTTACAGTATACATGGATTACATTCTTTACAGGATACATGGATTACATTGTTTACAGTATACATGGATTACATTCTTTACAGTATACATGGATTACATTCTTTACAGTATACATGGATTACATTGTTTACAGTATACATGGATTACATTGTTTACAGTATACATGGATTACATTGTTTACAATATACATGGATTACATTGTTTACAATATACATGGATTACATGTTTACAGTATACATATAATACATTGTTTACAGTATACATGGATTACATTACTTACAGTATACATGGATTACAATGTTTACAGTATACATGGATTACATGTTTACAGTATACATGGATTACATGTTTACAGTATACATATATTACATTGTTTACAGTATACATGGATTACATTGTTTACAGTATACATGGATTACATTGTTTACAGTATACATGGATTACATGTTTACAGTATACATGGATTACATTATTTACAGTATACATGGACTACATTGTTTGCAGTATACATGGATTACATGTTTACAGTATACATATATTACATTGTTTACAGTATACATGGATTACGTTGTTTACAGTATACATGGATTACATTGTTTACAGTATACATGGATTACATGTTTACAGTATACATGGATTACATTGTTTACAGTATACATGGATTACATGTTTACAGTATACATGGATTACATGTTTACAGTATACATATATTACATTGTTTACATTATACATGGATTACATGTTTACAGTATACATGGATTACATTGTTTACAGTATACATGGATGACATGTTTACAGTATACATGGATTACATTGTTTGCAGTATACATGGATTACATGTTTACAGTATACATATATTACATTGTTTACAGTATACATGGATTACATGTTTACAGTATACATGGATTACATTGTTTACAGTATACATGGATTACATTGTTTGCAGTATACATGGATTACATTGTTTACAGTATACATGGATTACATTGCTTACAGTATACATGGATTACATTGTTTGCAGTATACATGGATTACGTTGTTTACAGTATACATGGATTACATATTTACAATATACAAGGATTACATGTTTACAGTATACATGGATTACATTGTTTACAGTATACATATATTACATTGTTTACAGTATACATGGATTACATGTTTACAGTATACATAGATTACATTGTTTACATTATTCATGGATTACATGTTTACAATATACATGGATTACATTGTTAGCAGTATACATGGATTACATGTTTACAGTATACATGGATTACATGTTTACAGTATACATAGATTACATTGTTTACAGTATACAAGGATTACATGTTTACAGTATACATGGATTACATGTTTACAGTATACATGGATTACATGTTTACAGTATACATGGATTACATGTTTACAGTATACATGGATTACATGTTTACAGTATACATGGATTACATGTTTACAATCTACATGGATTACATTGTTTGCAGTATACATGGATTACATTGTTTACAGTATACAAGGATTACATGTTTACAATATACATGGATTATATTGTTTGCAGTATACATGGATTACATTGTTTACAGTATACAAGGATTACATGTTTACAATATACATGGATTACATTGTTTGCAGTATACATGGATTACGTTGTTTACAGTATACATGGATTACATTGTTTACAGTATACAAGGATTACATGTTTACAATATACATGGATTACATTGTTTGCAGTATACATGGATTACGTTGTTTACAGTATACATGGATTACTTGTTTACAATATACAAGGATTACATGTTTACAATATACAAGGATTACATTGCTTACAGTATACATGGATTACATGTTTACAGTATACATGGATTACATGTTTACAGTATACATATATTACATTGTTTACAGTATACATGGATTACATGTTTACAGTATACATAGATTACATTGTTTACATTATACATGGATTACATGTTTACAATATACATGGATTACATTGTTTGCAGTATACATGGATTACATGTTTACAGTATACATGGATTACATGTTTACGGTATACATGGATTACATTGTTTACAGTGTACAAGGATTACATGTTTACAGTATACATGGATTACATTGTTTACAGTATACATGGATTACATTGTTTACAGTATACAAGGATTACATGTTTACAATATACATGGATTACATTGTTTGCAGTATACATGGATTACGTTGTTTACAGTATACATGGATTACATTGTTTACAGTATACAAGGATTACATGTTTACAATATACATGGATTACATTGTTTACAGTATACATGGATTACATTGTTTACAGTATACATGGATTACATTGTTTACAGTATACATGGATTACATGTTTACAGTATACATGGATTACATTATTTACAGTATACATGGACTACATTGTTTGCAGTATACATTTATTACATGTTTACAGTATACATATATTACATTGTTTACAGTATACATGGATTACATGTTTACAGTATACATGGATTACATTGTTTACAGTATACATGGATTACATGTTTACAGTATACATGGATTACATTGTTTACAGTATACATGGATTACATGTTTACAGTATACATGGATTACATGTTTACAGTATACATATATTACATTGTTTACATTATACATGGATTACATGTTTACAGTATACATGGATTACATTGTTTACAGTATACATGGATGACATGTTTACAGTATACATGGATTACATTGCAGTATACATGGATTACATGTTTACAGTATACATATATTACATTGTTTACAGTATACATGGATTACATGTTTACAGTATACATGGATTACATTGTTTACAGTATACATGGATTACATTGTTTGCAGTATACATGGATTACATTGTTTACAGTATACATGGATTACATTGCTCACAGTATACATGGATTACATTGTTTGCAGTATACATGGATTACGTTGTTTACAGTATACATGGATTACATGTTTACAATATACAAGGATTACATGTTTACAGTATACATGGATTACATTGTTTACAGTATACATATATTACATTGTTTACAGTATACATGGATTACATGTTTACAGTATACATAGATTACATTGTTTACATTATTCATGGATTACATGTTTACAATATACATGGATTACGTTGTTAGCAGTATACATGGATTACATATTTACAGTATACATGGATTACATGTTTACAGTATACATAGATTACATTGTTTACAGTATACAAGGATTACATGTTTACAGTATACATGGATTACATGTTTACAGTATACATGGATTACATGTTTAAAGTATACATGGATTACATGTTTACAGTATACATGGATTACATGTTTACAGTATACATGGATTACATGTTTACAATATACATGGATTACATTGTTTGCAGTATACATGGATTACAATGTTTACAGTATACAAGGATTACATGTTTACAATATACATGGATTACATTGTTTGCAGTATACATGGATTACATTGTTTACAGTATACAAGGATTACATTGTTACAATATACATGGATTACATTGTTTGCAGTATACATGGATTACGTTGTTTACAGTATACATGGATTACATTGTTTACAGTATACAAGGATTACATGTTTACAATATACATGGATTACATTGTTTGCAGTATACATGGATTACGTTGTTTACAGTATACATGGATTACTTGTTTACAATATACAAGGATTACATGTTTACAATATACAAGGATTACATTGCTTACAGTATACATGGATTACATGTTTACAGTATACATGGATTACATGTTTACAGTATACATGGATTACATGTTTACAGTATACATAGATTACATTGTTTACATTATACATGGATCACATGTTTACAATATACATGGATTACATTGTTTGCAGTATACATGGATTACATTTTTACAGTATACATGGATTACATGTTTACGGTATACATGGATTACATTGTTTACAGTATACAAGGATTACATGTTTACAGTATACATGGATTACATGTTTACAGTATACATGGATTACATGTTTACAGTATACATGGATTACATGTTTACAGTATACATGGATTACATGTTTACAGTATACATGGATTACATGTTTACAGTATACATGGATTACATTGTTTGCAGTATACATGGATTACATTGTTTACAGTATACAAGGATTACATGTTTACAATATACATGGATTACATGTTTACAATATACATGGATTACATGTTTACAGTATACATGGATTACATTGTTTGCAGGATACATGGATTACATTGTTTACAGTATACATGGATTACATGTTTACAGTATACATATATTACATTGCTTACAGTATACATGGATTACATTGTTTACAGTATACGTGGATTACATTGTTTACAGTATACATGGATTACATTACTTCAGTATACATGGATTACATTGTTTACAGTAGACATGGATTACATTCTTTACAGTATACATGGATTACATTCTTTACAGTATACATGGATTACATTCTTTACAGTATACATGGATTACATTGTTTACAGTATACATGGATTACATGTTTACAGTATACATGGATTACATTGTTTACAGTATACATGGATTACATTCTTTACAGGATACATGGATTACATTGTTTACAGTATACATGGATTACATTCTTTACAGTATACATGGATTACATTCTTTACAGTATACATGGATTACATTGTTTACAGTATACATGGATTACATTGTTTACAGTATACATGGATTACATTGTTTACAATATACATGGATTACATTGTTTACAATATACATGGATTACATGTTTACAGTATACATATAATACATTGTTTACAGTATACATGGATTACATTACTTACAGTATACATGGATTACAATGTTTACAGTATACATGGATTACATGTTTACAGTATACATGGATTACATGTTTACAGTATACATATATTACATTGTTTACAGTATACATGGATTACATTGTTTACAGTATACATGGATTACATTGTTTACAGTATACATGGATTACATGTTTACAGTATACATGGATTACATTATTTACAGTATACATGGACTACATTGTTTGCAGTATACATGGATTACATGTTTACAGTATACATATATTACATTGTTTACAGTATACATGGATTACGTTGTTTACAGTATACATGGATTACATTGTTTACAGTATACATGGATTACATGTTTACAGTATACATGGATTACATTGTTTACAGTATACATGGATTACATGTTTACAGTATACATGGATTACATGTTTACAGTATACATATATTACATTGTTTACATTATACATGGATTACATGTTTACAGTATACATGGATTACATTGTTTACAGTATACATGGATGACATGTTTACAGTATACATGGATTACATTGTTTGCAGTATACATGGATTACATGTTTACAGTATACATATATTACATTGTTTACAGTATACATGGATTACATGTTTACAGTATACATGGATTACATTGTTTACAGTATACATGGATTACATTGTTTGCAGTATACATGGATTACATTGTTTACAGTATACATGGATTACATTGCTTACAGTATACATGGATTACATTGTTTGCAGTATACATGGATTACGTTGTTTACAGTATACATGGATTACATATTTACAATATACAAGGATTACATGTTTACAGTATACATGGATTACATTGTTTACAGTATACATATATTACATTGTTTACAGTATACATGGATTACATGTTTACAGTATACATAGATTACATTGTTTACATTATTCATGGATTACATGTTTACAATATACATGGATTACATTGTTAGCAGTATACATGGATTACATGTTTACAGTATACATGGATTACATGTTTACAGTATACATAGATTACATTGTTTACAGTATACAAGGATTACATGTTTACAGTATACATGGATTACATGTTTACAGTATACATGGATTACATGTTTACAGTATACATGGATTACATGTTTACAGTATACATGGATTACATGTTTACAGTATACATGGATTACATGTTTACAATCTACATGGATTACATTGTTTGCAGTATACATGGATTACATTGTTTACAGTATACAAGGATTACATGTTTACAATATACATGGATTATATTGTTTGCAGTATACATGGATTACATTGTTTACAGTATACAAGGATTACATGTTTACAATATACATGGATTACATTGTTTGCAGTATACATGGATTACGTTGTTTACAGTATACATGGATTACATTGTTTACAGTATACAAGGATTACATGTTTACAATATACATGGATTACATTGTTTGCAGTATACATGGATTACGTTGTTTACAGTATACATGGATTACTTGTTTACAATATACAAGGATTACATGTTTACAATATACAAGGATTACATTGCTTACAGTATACATGGATTACATGTTTACAGTATACATGGATTACATGTTTACAGTATACATATATTACATTGTTTACAGTATACATGGATTACATGTTTACAGTATACATAGATTACATTGTTTACATTATACATGGATTACATGTTTACAATATACATGGATTACATTGTTTGCAGTATACATGGATTACATGTTTACAGTATACATGGATTACATGTTTACGGTATACATGGATTACATTGTTTACAGTGTACAAGGATTACATGTTTACAGTATACATGGATTACATTGTTTACAGTATACATGGATTACATGTTTACAGTATACATGGATTACATGTTTACAGTATACATGGATTACATCTTTACAGTATACATGGATTACATGTTTACAGTCTACATGGATTACATGTTTACAGTATACATGGATTACATTGTTTGCAGTATACATGGATTACATTGTTTACAGTATACAAGGATTACATGTTTACAATATACATGGATTACATGTTTACAATATACATGGATTACATGTTTACAGTATACATGGATTACATTGTTTGCAGTATACATGGATTACATTGTTTACAGTATACATGGATTACATGTTTACAGTATACATGGATTACATTGTTTACAGTATACATGGATTACATTGTTTACAGTATACATGGATTACATGTTTACAGTATACATATATTGCATTGCTTACAGTATACATGGATTACATTGTTTACAGTATACATGGATTACATTGCTTACAGTATACATGGATTACATTGTTTACAGTATACATGGATTACATTGCTTACAGTATACATGGATTACATTGTTTACAGTATACATGGATTACATTGTTTACAATATACATGGATTACATTGTTTACAGTATACAAGGATTACATGTTTACAATATACAAGGATTACATGTTTACAATATACATGGATTACATGTTTACAGTGTACATGGATTACATTGTTTACAGTATACATAGATTACATTGTTTACAATATACATGGATTACATGTTTACAGTATACATGGATTACATGTTTACAGTATACATGGATGACATTGTTTACAGTATACATGGATGACATGTTTACAGTATACATGGATTACATTGTTTACAGTATACATGGATTACATTGTTTACAATATACATGGATTACATTGTTTACAGTATACATGGATTACATGTTTACAGTATGCATGGACTACATGTTTACAGTATACATGGATTACATGTTTACAATATACATGGATTCATGTTTACAGTATACAAGGATTACAATGTTTACAATATACATGGATTACATTGTTTACAGTATACATGGATTACATGTTTACAGTATACATGGATGACATGTTTACAATATACATGGATTACATGTTTACAGTATACAAGGATTACAATGTTTACAATATACATGGATTACATGTTTACAATATACATGGATTACATGTGTACAGTATACATCGATTACATGTTTACAGTATACATGGATTACATGTGTACAGTATACATCGATTACATGTTTACAATATACATGGATTACATGTGTACAGTATACATGGATTACATGTTTACTATATACATGGATTACATGTGTACAGTATACATCGATCACATGTTTACAGTGTACATGGATTACATGTTTTAAATTATACATTGATTGTATGTTTACAGTATAAATGGATTACATTTTTATTTAGATTTTCAATTGAAAGACGAGATACTTTATTATTTGAATTGTACCCTGATACAATAATATGACTGATTTTTTTTTAAAGCTAATCACACAAATTGACACACATACACACACATGCACACCAGTTTCGAAATATGATCATGCCTTCCATTTCTCATCCTCTTCATAAATTAAAGTTTTAACTTAATGTTCTGTTTACTGAAAATATTGTCTTTGTAGTGTGATATTATAAATGATTAAGAACTCTGTCTTGATATTAAAATAATAAGCATGTGCTGTTCATATCCTTTTGAAATTAAAGGACTTCTGAATTTATGTTTGGAACTATCAGATATAGGTTGAGGACTTCTGTGTTATATGATTGAAGAGCCCAGGACTCATCATCATTAAATTCTGTTGACCCCAGAGCATGTGCTTTTCATTTTTCTTTCTATCGTTTTCATTTTTTATTCTATCTTTTTGAATGTTAGGGACTCCTTAATTTATGTCCAGGACTTTAAGATATAGGCTGGGGACTCTTTGAGTTTCCTGAGTGAAGAGTCTGAGACTCCCTATTCTGAAATTCTGTTGAGAACCCTGTAAAGCAAATCTCATCCTGTTAATTGAAATGTTTTGGTCAACTTTATTTGATTTTACTTATATGTTACATTTGCTGTTTAAAGTTGTTTTAGCCTTGTATAAATGCCATGTGTAAATTAATGATATTTCATTAATTGATTTTATTTATTTCAGGAAATGAAGGAAATTGTAGCTAAGCTTTTGGAAAAACAGAAAAAAAGAGAGACAAAAGCAGGAGAAAGAGCAAGGTAAACAAACTGCCAGGAAACGACAAGAGCTTGCTTATGCAGACAAAGAAAATGATACATTGTGTATGTATAGAAAAAAAAAAAGATATTAAATAAGTTAAAGATTAGAAGCAGTTAAAAGCCTTGGTGAATTTTCTCTCAATGAAATATATTTTTGAGAAAGGTTACCAGTCTCCATTGAATGATTCTTTAACTTTTGGTGTATGATCGTTTAGTAATGCTTTTATCAACATTATAACAACATCATAACAACAAGATAACACCTTGGTCTGTAATGTTTTAATGCATTGTACTGATCTTTGAGAGTTTTGAGTATTGAGAGTTTTGAGTATGTATTATTGAGAGCAGTTTGCTGCTGTGATTGATTCTTGAATTTTATGCCTTGTTGCCTGATTTTATCACCATTTCTATCAAACACTTTGGTCACATTTGGTCATGATAGCCATTTTGGAGGGTTTTAATTGTTTACTTTCTACTTTAGTTATTCATGCCTTCATATATATCATGGTTTATTTTTATGAATCATATAATTTGGAAATTCAGAATCAAAAGCAAAGCGGCATTCTAAAACATATAGAAGGGTTTTCAAAAAAGAATTCAAGGTCTAAAAATTAGTCAAACTTGAGGTCCGTTTCCCAGAAGACAAAAATGTGTAAAAGGCGATAAGAAATCAGTTTTTTTCTGATTGCTGTTTATTGTCATTTATCAGCTTTTTGGTATTATCTAGCGTTTCATCCCTTAAATTGTAAACATATTTAATTCTAGATAAGATACCATAAAGTTGGCATTTTTTGGGATCTAAAATTGGAAGTTTTTATTCAAGAAAAAAATGGTTTTAATTAAATCCATTTATATTTTGGCAGTATTGATTGCTTTTGGTTTTCAATTTTCATGGAATTTATATCAGTATTCTCACTAATACTCTTCCACCACGAAACATTTGCTTTATATGCTATGCATATGTTTTTATCTGGAACAAGGTGATACGGGTTTAAAACTGAAAAATTTCCTTTATATACCATACGTTTTTTTTTTTATTTGATTTAAAGTATTTATATATATATATATATACTGGGTGGGTGGGTGGTAAATGTAACTAACATTTAAACAAGTTCTTTGCCCAGGGTTTGAAGATTATTTTTCTGCCTGAGAAAATTGTAGTTAAGCAAACTTTTTTTAAAAAAATCTAATAGTAAATTAGTCTATTGTTCTTTAATACATTGGTTTTGAAGACACAAATAAGTCCAGAAGAGGAAGAAAAAAATAGTATACTTTTTAGCTTAAAGGAATGTGTAAAAGTGATGTTTGACTACAGGAAAACATTGTAACTTTGAATGAAAATTGTTGTTTTACTTGTTTATATATTTAACACTTTGAACCCCATTTATCTTTTTTTTTTAAAAATATATATTTATATGTGATATAGTTGGTAATTTTTGCAGACATAAATTTTGGAAGTTTTATTCAAGAAGTCACTGATATTAAGGCATGTTTATTAAAAATCATCTTTTTGTAATGATTTCTTGGTTTTTTAAAAATCATTTTGTAATGATTTCTTGTTTTTAAAAAAATCATCATTTTGTAATGATTTCATGTTTATTAAATATCATCATTTTGTAATGATTTCATGGTTACTTTTTTTTTCTGGCATCCCAAGTGTTGTCATCAGTGGTATTTATATCATGGTCATTGATTACGGTTTTTGAGAGTTACACATCTTCATCGGTTGCCATATTGAACTGAATTTTTGTGAAAATACTCTATAATAGTTTTTTTGTATTTTTTTGTGTATGCTATGGGTTATTGTAAAAAAAAATTTTATAGCTGACCTTGTAGAAGATCATGTTCATTATGCACCTGTCAAAAAACATAAGACTTTTTAAATAATATTCTGTAAACAACTAATGCATAGGTAATTTTTTCTGTGTTGGTAAGGGTTTAATATTAGGATAATTATCAATAGATGAAAACATTTATCTTGGTCTGAGTTAATATCATTATGTTTACCAGGTTCTTTTTTATAAATTTAGTAACAAATTTTATCTTGTAAACATTTGTAATCTACTGCAGTGAAAATTTTCCATTACGTATAAGGTTTTGTTTTGATGAAAATGCTAATTTGGACCGAGGTCAGATAGATGAGTATATAAGTCATATTTACTTAAAATTTGGTCATTCCTATGATAGCATCTGGCAGTATTCATTTATATTGTTGTATGCAGATTTTGATTTGGGTGATACTATATTGTCTGGAAATGCAATGTACAATAATGTTCTTGGAAAGAATTGTGCAAACGTTACACCATTGTTTTCATATTTTATCATGTACATCACCATACAGTGATGGTGAAGTGATTTATTATAGAAGTGTGCATATTCTTGATACATGATGCTCTCTGGCTACAGTACTATTACCTATGTCATTAGTGTTATACAAATTAAATGCATACTAATATTTCCAGAGAGGAAACCTACTGATGCAGAAATATGTATCCACACTGAGGATGCAGATTCCAGTGCTGCTTCTGACAGGACTACTCCATTGGATATTGGCCAAATATTCACACCATTGGTGCCAGTTGATGACCTTTGTGATGCCATACCAATCAATGACCAGTTTGAACCCAACAACAAGGGATTATGCTCAGATGAAAATCTTCATAATAGCCAAGGTGCCACACCAGTTTATATTATTATAATAAGGGTCTACATTCAAGTGGAAATCATCAGCATACCCAAGGTTCCACACCAGTTAATAATAAGGGTCTGTATTCAACTGCTACATCAATTAATAAGCACAAAGGTTTGTACTCAAGTGGAAAACATCAGCATACCCAAGGTGCCACGTCAGTTAAAAACAAGGGGTTTTTGTCAAGTGAAAATCAGCATACACGCGTTCCTACATCAGTTAATAACAGCAAGGGTGTATACTCATTGGGGAAACATCAGTATACCAAAGGTGCCACATCGGTTGATAACAAGCGTCTGTACTCGAGTGGAATCAGCAAACCCAAAATCCCACTTCATTTAATGGCAACAATGGTGTGTACTTAAGTGGAAACCAGCATACCTAAGGTTCCACTTCATTTAATGGCTACAGTGGTGTGTACTCAGATGGAAATCAGCATACCCAAGGTTCCACTTCATTTAATGGCAACAATGTTGTGTACAGAGGTGGAAATCAGCATACCCAAGGTTCCACTTCATTTAATGGCAACAATGTTGTGTACAGAGGTGGAAATCAGCATACCCAAGGTTCCACTTCATTTAATGGCAACATTGGTGTGTACAGAAGTGGAAATCAGCATACCCAAGGTTCCACTTCATTTAATGGCAACAATGGTGTATACAGAGGTTGCCTCTGGTAACTATTACTTGATAAGAAAAAATGTACTCCCTTGATTTGCGTTTCTTAAACCCCACTTTGTTGTAACTATGTGGTTTCCCACTACTGCTTGAGTAAATCTGAGGAATAGATATAGCATGAACACAGGAATTGCCACTTCATCTCTTGATGCACGTCTTATCAGAGGGCATAACATAGAAAGGATGATCATCGAAAGAAAGATTGCAAGGGTAATTTGTATAAATAATGGCATCATCTGTGTGGCTAGGTAAGGTATAGTTGGCTATATTCCCCTCACTTTGTCATGCAGTCCAGAGATGGGTAGAGAGAAATCAAGGTTTTTCCACTCCCAAACCTTGTGCTAACCATCAGTGACTTGCCACCCCTCCTCCTTGCTTCTGGCTCACCTTTTTGCACCAGACTATCTCTTTTGTCAAAGACTTAGATAAACTTCATTTCAACAAATGATTAAGCCATCCAAGTCGTTATGAAAGAACTCCAGTTCATCTTCATCCGGCTTCCTCTAATTTCATCCTCCTTATTCATGATGAAGTTACCCAGCAAGACATTTTTACAGAAATAAATAGAGCTTTTACACAAAAATCCCATAGAAAACAGAGTTATGCCATAGACTTTAGCAACCTCAGTCAGTTTTATTACTGCTCAAAGGTTCAATAATTATGGAGACAACAAGTTCCATTCACCTGTCTGATTTAAGGAATACACGATCAATCTTGAGTTGTCTGATGCACATTTCCATGTACCTATTCACATGGTATCATACAAATACCTTTGCTACAGCTGACGTTAGATAGTGTACCTATCTCATCCTTTACATTTCAGACCTTGTGCCTTCTACAAGATGCCATATCAACAGTGGCATTCCTGGACAATGTACTTACTTTAACACAGGTAGCACTTCTGAAACAAGTCAACAAGCTAAAGACAGTAATCAAGGTAAGCAAAGATTATCTCCAAATTATCTCTGTGGGTATGGCACTGTCAGTTGCTTGAAAAGTTGTCACCTATACAATTTCAGTTGTATCCTTGTTTTTTTCTGTTCTTGGTGATCACCAAATCTGATAGCCCCATCATAATTTTAGATTGGGCCCATTCTGTGCTCTAAGTGAGGTGCATTGTTGAAAAAATTCTAATTTGCCAAAATAAACTTTTAATCATGATGATGAACATTAAAGTGTGTTTTCAAGATGCTGACAAACCTGACATAAAAAGTGCCAAATCTAAATCAGATCAACACAGTCCCCCATGAAATGTAGAGCTGATTTTAATCAATTAAAGCCTGGCGTGTCATGCTAAAAATACAATTTCGTACTCCCAAACACCATGACATGGTTGTGTTTCGACGAAACACAGTTCTCTGCAAAATCTTCAAAAATAAAAGAAAAAAAACAAAACACTTTCAATAAATGCCCATAACATGTAGGATGTATAAACGGTAAACAGGCATAATTATAGCTGATGTAACACTATCCCTTATGCACTTTAAATATTGGCAATTAGAGACAAAGAAGTCTGGTATTGACCAGTAGATTCCATTGGGTTGGTGCTTTTTCCTAAGGTTAAATGTTTTCTCCACCAAATATATTAGCCTACATATTTAGCCTGTCATGTGCTGATAGATGGCTATAAAACCCACAGATCTAAATCTGATCAGCTTATGCATAATATGATGGCAGATGAGGGATCTTTGTTATTTGTTGTATTGTTTGGTCCTAACAAATTGCATGAACCCTTTTCTAAACAGTTTATACCTCTGAGTTTTCAAGTAATGATTATGTATTCGTAATTCTCTCAGCAATGAGATGAAGTCTCTCTCTCTCTCTCTCTCTCTCTCTCTCACACACACACACACACACACACACAGAGGCATCTGCAGTGTGAGGCTCCATTGCTAGACATCGCTATAAACTGCCTCACTGCAGACATCGTAGTGATATGACTGAAACATTGTTAAAGCCAGATTAAAAATCATAATCACACACATACTCACACATTTAGATAATTGATCACGGTCACAGCACATAGTGCCATTGATGGTGTCAGAATGAGATAGGTGGCACAAATTGAATGAATTTCTTTATTATAAATGGCATTAAAATGAAACCATGTAAATTTAATTGGCCTACAGTGCGTGTCACCTGTGTATAATGTGAATGTGGGAATTATTTTATAATCTATTTTAAACCCTTTAAAGAAAGAATTAACGAAATAATAGCAGATGATATGTTTGTTTAGGAACAATTCCTTTATCTTTACTTACACACCACATGCTAGAAAAAGCAGACAAGTAAGGATTTCTACTCCTAGAAATAATAAATTACTGGTGGGAATGTTTTTTATGTTTATTTAACTGGCTTGAATGTTTTATATATATATTTAATTTTAATATTCTTGTTTACGTCTACATATTTCTTGAACCTGTTTTCAGATATGTATGAGTCTGTAATTTTGTCAGCAGGAGACTAGTGTTGATGAAATGAATTCACTCTTTTTACACTAAAAATATATTTTCTCAGGATTAAAAGTAAATTATTGTACACAATGGAATAAATAGTGCGTCTTATTCAACATTTGCATGACTCTTTGTGATCTAAGTAGCTGTATGCATACTTATATGTTGACATATATAAAGAAATCTGATTTAGTGTTTCAGACAGTGAATATAAATTAATTCTTTAGGCAGATTTAATTATGTGTATGTGTGTGTGTGTGTGTGTGTGTACATGTGGTCATGGTCACTGGGAATGATTGGTCAGTGCTGTCCAGAGTCATCCGTGCCTTTATTGTGCCAACATGTAGAACTAATCTGAGATATTTCAGAGATTATCATCTATCCCATATTAAAAGTTAGGTACTAAACTTAGACGCAAGGACATGCATTGAGACTGTTCATTGTATACTTTATAACTTTATCTTATTTACAGTTAGATTTGACTTTTAAATGGAAATATCTATACAATGAAACTATCATGGTACCTTGTGTTAATGGTTTTATGTTTGCTGTTAGATTTAGCTGGTACATGACTTTATAGCATTTGTAACCTAGAAAACACATCACTTACTGCATAAATTAATTTACATATCATGACAAGAATGAATTAGAGACCTAAACTTGACACTTATATTTAATAGTATTATCAGTGTTGTCTGTAAAAAATTGTTATTCTCAAAATCTGTGAAATGCTTAAACAATTATATTAATTATTCTCATTTCAGACCATATTTTGTCAATGCACCCTGGCTTCATAGTGACCGGACTGCCCTCAAAAATGTGTAGATCAGGCAGTATCAAGACTAACCACAATCAGTCTTTTGAAGATGCTAATTTAAACATGAGATCATCAAACTCACAGACCCCAAAGACTATATCCAAAGCAGCTGAAATGGGAGGAAACGTGAACAATCATTATTGCAATCAGGACTTGTTTGAAAAAGGATCTGATAAGAATGTTGGGAAAGGGGGTAGCTCCAGTCTTAGAGGTGGCCAGTCACATAGCAGGGGAGGCAACTCTAATGAACAAAGTAACTCCTGGTATAGAAGTATAGGTGGACCTGCACCATCATTTGCACCTGGACATATGACTGAGCCATATGCAACAGATGTTCAACAGCCAGATATATCCAGAAAATATGAGGCTAGACAGTGTGGTTATTTGCAACAGCCAGAATGTAGGAAATCTGAGGCCAGAAGGGGTGGTTATGTGCAACAGTCAGAATCTAGGAAATCTGAGACCAAAAGAGGTGATTATGTGCAACAGCCAGGATCAAGGAAATCTGAGATTAAAGCAGATGGATATATATTTCATTCTTTTCAGACTGTTGAATGCTCAACTTCTAATGGCTGGGTCTTTATGCATGCATTGGAATCATTATACCTGTCTGTCTGGCACACTGTCTCATTATTGTAACTAGTAATGCTGTTTTGGACAGATAGCCATTAAACTTATATTTTTGGTCTTTATGTGATGATGTGCAAATGACAAACCAATTCGCTTTCACATGTTTGGTTTGAGTTATTGCCCTTTTTTATCTTGTAGCTTTGGATAACAAAATCTCATTAGTGCAGCAAGTCCGACAGTTTTTGATGTTAAATCTATTATTGTGGTAAATACCTTAAAGATGCACATGTCCTAAAATCAGTGTTTGCACAAATATTATACAATTTATTGTCTTTTTGACTTGAAGCTGAATGCAGTGTAGGATAGAATTTTCAGAGGGCAACTAATCTAACAGACTTCAGTGAATTGTCACGGAATATTACATAGTGTAATCATTTGAAGATGTGCACATCAATGGTAACTGTACTCATACGATTTGCTTACTTTTACTTCTTTTTTACATAAAAGTCTTAGTCTTACAGGTTTAAATAGATTGCCATGAAACTTTGTACATGTTATGGTCACCACTTGAAAATGTACATATAAAAAAATAACCTTGTTCCTTTATTTGTGTTAGAGTTATTGCCCTTGATCTATAACTCCTTGCAGTATAGTATAAGGTCGAATCTTGTGAATACAACTTGTCTTAGTTTTGTGTGGATCATTCAGAAAGTTAAAAGTATTTAGTCATCATCCATAGATGCACATGCTGAGATATCTTTGTGATGCTGTGATTTTGTAAGAGTTATTGCTCTTTTTGATGGCTTTCATGGAGATTTTAGTTGATGGCTGCTAACCTAAATACATATTAAGACAGCATCATTAGATGCATTAACCAGTCCTTTGACTCGCGATTATGAAAAAGGTTGTGTGCTTTTCTTTAAAAAACTATTGTTTGATCTCTAGCTTGGGTAGGTGTTGGATGCAGGGGTACGTTTGTGTAGGCAATAACTATTCTTTTTGTCAACTTTTACATATTATGAATGTGATGCAATGCCATTACTTTGCATTCATTACTGGACATTACATTTCTTCCAACTGAAAGGTTGGAGTGAATATTTCTTGGCTTTGAAAAAGCTGTTTCTACATCTGCCCTGATGCAAGATGGTGTAGTGATGTTGAGGGTTGTACTCCAAAATGATTAAGGTCATTTATTTGCTGTATGTAAAAGTATAAAATACTCCCAATGTCTCTGGTGGCCTCAGTGGTTATAGTGTCTGCCTGAGATGCAGGAGGTTGCAGGTTTCAACCCCACCCAAGTCATACGAAAGACTTGTGAAATATGTACTAACAGCTAACTCACTTTGCACTCATCGTTAAGAGATTAGTGTTAGGACTGGTCAGCCTAGTGTCAGGATAATGTGACTGGGTTTGACATGATGCTACATGTCTGCAGCATGATGCCCCAGTGCTGGATATGACTATTAACTGACAAGCTGCAGACATTGAATAACTGAAAATTTGTTAAAACTATTTTAAAAATTTAAATCGCATGCGCATAAAATACTCTCCCTTGCTGCTGAGTTTAACTAAGTTGAAATTCCCTAAACCCGAAGTTCTGAAATATGGTTTTGTTGAGCACTTTATAGATGGTTGGTTCATCTCTTCCATAATAACAGTCATGTTTTGACATTTGCCTTTAATTTTGCATCACACCACTAGCTTTATCATTTCATCTATTTAATATTAATATTTTTACTTGCATAATTATATGTATATAAATTATGCACATAAAAATGCTTGATAAAAATGTATTAAAAATTCCAACTCCTAACTATAGTATATGCCATAAAATGTTAACATTTCATTTGGTAATTGATTACATTACTTTCACCAAGCCTCACCTCAGGGTATAGATCTTACTTTCAATCTGTACAACCTGTTTGGGAGACCACCCATTTTGCCAGTAAAATAGTTTCAACACAGGTAGTCTCATTGGATGTAATTTCTTTACAGACATCTTCATGCCTTGATTATTCGGTTTCTCAGAACAAGTGGTCTTATATGGTAGTGGTCTTTCAAAAGAGGTTTTATTGTACTGTATGTGGGGTCTACAACTTTTTATGGACATTTAGATATCCTTAGCACCCATATCTCAAAGTCTGGCTTAGTTTGCTGTCATAAGAGGTTTGCATAATTATACATAATCTTGTGTTCTCATTTAGCAAGATTTTAATGGTAAATTGTGTTTTAGAATCTACATTCCGTTATGTTAATTGCCCTAGTTTATGTTGCTACTAAGCTTCTTAGCAATAATTTCTCTTAGAAGACAATATAGTTTTTTTCACATAAACATGAACTTGGGTCCTGGGAGCAAATGCAAAATGAAAATTGATAACCACAAAAATCAATATATTTTTAGTATATATTATTTGTTGTATTGATTTGTTTCAAATCAGACACTGTCTAATGCTCCCCCAAATTAGTGTCACACATATTCACTTTTGTTTTTATATATTTATGCCATCCCACCACTATTTCTATGGATGGACAGTGTTGCTGCCCAAGAATTGTCACTTCCAATCTCTTTCAAATGTTGTTATTCACTGTAATATTTGAAGGTCTTAATAAATAAATTAAAACAAAATTTGGTAAGATGTTTTAAATTAAAAAGCCATAGGTCAAATTTGTTTTCAGTGATTTTTAACCCAAATTCTGACCACATTTCACTAGCCCTTCTATTGGCATAGGCAATATGGCATACTTGTTTTATCTTTATGAAAGGCAGCAAGTCAACCTTGCTTGCAGTTCACAATTAGTGTCATTCACGTCCTCAGGAGATCCAGAGGTGCTTGAAGTTCCAAACTCCACAAATAATAATGATTTCCCCATTCTCAAAGAAGAGGTTGAGTCAGCAATAAGAGCACTGAAGAATGGAAAGGCAGCTGGAGTAGACAACATCCCAGCTGAACTTATCAAGAATTCTGGGGAATCAGTGATAGAACTACTATCAAAAATCTGCAACAAGATCTGGCAGACAGGCGAATGGCCAACACAGTGGACCCAGTCACTGATTATAACAATCCCCGAAAAAGGCAATCTCCAGCTGTTCCAAACTTACAGAATTCTCAGTTTGATCAGCCATGCAAGTAAGGTGATGCTGAAGATCATCTTGAACAGACTGAACACACAAGCAGAAGAAATAATCGCTGAAGAACAGGAAGGGGTTCCGTAGTGGAAGAAGCACAACAGAACAAATTTTCAATCTTAGGTTTCTATGTGAAAAGTACTCTAAACATCAACAAGACATCTATTATGTGTTCATAGATTTCAAAAAGGCCTTTGATAGAGTGTGGCATGAGGCATTGTGGGCCACAATGAAGAAGTACAACATGGGTCAAAAGTTGACCAACACCATCAAGCAGCTGTGCGCCAAGGCTACCAGTGCAGTAATTGCTCAAGGTTCTGTGGGAGATTGGTTCAAAACTACAGGTGGAGTACGGCAAGGCTATCTCCTGTCACCCACGCTTTTCAACATCTACTTAGAGCGCATCATGAGCGAAGCCCTGGAAAACCACTGTGGGACAGTCTGCATTGGAGGGTGTAACATCACCAACCTCCGCTTTGCAGACGACATTGATGGTCTGGCAGGCAATGAAGACGAGCTTGCCTCCTTAGTGAAGAACCTGGATAAAACATCTTCCAGATCTGACATGGAGATAAGTGCCGAGAAGACAAAGCTGATGACAAACAGTGGCAAATAAATCTCAACCACGATTAAAGTCAGAGGACAGGAACTGGAAATAGTGGGTCAATTCAAATATCTTGGTTCCATAATCATGGAAGAGGAATCAAGAGCAGAAATTTTGTCACGAGCAGCACAAACAACGGCAGCTATGTCAAAGCTAAGACCCATCTGGAGAGACAAGAACATCTGTCTGAAAACTAAAATCAGACTATTGAGAGCACTAGTCATCTCAATCTTTCTGTATTCATGTGAGGCCTGGACCCTGACAGCAGAATTACAACGAATAATTCAGGCACTTTAAATGAGATGCTACAGAACCATCCTTGGCATCTCTTACATGGACCACATCACAAATGAAGAAGTGCGCAACACCATCGGGCACAAAGTAGGCTATTATGAAGACCTCCTCACCATTGTCAAAAAGAGAAAGCTGAAATGGTATGGCCATGTCACTAGAGCCAACAGTCTATCCACAACAGTACTGCAGGGTAGTGTCCAAGGTGGTAGAAGGAGAGGTAGACAGAGAAAAAAGTGGAGTGACAACATCACAGAATGGACCAGGAAAAGGTTTGCAGAGACACAGGCACTGGCACATGATCAAGTCAAGTGGAGGGAACTGGTCAGATGTTCAGCAGCACAGTGCCTCAACGACCACACTAGGTCAAGAGACTGATGATGATGATGATGGTATATGATAATTTCATCTTGAGGTACAGTATGGGATATGATAATTTCATCTTGAGGTACAGTATGGGATATGATAATTTCACACAAGGTTAGGTACATATTAGCACTATACTGTTAGTTAATTGCATTATTATTTCTTTTAAAGATTGAAAATTAATCATATTTACCATATTTGGATTTAGTTGCAAAACGTTTACTACAGAAGAGAAAATATAAGTTAATTGTAATTGTGAAATGTAGTAATCTGCAAGGGAAACACTTGCTTGATTTTACACTTCAGCTATAGCATAATACTCATTTGAAGTTAATTGATATAGATGGAAGTAAATTAAATATCAAGAGGAAAACACTCACAATGACTTTGACAACTAAAACATAATTAAAATGAAACATAACTCGTGTTTTGTAGATTTCTATACTAATCAAGTATTGCTAAATTAATTAATATCAAGCTAGTAAGGAAAGCACTCTTAATAATTTAGACAATTATACAATAAAAACATAACTTATGCTTTGTAGATTGCTAGAATAATCAAGTATTGTTGAATTTAGAATGTCAAGCCGGTGAGGAAGATACTCACAATGGCTTAGACATTCTATTTCCCTAAGAACTGTGTGGTACCTATATTTTAAGAAAAGTAACTATATATTTGAAAAGTAGAGAAAGTTCTGTATGTCTTTCGAGTCATAAAACTAATTAAATAAATAAATAACAATATTGGTCTTTGATGACAACACTCACTTGAACATATAACTGAGTTTTCAAAGTAGCAAATAATACAACAATACCTAGTTTGCTAGCAAAAATAAATTAGCAATTACTAGAATGCATTTAATTTGAAAGAGAGAAAGGAATTTAAAATAAAATTAAATTCCTTAAATGAATATTGATCTGTAATTAAATAATTTATTTTAAAAAATTACTGTCCAATATATTGCTTAAAGTTACATAACTCTATAATAAACTAAACAAAACAAAATATATGGGATTTATCTAGTTTGATCGCTGCTAACTGACTAAATTTACCACACAAGCAGCCCACAAAGCCTGAACCAATAAACAAAACATTTTCACACATTACGTAATTAAGATACCCATTTCAAGCAAATTAACAACACTTTGCAGGTATCTTGGATGGGGCCGTACGTTGTAACTGGGAAAGACGGAAAACCTATCATATACGACTACCGACTAAGGATAAGCTATACCATGCCGATCTCTTTAAGCCATACCAGGAAAGGTAGACGGTCAGTGTATTTGTCCCTGCCACTATCGTCAGCGAGGACACCGAAGGAGACACGGAAGGGGATATACTGTCCCGAGCTATCCGTTAAAGAGGACTGAGACATCCTCGATTGTGAAGTATGACCATATGTTGACCACGATACAGCGGGAAGAGATAGAGACGTTGCTGGCCGGCTATTCCGATGTATCAACGGAAATACCAGGGGGAAAGTCTTTTATTGAGTTCAGGTTAAAGCTGGTGGAAGATCAGAAAGTTCAGTGGAACCCCTAACCCTTTCCCCCACGCAAAACTACAAGTTATAAGGGAGGAGATCGAGTAGATGACTGCTCTGAGAGTAATAGAGTCCGCCGACTCTCCATACAGCTCTCAGGTAATCCTAGTTCAGAAGAAGCATGGCACACATCGGTTTTGTGTTGAATATCGGAAGCTGATTCAGGTGATGAATTTTCAGGACTGGAATGGCATCAGCATAGGGTTATATAGTAAATAAACTATCCAACATTCGTATCACTGTTCCATATCAGGGGAATAGAGTAAATAAATTGTCTTACATAGGTACCATTCTACCGTACTAGGGTTATAGAGTAAATAAACGGTCCGACATAGGTACCACTCTTCCATACTACTTTTCTCCAATTTGTATTGTACATTGATGTAGTGTAAGACAAATGTCGTTAGTGCAACTATTTCAAGTTTTTGGTAGATTTCCGAGAAATCTGGTAAGTATTATGTTGACTAACAGAATATGGTCAAATATGCACGTTCTTCTGCTTTCGCAAATTTCTTTTGTCATTTCATTCATTGATTTATAATTTTAAATCGATTGCCTCCAATCGATCCTATTCCTAACAGCGTCACCTTTTTATCGCTTCAAACCTAATGGAATTTAGACATTAACACGGCATCCATATTTGTGGAGGCGAGTATGTATCCTTCACATAACAAGAGCTATGTGTTTCATATTGTTCTGTTTTGCAAGATCCGAACAATTCTATAAATTCATTAACTTTGAAAAGTAAGGGCATATTTCACCCTCCCCCTCCTCTATCATTTCTGTGAATTTAGTTGAAGCAGATAATGCATTTTGAATGCAGAAGATACAGTTGTTATCTTCTAGAATCGAACCCTTTAATAAAAACATTTTCTTCCAGCATTCGAAAAGTGAGCACGCTCCTCGTTAACACTTAACATTTTGGTCTAAAACGCGTAAGCGATGACATTATAAGGAACTAATTGGTCACAATCGAGTTAGAAATTATAAAAGGATGAATAAAATAAATACATTTTGTACATGTTTTATATCCTTGAAATACTATTCTGTAGGCAAGTGTCACCATTAAATTATAATCTTGATAAACTTGAGGATTTCGACGTCGGCTTATTAACAATAATTGGCACTACAAAACCTGTATTGTACTGACATGTCATATATATCCTATACATAGATACATACCTTTATCAACATTATGTGGTCAAGTTCGCACTACTCCTCCTGTTACATTGCTTTAGCACATCTATAGCATTGTTTTTAGCAATATCTTCTTTAGAGATTGAAACGAATTTCCCAAAACTTACACATCGCTCTAATATCAGCCCGGTACAATATTTGGAACCATAATTTAATCCATTTATCACGTATCTTTCTCTCAGATGGGCAAAAATTGCATGCGTTAACAATAAACGTCTGTTCGCTCTGAATGACACATGAATTGACAGCCGTAACCAGGGATATTACCTTTAGCGAGGTTATGACGTTATATGTTTATGACGTTCATCTTGCGCAATCATAACGTAATGTTTATAGTTATTCTTCTCTCTATCACTCGTTCCAGCAAAGGCATTCCTCACATTTTTCCCTTGTTTTTGTTTTAATTTCCGTATAATGAGGATTAGTGTCCATTCTATCACTCTTACTTAATTAGCTGAGATTTTTACTCCCAATCATTATGGCAGAAATAAATAAGAAATTCAGCTGAAAGGATATCCCCTGAACCAGGAAGAAGGATAAAAATAATATCTTTACAATACGAGCACCCAAAACAAAGAATAAATACAACCACTAATTATTACTAATCATAATGTTACTACTACTGCAAATAACGTTATCATTTTCGGCAGCTTCAGTACCACCAGTACTACACAACAACAACAACAATAATAATAATAATAATAATATTAAAAATAATAATAATGTTTATTATTATTATTATTATTATTATTGTTATTATTTGGATAAATCGAGTACTATCTTTTTTCACAGTAATTGCATAACGAGAAAAGGTGATTCTCCTTTTATGAGCATTAGTCATGGCACAACACACAGCTGAATTAGAATATTTGAAAAACTAGCCCCCCCCCCCATCCCCTCTCTCTCTCTCTCTCTCTCTCTCTCTCTCTCTCTCTCTCTCTCTCTCGTTCGACATATCCAGATATTGTTTTGATTTCGCAACGTATAGCGCAGTTTCTTGTTCACTGTTAGATTTATGGTTATGCAATTAAATATGTGTATTCACATTTTTTATACCACCTGCACTAGGTAAAATGTTTTTGTAATGACCCGCTTTTCTCGTTGTGCCGACCATGCCGAGTGGGTTGGAGTTTGTTATCTAAATGCCAAGTAAGCGTTACATATTATTCAGCAAAACTTCAGGTTAATTAATTAATACCTTCAAATTTGTATCCAATTATAAGCTTAAGAGAAGAAATGAGAAACATGTCACTGCACTCGTCAATTTTGTTATTGTATCAGGCCGATTCAAACGTGTGTCGAATTTTGTGGACAAAAGCACTTATTTCTTCACTTTAAATTTATAGAGGATGTTAGGAAAGGTTTGCAAACACGTTTCAAATTAGATGTTAAATAAACAAGGTGTTTTTAAAAGCAGGGTTTGTGCTTGAGATGACATCATAGCGATGAAATGCGAAATATATATATCTTGAAAATATTTTAGAAAAAAATAGGTTGGAACACGAGAACTATTCGATCGAATAACCAATCCCTGAGTAGTACTAGTAGCAGTAATGATTGTAGTTTGTGTAATAATGATTAGGATGAAGACGATGATGATGGAAATAATGTAACGATGACAGTTTGTGGAAATAGCTACTCCAGAAACTTCACAAAGTTCAAAACACAGCTGTTTGGATCATCTTTAGAGTACTTCGATCAGAGCACACCTCACCTCTGCTCTGTACCCTACACTTGCTATCTATTCGATACAGAATCAAACACAAAATTTGTTCTCTGTGCTATGTTTCACTGACAGACTCCATTCCAACATACCTATCCGGCCTTACCAATCTGTACACACCAGCAAAAATACTTACGCTCCTCTTCTGAAAATCGTATACTCATTGTTCCCACTATGAAAACGAAGTGTCATATGGACAACATTCTTAAACATACCAGGGCCCGACGATGTGGAATGAATTGCCCATTGAAATTAGACACAAAGATACAGTGGTCCCTTTTAGAAGTGCTCTTAAAACTCACCTTTTTCGACTGCATGAACAAACTTACAGACCTAATAATATTTTGCACCTTATATGTTTTCAGCATGTTTTATGTTTTCCAGTGTCATGGGTTTTTTTTCTGTAGTGCAGTCATATCATTATAGATGTTATAATGCGCTTAGAGCTTCTAAAGATTATGACGCAATACAAAGTCCTCATTCTTCTTCTTCTTCTTCTTCTTCTTCTTCTTCTTCTTCTTCTTCTTCTTATTATTATTATTATTATTATTACCGGTAGTAGTAGTAGTAGTAGTATTGCTTTGTTTTACCTGAATGTTGCTTCAGTCTCTACATTAACATTGCAGAAGGAGACATATTAGCTGCTATGAAAAGATTTTTATCAAAACTTGTTAATTTAAATTTTTAAAACATGATGCGAAGTGTTTCAAATACCTCGAGATAGAATTGAGTGGTTCCCAAATTCGTCGACCGTAAACATTCAGAGCTGGCAATTATATCTGACAGAAACTGTAACATATACAGACCTTAGTATCCTACATGAAAGAAAGGTGAACTGTCATCAGGAAGTCTAATGGAATCGAACTAGCACGACACAGCCCCAGCGTTATGTATTTGCTATTTGGAGAGCAAAGCTTAATACCAGAAAAGGTTATCCCTTTGTTCTTCCGCTCATCTATGACCGCCTAACTATGAGCTTTTTCAGTATCCATCTGACGTTAGAATTTACAACCTTTTCTATACCTGTCCTTTGGGTTTGCATACGATATGACATTAATATTTTCTGGAACTGCCTTGTCCATAAATTATATATACTTGGCAAATACAGTTTGCACAAAGAAATTTGCTGATGCAGCTGTCCTTGTATTAATGTTACTGAATACTAAATTCGCTGATGTTGAATACAGAAGGAAAGTATAATACTCTTATACACTACCAAGTATTTTGCAATTCTTACATAGGAACCACACGCTTTATTGAAATAAAATATATTTTACTAGCAAAACTGATTTTGATGCATTTGCTTAACTATGTTGTAGCATCCATGCATCTGTCCACTAAGTATTTACTTATTCGATGAATCCAGTCATACTTATAATATTCTGACATGCCAATAAGGTGAGTAAATGGTCACATAATATCTCCGGAGATACCTTTTTTCGTTACATAACTTCTTGTTCTTAATCTCAACCCATATTAATAGCTTGAGAAATATTCTTCTCTCTTGCCTAAGATGTAGTCTTAAATCTCACCCCATGCTTATATCTCGAGAGATGCTCTTCTCCCTTACATAAGATGTAGTCCTAAATCTCACCCCATGCTAATATCTCGAGGGATACTCTTATCCTTTACATAAGATATAGTCATAAATCTCACCCCATGTCAATATATCGTGAGATACTCTTCTCACTTACATAAAATGTAATCCTAAATCTCACCCCCCCCCCATGTCAATTATTAATATTGGAAATTCTGCTTTGTAGTCAGACTTACATTGCACTAATATCAGTTAGATTTTCCATCTACTCGTATGAGTAGATCCAAACACGATGGTCTCATACTCTAAGACCATTTTCATTACCGCAATGCCATTTCTAAGTTTTAATGGTCTAATCCAGTATATAGATATATGCACATACAAATATATTATGCGAGTTCCATTATGCTATAAATATTTAATTTATTCATGATTTGAGGTCTTTCATCTATTGTTACTTTAATATATAATATATAATACTTTATACACAATATAATCGGGAGTTTGCTTTCAACGAACGTCTGTGAAGTCATTCATTTCAAAATTGTCTGATAAAATCCCTTAGAATGAACATAAGTTGTTGCATGGAGGTGTGTTTCATGGTAGATTATATACTGGTTTGTTTTAAACAGTCTTAGCAAGCCCTGTTGATCGTGTGACATATCCATACCATTTCATTTTGCGTTTCTTCACAATGGTCAATAGATCTTCATAGGGCCCAATGGCTTGCTTAATTCTGTTTCCCACTTTCTCATTCGTGACATGATCTCTATATGAGATGCCAAGCAACCATCGAGAGCATCTCATTTCAACAGCATGTATCCTCCTTTCGAGATCCGCTGTGAGGGTCCATGACTCACAGGCATATAGGAACACAGATGCATCCAAGGAGCGCATGAGTCTGATTTTTGAGCTGACTGAGGTGTTTCTGTCTTTTCAAACTGTCTTCAGCCTTGCCATTGCTGTTATTGTCAGAATTAGATAAGTAAAAAAATAAATAATAAAACAAAAGATTAAAATAAAAATAAGAGTGACATACAAGAACAAAAAAATCTCAAGACTGTCAAGTAAGCAAATATTGTAGTCTTTTATTTAAAACTAATATCAAGAAGTAAGCTGAAATTAATAGACTTTATTAGCGGTGACATAATAATAAATGAAGGGTTGCGCAAATGACGTCATGCTAAGAAAGTTTTCTTTACAAATTTTTGCGGAAACTCGACTGAATTTTTTTTCCAGTGTAGGAGTGCGCTATTTTAAGTCGTTAAATTTTGAATGCTTTTCCTCCTAAGTTATTCGCTTATCTTTACTAAATTGAATGACCAGAGCACACTAACACTAATTCTAAATTGTGCAAATTGCCGATCTGACGTCAAATACGTTACACTAATTAAAACCATATCCCATAAATTCTTCTCAAAACCATCCAAATATGAACAATTCAGACATAACATATCATATAATAAATCTCCAGAGTTTACACAAATGATGCCGTAACATCTAAAGTGTGGTCGCATTTACACAGATGGAAAGCAACTGCTATCAAACATAGAATAAAAAACTGTTTCAGCTTCTTTAGGGTTAGTTGACGTCATTGGCGACGTTATCTCGCCCCCTCTTTCTTATTAATGTGTATATGTGATCATTAGATGAGTCTATGTTTTCGTTTCTCATCTAACGATTTTACTAAAATTAATTGTGTGTGGTCAATGAAACGATCAATGATCATTTCACATACTACGTTTGTACTAATACAAATCGTGTGGTCATTGGATGAGAATATTTCTTTCTTTATAGTATAACTATTTCACTCTTTGAATGTATGTGTCTGCACTTAAAAAACATATTTCTCTTCAAATATCAATCTGTCTTATAGTTTTAAACTTCTGTCTGTTCGTCGGGCAATCAGGATTTCTCCAGATGGAATCACACCACAATTAATACTTCCAGTTCAGTACCCAAAAATGTAGTTCCAGTCTATTTTTAGAACATTTTTTCCTCTCTCATTTTGGTGGTGATAGAAGAGTTATATTGATGCATATTTGGTAGGTATTTAAAGGTAATTGTTTATTCTTGAGAATATGAGCAGAGAGAGTGGTTGTCAGTGTGTAATTTGGCGACAGTGCACATGGAGTAATAAGGCGTTGGTGATGATCCGGAAGTGAAATATGTGTTCTGTTTACATGCTGCTCTGTTTACAGTGCAGCAGCTCAAAAAAATGCCGATCAACCCTTGACAAGAATTTCACCGTGAAGTCATCTTTGGAGGTATTTTAGATTAACATATGATTTGTATTGATTGTCACACTGTGGAAAGGTCAGTACTGAGAAATATATGTAGAGAACATATAGTAAAATTAATTGTGGTCTATGTCCAGATACCCATTTCGACTTAAAATAATAATCGCAATCTGTTCAAGGGACACAACTCTGTTTTGTACTGGAAATAATTGCGGTACAGGATGTCTCCCTTATTTATATATATCATAGTAATTCTAAGTTGCAAGAATTTCAAGTACTACAGTCTTCATCGTCTTAAGACTCTTCTTCTACCAATCATAGTGGCCGTCATGAATAGCATCTCTTACGCTGATAAAGGCGTTAAAACCAGAACAGCAATACATACTCCAATGAAGGAATGATAAACTAAGTATTACACTAGTCGCACAGATATAAACGTTGGTGATATTTTTAATATCAACCACTGCAGGCAAGTACAAAAGATTAAGATTATATATATATATATATATATATATATATATATATATATATATATATATATATATATATATATATATATATATATATATATATAAACTAATTTTACGTGGGTTGTGGGATTTCATCCCCATAGTGGGGTTACGGGAAGGCAGTGTTCTAATCTAAATTTCAAATCGAAAGTTATATATATATATATATATATATATATATATATATATATATATATATATATATATATATATATATATATATATATATTAGTGCCTTATCTCCTACAATAACTATGTATATGTTCAAATTCAATATGTATACTTATTTGCTAACCCTATTCAGGTTTTACTTAGAGGGCAGGTATATAAAGCTTGTGGGCAGTATTGACCTTTGATTACTCAATACCTAGCGCTATACATAGCATTCTTCCCACTAGAATGAAATGTATAAAAGTACTGCCCACATATACAGTGCATTTATTCAAAGTTCAGACTACTGACGACGTGATATTTTGATACCTTAGATGCTCTTTTATACATGCAGTCTGAAATATTTATTCCTTACATGAATATAATTAGTTTAGGAATACAATGATTCTTTCAGCTTCTAGTAACTTCTTAGAAAGTGATACATAACACAAACAATATTATATGTTATCCATCTGACCTTCATGAACTTATGGGGATGACATAATCTTAATTCCAAAAAGAATAAAATCAAAATATATTTTAAAATCTAAAAAAATCAGCCAAATTTGGAATATTTTAAGGCAAATTTTTTTGTGATGGTTAATTGCAACCATTCAGCAATCAGGTAGAAAACCATTTTTACATCTCAATAAAATGCAATGGTAAAATTAAAACAAAGAATTTAAGGAAATATTTATCATTACATAATCTACAAATTAGTTTTGGTCTCAATGAAATGCAAGTGAAATACATAATGTTGACATCTTCAAACACATTATTTAATTTTCAGGAATCGTTTCATCTGATGTATTCTAATAAATACTTATTATTGCCGCCATATCAATTATTCATCTTTTTTTTTTTCATCTGATGTATTCTAATAAATACTTATTATTGCCGCCATATCAATTATTCATCTTTTTCTTAAACAAATTGGGGGGGGGGGAGGGCTGTGCCAGAATGACCGCCATGTATAGCCTATCGTGTGCTTAAAATTGGCGTTAAACCTAACAAAACATTATTTGGGGGGTGGGGATGAGGGCGGGGTACGCACCATATATATGGCTGAATAGATGCATCTTCCACCTACTTTGCCTTCCAAAATATAAAACTGTTTTATGTGTGTTTCTATCTCTCGTAGTTATGTATATCTGTACTTTTTATAAAAAGAATTTCGCACAAAAGTTTGTTTGTGAGAACTGTGTGGGGTATTTATGCCCCAGTGCTATCTAAATGGGTGGGGCCCCGATTGCCGAGTGGTCTGAAGCGCTCTCCGTTACGTATCACTGTCATTTCAACTCTGTCTGCGTGGGTTCGAGTCTAAGATTCGGCTAATGTAGTTATGTGTGAAAGCTTGCCAGTAGCTTCTCGTTGGTCGGTGGTCATTTCCGGGGGATTTCCCGGGTTCTTCCTCTACCAATAATACTGGCTGCCATGTATAGCCTATCATGTGCTGAAATATGGCGTTAAACCCTATAACAACAACAACAATATAAAGGGTAATTCTTGTGATCTAGGTTTGATCAAGGCCATCTACCTTTGTTTTTAATAGTGACCTTTGACAAGGGTCTTCTATCTCGTATATGTATTATTTATATGCCATATAAGGTATGTGTGCTGTGTATTTTTGTGCAAAGACGGCACGTTCGCTCAAAATATATCCCCGGTTGTCCTGTCATAATATTATATGGTGTCTTTACATGGTCCAGCTGGATTTTAGTTATTTGCCAAAATTTTGAATTTGGCTGAGATATGGTGTGTTGTATAAAAGTAAAAATAAATGCTACGTGCTTTAAGTGCGTAATCATGTGTGTCGTTTCTCATATATTATTAGTGTTGACATGTAAGGTGGGCTCATCTTGAATAAGGAGCCGCTTTTGCTTTACTAAAATATAATTTTCTTCTCACAAGCTTATGCCTTTCCCTATTTTAATTATTTTCGCCAAAGATAAAAGTTTCAGATGGGTTTATTTAAAAAGAAGAAGAACATAAAAGAAAAAAAAATAGGTAGGCGAAACTGAAAGGGTAATTTTTTATTATAGAAGGGTAGTTTGAGAATATTAGTTAGATTCTTTTTTCCATTTTTATGTATTTTCTGTCCATGTTTTTTTCTGGGAAACTTTCTCATACCTGATCACTTTGCTTAGCGCCTTGTGACATAGCACCTGGTTGTCTTTATAGCACAAACAAGAAAGGGGTGGGATTGTTTATTAATGATTCCTGGTGGTATGGAAATTTCGAGAAACCGGAGAGGTTTGCTTAACCTTGTATCTGCTGTTTCGTTTCTCTCCATTAGATGAGAGATAAGGTAAAAGATCCAGCCCGCGCTTGACGGTACACTTCCCTATGTAGGAGATAAACCGGATCTCCCAATCCATCCCCGTGCCCCATTACAGATTAACGATACAAGATACACGAAGATTTCAGAGTATTAGCATGTTTATTTAGGAAGTTTAGTTTTTTCTTATCTGTATAACGTGTCAAAAAAAGACATCATGATTTGTATAAAATAATCTTTAATTTTCATAAGTAGGTTCGTATCTAAGTCTACATCCAGGAAGAGTATAGTGTTTCTTCAGTACTTATTACCCCAACTTATTTCCATAATCAGTCTTAACCTTCTGTTTCATTTTATCGCACTGGACGATGACATGGTTTTATGTAAAGTTTGCATTTATGCATAGCGAGCATTTGGGAATAATTATTATCATGTGACTTCTTATGGCCACTTCTCCCGTTAACCAGACATTGTGTAAATACTTAAAAATCAAACGTATTTTTAATAATTTAATTTGGGACCTGTGCTCCCATGTTCTCCTCCAGTTTACCCGCTCCTTAATTTAAGTTTCTTGCTCTCCTTTATCCCTTTTCCAATTATGTACCACCCTTCGGCTGTTCCCATCACTCTATTTTATCTCTATATTTTGCCAGTATGTACTTTATGGTTTTGATCTTTCAAGGTAATCCTAGTGTTTTAGTTAGCAAGATGTTCTTATGGATGTCCGGTTTGTTTCTAATTGTAAAACCGTACCAATATATATGCATATATCTCAAGAGTCTCTTCAAGGTATTTTTGGCTCTGAATTAAAAGTCTTAATTCTATTAATTAGAATTATTAATTAGAATATTTTGGAAGTAATGGGCTAGGCAGTGCTAGTCCTCCAATTGCTATGACTCTATTTAAAGTTTTCATTACTTCAAAAATAATCTATAATCTCCTTGTCAAGTTTGTTTAGCCTTGTATTGTCCCTATCTACTGTATTCTGCCACTTGGTTTAAGACCATAAAGTCGTAACAGAAAATTGGGTCACACGTCCGCAATACGAATTTCTTTAAAATATAGATACGGGATAACGCTGGCCATTAACTTGATAAACATTAATTTACCCACTATGATTTGTGTTGCCGATAAACTCTATTTAGAATAAAGACCCAGTTGAACTTTGACATTACTCCTAGAGGTCTCTTTAATATTCTGAAGAAGTTGGCAATCTTGAAAGGCCCAGTTAAACTTAAACATTACTCCGAGATCTCTCTTTGATATTCTGACGAAGTGGGCAATCTTGAAAGGCCCAGTTAAACTTTGACATTACTCCTAGAGGTCTCTTTGATATTCTGATGAAGTGGGCAATCTTGAAAGGCCCAGTTAGACTTAGACATTACTCCTAGAGGTCTCTTTGATATTCTGATGAAATGGACAATCTTTAAAGGCCCAATTAAACTTAGACACTACTCCTAGAGTTCTCTTTGATATTCTCATGAAGTGTGCAATTTTTACTACGTTATGGGTCTTGGTATACAACGAAGACTTAAATTTAGGTTTCATCTATATATTATCGATCACAACATCATATGGTAGTAGCAAAGATATAGACACTAATATTACGTGTCACTTCTAAATAATAATGGTTTGTCTCAATATCTACTCCAGAAACTTCCAAATGTTGACAACACAGCTGCTCGGATCATCGTTAGAGTACCACGATCAGTTTACACCTTCCCGCTGTTATCTACCCTATACTGACTATCCAGAATCAAACACAAAATGTGTTCTCTGTGCTACGTTTTACTGATAGACTCCAGTCCAACATACATATCCGACCTTACTCAAGTGTACACACCAGCAAGATACCTAAGCACTTCTTACGGCAACGTATACGCATCATTCCCATTATGAAAACAACGTCATATGGACAATGTTCGTTTGCATAACATATTGGGGCTCACCATCAACCTGGAAAATTCAATTATCAGCGTGCACACTACCACCATTGCCTCTTCCATTAAAATCGACGGTGCCACCTTGGAAGAAGTCAACAACTTTACCTACCTGGGATCAACCATCAGCAACACACCTTAGCTTGACAAGGAGCTAGACAGAAGTCTTGGAAAGGCAAACACCATCATGATATGACTAACGAAGAGGGTGTGGAAAAACAACGAGCTGACAGAGTACATCATGGTAAAAGTTTACCAGGCATGCGTTCACAGCAACCTTCAATATGGAAATGAGACCTGGAGTACCTACATGAGGGAACCGCTTCGGTGGCCTAGTGGTTAGGGCGTCCGCCACAGAAGGGTTCAATCCCCAGCCGAGTCCTACCAAAGTCTTACAAAAATGGTATTAACAGCTGCCTCGCTTGGCGCCCAGCTCTAAGAGGTTAGTATTAGGACTAGTCAGCCTGGTGTCAGCATATTGTTACTGGGTGGGTGATTAAAGATGTAAAGATGATGACTGAATACACCTGGCAGTATTACTCTAGCTTGATAAAAAAAATAATTTCCTAGTTTATTCCACTATACTATACATGAACCAATCATAACTATAGCAACAACCAAATGACTTTAATAATACTAATGATGATGCTGATGACATCTGCAGTGACTGTGAATCACTTGCTGTGACTATATATATATATATATATATATATATATATATATATGAGTCCTACTTCTTCAGTCAAATTAAAATTCAAACATTTCTACAATTTTCATTTCTTTGTTTTATTTTCTTTTGCAAAATATTTTTCTTCTTTTATATTGAAAATTAAATGAAACAAATACATGTCTGTCTTGATGCATCTTTGAGCAATAACCAAATGACTTTAATAATACAAATGATTATGATGTTAATGATTACAACAGCAGTGAATTCGAATCAATAGATGTGATTATAGATATATATCCTACATCTCCAGTCACATTAAAATTTTAAAAAATTTAATTTCTTTTTTTTTTAATTGTTTTTTATTTTGCAAAATATTTATATTTACTCTATATTGAAAATTAAATGAAACAACTACATGTCTGTATTTCACATCACGTATTGATGCATCTTTGAGTTTCAGATATAAAAATGTCAAGATGTATCATGCACTTTTATCCTATAAGAGCACTGTAGTCTCCTGACAGTTGTTCACCTTTTTTCATAATCTCTCACTGAATGCAGAAAAAAGTGGTAGAAACGGCGCCCATATGGAATGTGATCGCAAACGGATAAATTACTAAATTTATCGGTAGTAGAAAATCCAACTGATCGTCCTGGATAAATATATTGAATGGCATCTCTCATGGCTAAGTGATTAGAGATTGTAATCCATTAGAGATTAACGATACAAGATACACGAATATATTAACGCAGAGTAACCATATGGAATGGGGATCTAACATAGATTAATTACCAGAAGATGTTACCAGAAGATAGTAAAAAATCTAACTGACATTAGTGCTGTGTAACCATATACAATGGAACCGCTCATTCTTAATACAACTGTAAGCAATATAACATGGAGTAGTGCTATATGCTTACTAAATAATTTTTTCCCATTGTTTATCAGTCCAAAATGAATGTGACTGACAAACACAAACATGTAAAACCAAATTCAAAATACATAGTGAAATTGTGGAGTGGAGTAAATGTTTTCAACAGATAGTCACCACAATGTTTATTAGACAGAACACAATATGAGTGGTTTCAGTTTTATAATAAAGAAATACATGGATTGGTTGGAGAGAATAAGATTTTATAAACACGCTTATCTCACGCGCTTTACCAAAAATGAATTATGATTGATTGTATTCTCTTTCGAGAAATAATTCTCAGTATCATTCAACAACTCAATGATTTATGACAGATTGATACACATATACTATCTTTATATAATTAAATTAAATGTAAAAAAATAATAATGAAGATACTTGTGATGATAAAAAAAATTGGTGACATATTAACAACAGATTCAGGGCCATAACATAAATTCACGTGGCCTTCTGATACAAACATAATTAAAATTTATCATAAAAAATATTCATAAAGTCTGTTATAGAAAATACCTGAAATTTATTATATAAATAAAATATATTCTATTATATGACCCTTTTCACTGACTATTATGTAAATGTACATGATAATCTATTATACAAATATACATATTTTCTACTATTATACCGACAACCTATTATATATATCTATATATATATATATATATATATATATATATATATATATATATATATATATATATATATATATATACACATACATACATTACCAACTGGACTTTACGAAGATCATTACAAATACGTAAACTTCTATTCTAAATTGTTACAATCTTTTGTAACATTATTTCAAATTATTTATCCATGAAGTCATGTGGCACAGGGAAACCTAATTTGAGTGAATTTACACTCTTAAAACCCTTTTACTACAGTAACACAGAGACCAATTTAATTTAATGTTATGTGTTGCAAACATGAAACGTGACCTACTTATCTGTAACTCTGGTTATATGTATTGAGTCACTCTAAAGTTCTGACATACTTTGAATAAGCAAGTTCATCTCATGTCTCTCATTTTTCATATGAGGTACATCTTGTACACGCATAAACCGGCTTTTAAAAATTGCCTAAAGTCTATGTCTTTTTTAATGTCAGGAATTGAGCAGCATGACAGAGATGTGTTTCACTTTAATAACATTCGTTCACACACTTTGTTACCTGATAAATTGCCTCCCTTACTGTCTGCCACACATTCCTCTTTTCTTGTAGATATTTGACCTTATTCATTTAATTCACGAAAGAGTTCTGGTCAGTGTATATAATTTATGCATGCAGTTGATCATTCAAATTTTGTTATGTACTTAGTATGCACATTTTACAGTTATCTTACAAGAAAATCTGCATTGCCTCTTTTACACCTGTTATTCACTTCATTCTGTGATTTCGTACATACTGCTTGTTTTGCTGTGATATATCATTGGTAACACCAGGCACTAACACTACAAGATAATGTACCTATGCAAAATGATGACATTGACTTGTTACCAGAAATGATGGTTTGGGAATGTATAATGAAAGTATGAAGGTGTCTTATAACTTTTGCTCTATATCATGGCTCTCGATCATCGGTACATGCAAAACATGCCTAGGTTGCATTGTACTTAGAACTGAGACGCATTTCCCTTAATCCAACTGGCATAAAAAAAACAACTGTGAACAGGTTACCACTCTTACGTGTATACGAATATGGGGAGAAAACTTAGGAAAGCATATTTGAAATGCGGTCGCTTTATAGCATCGATAATTAGCCATCAACACACAATTACTTATCACAATATGGACACAAATTGAAACGCAAATGGTAACCGCAAGTGTTTGATTTATTGGGGATCTTAGCTTGCAGACAAGACATCTATCCATTATCTATCCGTTTATCTATAGAGAACCGGGATGTTAATAGTAATATAACTCAAGATGAATACTACATAGCGAAAGGTGGAATCAAATAATGAAGTAAAGTATGAATCATTGTTCATTGCACTCTCTGCTGCTCTACAATTTGTCTGTTTCCAAAACGGTCTCGCATTGAGATGCACCAAGGATATCTTAAAAGTCATGATTTTTTTTATCGTTCGGTACCGTCCCCCAATCATTAGAGTTCTTACGACAGGAAATCCGTTGTTGACGGCGGACAATTCTTTGAGTCCGTCTCATTTCGTCATTTTGGAAGAAAACCTTAATGGTCAGGAAGTCTGGAGAGAAGATGTAACACAGTGTGATGGTGGTGTCCACCTCCTCTCCACCTCCTCCCTAGTCAGGGAAGAGGAGTTGCAATATATTTGCCGTCGACGGAGTTTGGCGTTAATAATATATTCAGTTTCAGATCTGCACATATGCAATTTAGATAGTACATCATTTTTTTTCTTTTGAATGTTCAAAGCCAACAATTTCATAGTGTGTATACGGTTCTCTTAAAGCTTGTAATTTGACAATCAGGCAGGTACTTCTAATATTGTAGTTTCTGAGGTTTAGCCAAGAACTCATGTGCGGAATCTATGTGTTATGACATTCTGCTTTTAAGTAAATCTAAAGAAAGATTTTAGTGTCAACGTTTTTGGTGTCCGATATAAAGTTTATTCACTGCATTATATACATATACTTTCGTTATTACTAACTAGATCAAGACAAGTACACAATCGTGTTCTTATACTTACACATAAATAATATTAGAATTAGACGTTGACATTAATCCATTTCCTGCGATGTAGGGGGGGGGGGGAAATTTACTTTTCCATTGTTGGTGGAGACTATGCTTTTATTCGAACCAGAACATATTGACAGAAAGAGTTGTGAACTTCGCATAGACAATTTAAGAATGTTTTGTTATATTGAATGTGAGTGTCACTTATTTGTAAATGACTTATAGACATACAAAACAAGCTGACAAGTAATATTGAACCAACGTAGATCTTAAATGTCTTGATTTTCTTTACCATTCAGGTCTGTCCCCCAATCATTATTGTTTCTGAGACAAAAATAGTTTGCAGATAGCAAACAATTCGTAAAATTGTTGCCTCTGTCTGCATACATTTCTTCATCTTTAGAAAAGACCATTTTGGTAAGGACGTCTGGAAAAAAAGATGTAACAGTGTGATGAGGGTATCCACCTCGCTAGTCAGGGAAGATTAGTATTGCACTTGATGGAAGCTGGTGTTATCACCATCGTCAGCTTCCAGAGCTGGACACAGAACAATTTGGATAGTACATCAGTTTTGCGTTTTGGATTTTCAGAGACACTGAGATTCCATTTTTTTCAAATATATTTCAGTTTGCCACACAAAAATCCATAGTGCATGTACTCTTACTGCTTGTAATTTGACAGTCACTGTAATGTGCGATGTTTAATCGATTAAAGTAAAAAATGAAGTATTGATAGAGAGATGCAAAGCTCCGAGACCCCAATTAGCGGTGCCGACAGTTAACTTAATTAATACACAAAATGTAAAATTCAAATAACAACAATTAAATATAAATCAATAAAAGTCATTTCTCAAATAAATTCAACTAAAACCCTTTGACTCGAGCAAGTGACAGCATTTATTTTAATTAGTGTGTCCTCCTCTCCCGAGTTCCTAGTTAGCTGTATGATTCTTCGTTCTATTTTCCCTAAAAGCTTATACATACAAGGACATTAGTATAGCATATTCCCTTAGCTATGTAAACTCCCACTAACATTAAAATCATCAAATAGACCATTACCGTTTTTGGTCACTCATTCATGCCTATCGAAATACACGTTCTCCCTGATAACACGGTATATATATATATATATATATATATATATATATATATATATATATATATATATATATATATATATATATATATATATATATATATCTCAATCCTATTGTACAGAACAATATCATATTATCAGACGCATTTCTGTACATTGTACTTCTACAAAGTGTACACAGATATGCACATATCCAAGCGCTAACATATCCTTACACATGATATTCCTTCAAAGTATAAAAAAAATCCCTATAACTAATGTTGCACACCGCATTGCAAATCTATAATATCAAATGAAAAGATGCAGGAGCTTACTATGACTTAACCCAATAGCGAAATACAATATTATTTCTTTACATAAACATTGCTCATATCTCAAATTATGCATGTAAATCAACCACTACACATGAAGGAAACTACAAAGGGTAATTCTACGTACAAAGTATACATACTGCAATAATTAAAGCACATTTACTTTGCAGTAATATTTTACAACAATCGTGTAAATAGTCACTGACCTGTACTTGTTATTCTCAGAATAAACAATTTTCCCGCCAATATCAATGACGTCGGATTAGCTTATTTTTATTTGATCCACACGATGGTTTTAGCCTATTGACGTTTTAGGTCTCACGATAATAGACTTAAACTTTATATTCTAATGTTTGGCCGTGCCTTGCTCAATTCCGATCCGATGTCGGTTCATATGATGATCAGACACATCCTCCTCCCAACAGTCTGTCAGGCTGGCTTACGACCCTCTTTAATGTTCCCTTGTTCCGAACAAATATTCCATCACTTACCTGTGAACAATGTTATAACTAGCTTTGGCAAAAAAAGGTACACGTCACTAGTTTCATGGCTATGTCAATTAACTCGCATGACCCCTGTTGTTCGCCAAATTGACCTTCATACATAAATTATATCCTCAGGGTCTAACATATACATGTTGAAATTTTGTTAATTCTTACAACGTGATATTAACTAGGTCAAAATGGGTAAACAATTGAGTTTTATACTGGCACATATATATCAGAACTTGACCAGGTCACTAATTCTCTTTCTGCGTTGTGTTAACGATTGATGGAAAATACGTAATATGGTATTTTTCTGCCTTTCATTATGACCATTCCACCGAAAGGATTATTTTGGTCATAAAAGATTAATTTGACCAACGTTTAGTCGCCTCTAACCACAATGACAGCTTAGAACTTACGTGGGCGTAGTTTGTTGTCCCCTTTCAATTGTGAGCGCATGTCATCCACTGATGGTGGGTAGATTCTCGTCCTGATCGAAATGCCGCAAAGTGAACCAGTGGGAGAAACAGCCTAAGATCATACTACCATGCAGAGATTGTGGTGAAAAATAACGTCCTGAATAATGTACTCATACAGGCAAATGTATGCCAGGAATCAACTTTCAGAATGCATATTTTTGGATTTTGTTGTAAATCCGCTTCGTGTTTTAGTTGTGCTTCTAACTGTGTGATTTTCTATTCCGTCATCATAGTAAAAAAAATCATCTGCACTGATTACATACATTATCCTTTATTGCTACCGAGTACAATTTACAGATCGTACTGAGCCTTCTGTGCCGCTGCAAGTAATTTGGAATAGACTTGAACTCGAGAATATAGTAGCATGTAAACTGATTTGTCCACTACACCAAAAACATTTTATAGCATCGATTTAGCTCAGACAACAATTTCGTTTGAGGGACCTACAATTGTTAATTTTGTTATGATTCTAATCACACCAAGACTAACAGTGTTTGATGCAGCAAGACCGCAAATATCATCTACGACCAAACACTCGCGTTTGGATCACACAATCAGCGTAATTCTCGTGGTACGTTCATTTCGCAGCTGTTGTTCTGCTTCGATTATATTTTCACGATCGTAAGAATGAGGGTATGTCATAATTCTGCTATTAATAATACAGTCGCTTTTCTGAACTGCACTACAGACAGTACACGCACACACTTGTAATAAGTTATAGTTTTTGTTCTGTTTCAAATATCTTAGTTACACAAAACTCAGCCTCTGAAATGGTAAAATCTCCGACGAATGGGTCCTCTTTTTGTATGGCATCTTTTCATTAAAAGACACGCAGATTACGCCAGAACCACTGACATCTAACGATCGTATTTTTCCAGTAACATTTACCTGAACAAATTCGTCGTGACCTTGCTTATTATGAGTTAAGTCAACGTTGGCTAAAAGTATTCGTTTTGTAAACGTAACCTGGGATGCACCGGTGATGACACTTCACCATGGTAGAAGCAAACCAGGAGTGTTTTGGGCAACCAAAAACAATCGTAGGTTCGGGTTTGGTTTGGTTTGGTTTCTTTTGGCTTTCTTCGGTATTTTTGTGTTTGATTTGTGGAGATGACTGTAAACGTCCAAGTTTTGACATCACAACAAAAAGGTCTGCTGCAATACGTATGTGCATTGAATATATATCCTAGATCTATAGAATGCCCGTAGCATGAATCCTAATAACTGGACTGGAGCAAGAGATTCAAAAACGTCGTAGAAGGACTGCAATAACAAAAGCTAAGAAACAGCTTAGGATTGGCACCAACCGGCTCTGTCTGATATGGAAAACAATGAATGGACAAAACGCTGCAAACAAAACCATCTATTCTAAATATACATTGAACAAGTATGTTTTAGTACAAAAGGAAACGTGATACACCCCATAGTGGAAAGAAGTAGACTCGTTGGAAGATCATATTGTTGAATTGCAAACCTATTAGGCGGAACCAGAACAACGAATGGAAGACGTGCCAGACCTGTCGGAGGGTCGTTTGTTTCAATAGGTAAATTATGTGATGGAGCAGAAACAGTTACAAACGGTTTGCTAACCCTGAAGAGCATATGGCAGACAAAGGTGAAGGCAAGGAAGGCGCCAAAAGGTACAGTGTGGCCAAGCTGTAAAATTATATGGCTGATCAAAAACATGTCGAAGACGAGGTATATATTAGCTGGATAATAGTGTGACTAAGTTGGAAACTACTGTGGATGCCCCAGAGGAAAATCATTTGGTTGTGTCAAACATCATGATGACAGACTGTAATTAGAAATTTGAAAGTTGCGTCTCTTACTTACTGAACTCGTCCACGTTGTTAACTGTATCATCTATACTTTCAAATGGATGAAACTCGTTCATGCGTCCCTGGAAATAAGCATGCCATTTGTATATTGAATAGACTAATTAATGCTGGTAATGTTTAGTCTATTACCACACCAGTATCAATTCCCATAGCTTCCTGTTTCCGTCCATACTTGTGCGTTTTGTTGATTCTGTCGAAATCTTATAAGGCTTTGCTCTACATCTTTCTATCGAGTCATCAGCAATATTTAATTTTTGTACATTCAAATTGAATTTAATTATTTGATAAATATGACTAATGCGTTCACCGATAAGATCTATTTAATTGAATCGCAGGGCAAGGGTAATGTACTATTCTATTTCTATTGAAATTCTGAAGTTTATGATTTGCATCAGACAAAATGCATGGGTGGGTTTAGCACATTTACAAATCCGTGAAAATAGCTTTCTTGAGCAAACATAATAAGCATCATTTAACTTTTTGTACACATTCTGATATTATTCATTGCTATTTTCTTTTCTTCACTATAGTACCAATTCATTCGTTATAATGTTACTCAGTTGTTTAATGTTTGCTATATAGTATTTCGTTTTTCCGTTTCTCCATTATTTATTCTTTGTTGGGTTTTACAGTGTTTTTTTCAAATGTTTATTATATTATTTACTGCCGTAGATTAGTTAAAAATGCAATAAAGTCACTTATTGTACAGTTCAGTCTCCTACGATCTTACATTCTTTATTCAGTCAAATGAAATGGTTCAAATTTCACTGATGCATATGTGATGATACACTGCATATATGTATGTATCAATGCATGTATGCATGAATGGCTGGATGGGTTGAAAACAATTTAATAAGTTACAAGTATATAAATCACTGTTGATATTTTACACATATAACTATTGTCAAACGTAAGAGTGCATAGATACATTAATACGCACCTACTTACTTGCCTACATACCTACCTACATGTTTGCATGCATATATACGTTCCAAACTACTTGACTACCTATTAAGCGTATTAATCAGAACTTGTTTGATACTTGTTTCTCAATTTAATTTAACCAGTCTTTGATTACTTTCGTGTAGTGAAATCGAATTGCAAGATAAATATGGTTGTACATTTGTACACCCTATTAGTCATTACAGCCCTTCGGTTGATTGTTCATTTCTAAATCTATGATCTATCTCAAATGGAACCCGGCGTTTACACTTTTAAAAAGTCTCTGGAAAACAACTTTCTTTTACAATGCCAAAACAGCTGTGTCAGCAAATATGAGATAATATGTTTTGCTTGATCTCCGTAAATTTGTATCGATTCATTAAAGTTGTAAGTTATACGTGTTATATATCTTTATTGTGCCAAAGCTTTTAACGTTGTTCTTTGCATAGATTTATACGCTACATATTTTTATTATTCTTAGTAAATACCGGATGTCAAAATGTGACGGAAACCGTTTGTCGAGTTGAAACGAGACATCAGCTATTAAACAGACCCTAACTTAAATGGTGTGTTGGAAGAACCGATGGATTGAGTTGCAATCAAATCGGCACAACTAGTTGGACATCTAACACAGTTGGAGAGAATTATCCTAGAAAACATTGACAAACATAAGTGAAACATTAAAATAAAAACAAAAACAGTATGTCCAAAACTATACAACTTTAGAAAGTGAAGTGTTTTCTCCGTTGATGCCAATACAAGTACAATACGTATCAACTTTTGGTCCACTTAAAACAAAAATTGGAGAAAGGCAAGCTAGCTAAATAATCTCCTTTCTACGACTTATAAACGACATAATCGTCTCAGATTACTTGGCTGCTTTAATATATAACACATATATCGTTAAGAAATCGTTTTATAGATTTCAAAGGTCTAACTGCTTCACCTATTGTAAATGAATCAAGACAACCATCTAAATGCATTGATATACTTTTATGTTTTCTTCTTGTTTGATTCAGACGGTGCCATGCAAATCAGTTCATGATAACTGACTTTGTACAATTCAGTTAGCTTTGGCAAACAGTCAGCTTAATTTACTGTTGCATTTTGAATGAAATGCCTCCAAGGTATTGTATTCATATTCTAGTTAAACCTTTCAAATATGAGTTTCATATCTAATAGGTATCCGACGTTGTCCTATTTCAATTAAACCCTATCTTTCATTTCATGAAATCATATTGCCTCAATCATGGTCAAGCTCTATTGTCATCCGCAATTTACGTCTTATGCGTTTTAATTGAATCATATTGTAGCAGACAGTTTGCACTGTTACATTTATATGATGCGATATTATTAGTAACAAATATGTTTGCATGTAATAACATCAGCCTGGCCTGGGCCATCCACGTGATTTAAATGATCTGTTTTATCTGTAAAATCTTTCTATCGTTTTCAGTCTTAATTTGTAAGCAGGCTATTTAGTCAAGTGATTTTCCCATACTGTGTATTGTATTTTAGTTGCATCCAGTTTAATTTGCTCAAACTTTGACTTTTCAAAGCAACAAGAACATTAACGAATGTAATAAAGATGACTACAGATTCGCTAAAATAGACTTGCTTTGATACGACATTGGCGCTGTCGTTTCCACACATCAGATTGACGCACTACAGTAGTAGCTTTGTTGAGTTCATTTATTTGTTCATCAGTCAGTCTTTTTTTCACACACAACATTTCTTTGAATTTATCTTCATTTACTTCAGTCCTAGTATCTTTAGCAACATCTAGAACTCACAGCTTTCTCCGTTGTGTGCCTTCTAGTAGTGCAACACAACAAGTGAGTGAGTGTATCTGTGATCAGACCAGTCATGAGTCTTCAAGATCTTGATACAGATTCTTAGACCGAGGAGTAGAGCTTCTCATTTTTTAAAATTTCCTTTTCGTCTGTGACTGACTGAATAGTATTGTAATATTTGTATTCTTCCATACTGCATTTGACACTTTTAAAGTTTTTTTTACAGTTGTTTGTTGTTGGTGGAAAAATCCATCTATATTGGTTACAAAACCTTAGCATCCCTGTAGTGCATGCGCAGTAGCCATTTAATGATTAATCCTCCAAGTGTATTATGTGTGTCTTTTCTTACTACAACCCATACATAATACGGGTTACTATGCACTGCCTGAGATGCGGATACCTTAGAGTTCAAACTACGATATCCATTGTTAGATATTATGTAATGTAACTCAATTTCCTGAACCCAGTTGCATGCAAAGTATGTGTAGGTTTCATCTTCCTTATACTCATTCATTAATCTGTGCATACATTATGTTGGGGTCTCAGGTAGGTAGCTATGTCTGTTATGTAAACGGAGGGACATTCTGTGATAGCTGGTTTTTTTTTTTCATCTTTCAGTCCGTCCATAATTAAAAAAGGATCTGGTATCACATAACCGTTCATGATCAGCTTCCGACAGTATTCATCCATCAACTCGTGTTCCGCCAGTTCCACACTTGTATCAACTGGTATTTTTTCTTCCCCAGGACAAAAAGCCCTGTATTATACATAAAATATAATGAATATTTGGTTACGAATTATTTCAACAGGTGTAAACTTCGGTGGATATCAATGAACATTAAACGATAACAGCATTTTCCTCACAAATAAAAGATTAGGATATGATTCACATTGAAGTATATTCTTATTATTTTCATCTTCATGTCATTTTCATATTCTGAATAATAATAATAATAATAATAATAATAATAATAATAATAATAACATAGTAATCATCTTCGTTATTATCAATAATGATAATATTAACTATATTATATTACTATGAAGATTATAATTACGAATATGATAATGATATATATGAAAATTTGAATAGGTACATTTTTATCCCTTTATAATAAAACGGCTTCAAATAAAACTTCAATTGCATGCTCTTGTTTTGTTTAGAAGAAAATGACGTGATATCATTTTTACAAATGCATGGAGATATACATGATAATGAAAGTAATTAGGACTGGCAAATAATAAAAGGCAGTTCGTTCTATTAATGGATAGCATATCTGATGTCTTTATGCTTAAAATGTTCAATTCCTTTAACCGCAATAAACATTCTGTACACCTCGTTTTATATGACCGAAATTTTTTTAAAGCTAAGTTAAAAATCCAAATCACACACACACACACACACTCACAGACACGCCACATATGATGATTTGACATTTCATGTTTAATTTAATTTTAAATCGTATCTACTCTTTTGATTCATATGATCTCTTTACAGGACTTTCAGGGAAGAAAAAAAAGAATAATACTGTTTCGTGAAATTCAAAATAGCTATATGTTAACCGAAGTTTTCATTAAATGTCATATGACATGCATGAAATAAATTGTTTTTGTACTATCCCCCGCCTAACAATTTATTTTGTTTATGTACACGCTTCTAAAATGGGCATATTTAACTACGAATGAATCCGAATATTTAAAAATGAACAGTATTTTAATTACACATTGCCATTTAAAAATAAATTTCCAAATTGATTATGTGCCGTTTTCAAGATCTTATCCAATACGAATAATATTTAGTTAATTAAAGTTTTGATCATGTAAAATCAAATTAAGGTATGTCAAATTCATCTGATTACGATGCCGACATTAATTATTAGAGTTATACGACAAAATCACAATACTACTAGTACTACAACTACTACTACAACTACTCGTACAACTTTTAAAAATGCAACTACAAGTACCACTGCTAAAACAATTGCTACTACTACGATTATCACTATTTTGACCAAAACTAATATTGTCATAGTAAGAACCGTATATTGTAAATATTGGTAAAAATCTCATCAATATCATCTCAGTAATGATACATTCTATGTGCGAATATTTGAAACAAATCTTACCTTTTTAATGTTTATGGAATACATGTTCTCCAGTCCAGATGAGAAGTGTTCTCTCCCGAATGCCATATTAATATGTTTAACACATCAACATTTCGCCGCGCGTAACCAACTGAATACATGCTAGTATTTCAAAGTTTGTCTATTATATACTGAAATTCCTGCAATTCCAGTCCTAATATGGACATTTAATATCTATTAACAGAGTTTAAACACTGTAAATTATTTTACTTTCCAATTGAAACATGATACAGAATACAATAGATGGTGTACAATCCTTTTAAATTGGTGGTCTCTACAATCTCCTAAACTTTAAACATTTAAATTAGCCTATGTACATTCATTCATTCATTCATTCATTCATTCATTCATTCATTCATTCATTCATTCATTCATTCATTCATTCATTGCTAGGCGTTCAGTATTAAGAGGTAAGTGTTATATCTGGTCGGTTTCGTCTCAGTATAATGTGACTGCGTGGGACATCATGCTATATGTCTGCTGCATAATGCCCCAGCGCTAGACAACACTATAAACTGCCTCAATGCAGACATCGTAGCGATATGACTGAACAATTATTAAAGCTACGTTAAAATTCCTAATCACAAACATAGACTCACACTCATTCATTCATTCAATCGTTCATTTATTCATTCATTCATTGCTAACATATTTATTTTTCTTAGTAAAATTTCATACAACTGAATGGCATGCAGTTAGTACAAATTCATACTTTGTCAATTTGAAGTTGACAAATTTGTAGAGAGAGTAGGGAAGAAGGTTCCACTACCAGGTTCATGCACAAACGTCGCACCAAATTTGATAATCGTTGTGTAATTCTGGTGCTATCTTGAGGCGATCGGTATTCTATTTAAACAATGTGTTTTCTTTGTACATACTTTATTTTACATTAATTCACATATAGTATATAGTCAAGAACTGTTATACAATATCTGTTTTTTGTTACTGACTTTTTCTTAAATCTTACTCTCACATTTAAAGACATGTAACCCCAAAACACAACTAGCAGGGTATATGTCTTATATTGTGGAACTACAGAAGTATCAACATTAAATTAACATAGTCAAAATGAAACCTAGGAGTCCCTCTCTACAGTATGCTTTCATTATCGAAACATGTCATGAACATATTCAAGGCTGCATATCTGAAGCTGAAACGCATCGGTTCCGTTTGCAAGTTTCCTTTGAATTATTCTAGGGTACAAAGAACTGAGCACACATCCACTGCTTTGTAACCCTTACTGGCTACCTGCCTGTTCCATCCAGAATCAAACACAAGATGGGTTTGCAATTCTTCATTTCTCTGACTGACTCCAATCCAATAACTTCTGTGTGTGTGTGTGTGTGTGTGTGTGTGTGTGTGTGTGTGTGTGTGTGATAGATTTGGAGTTTTACGTATCTTGAACAAATTGTCAGTCTACATTTTGGCAGTTTTTGTCTAGCATTGTGGCATCATGCCACAAACGCAAAGCATCATGTCCCACCAGGTAAAATTATCCTGAACCCGGATCAACTACTCCTAAAACCAACCGTGTAATGTTAATCGCCGACCAAGGCAGCTGATATAATTGATTTATGTCTTTAGTATGACTCGACCCGGGTTTGAATCGTCGACCTCCAGCCTCCGTGGCTGAAGTTCTAGCCACTTAGGACACCTCAGCAGTCTAATTTTGTGGTTTATAGAAATTAAAGCTAGTCTCTGATATTCTCCGATTAAGTATTGAAACATTATTATTATTATCATTATTATTATTATTATTATTATTATTATTATTATTATTATTATTATTATTATTGTTGTTGTTGCTGGTATTGTAGGGTGTAACGCCATTTTTAGCACAAGATTGGTTATACATGGTGACCAGTATAAATCGTGGAGGAAGAGTCCGGGAACGGTGAGACTTTTATACTACTCAGCCTCTCGCCCCCATCCTGTGTTGTAATGTAGTGGTGGCGGTGATAACGCCTCTGCTAATGACGATGATGATAATAATGATGTTGGCAGTTGTAATACTAAGAATAATATTGATGGTTGTAGCAGTGATTGCTGTTTTTACCTTGTTTAGTTTCTTATTTTGCCGAAGTTATTCTTACTGTTATCTTTTCTATGTATATGTTATTTGGAGAGCAAAGCTTAATACCAGAAAAGGTTATCCCTTTGTTCTTCCGCTCATCTATGACCGCCTAACTATGAGCTTTTTCAGTATCCATCTGACGTTAGAATTTACAACCTTTTCTATACCTGTCCTTTGGGTTTGCATACGATATGACATTAATATTTTCTGGAAACGCCTTGTCCATAAATTATATGTACTTGGCAAATACAGTTTGCACAAAGAAATTTGCTGATGCAGCTGTCCTTGTATTAATGTTACTGAATACTAAATTCGCTGATGTTGAATACAGAAGGAAAGTATAATACTCTTATACACTACCAAGTATTTTGCAATTCTTACATAGGAACCACACGCTTTATTGAAATAAAATATATTTCACTAGCAAAACTGATTTTGATGCATTTGCTTAATTATGTTGTAGCATCCATGCATCTGTCCACTAAGTATTTACTTATTCGATGAATCCAGTCATACTTATATTATTCTGACATGCCAATAAGGTGAGTAAATGATCACATAATATCTCCAGAGATACCTTTTCTCGTTACATAACTTCTTGTTCCTAATCTCAACCCATATTAATATCTTGAGAAATATTCTTCTCTCTTGCCTAAGATGTAGTCTTAAATCTCACTCCATGTTAATGTATCGTGAGATGCTCTTCTCCCTTACATAAGATGTAGTCCTAAATCTCACTCCATGCTTATATCTCGAGAGATACTCTTACCCCTTACATAAAATATAGTCCTATATCTCACCCCATGCTAATATCTCGATGGATACTCTTCTCCTTTACATAAGATATAGTCCTAAATCTTACCTCATGTATATATATCGTGAGATACTCTTCTCACTTACATAAAATGTAATCCTAAATCTCACCCCCCCCATGTCAATTATTAACACTGGAAATTCTGCTTTGCAGTAAGACTTACCACTAGATTAGAGATTCGAACAAGTTTGGATGGTTAGTAAGTAACCTTATGTACCCTTGACCAATACATTAAAATAAAATCAATATATTGAATTATTCTTATATCTTTAGATCGTACATAAGCCTGCATATTGTATAGGTTCTTAACCACATTCCTTATGTGAGCACAGAAGCGGAAATATTGTTCTTAATCTACGCGAGCTTTCAAAATTGATTCATTGCTAATTACACTTTGATCTTCAATTTGATTGGCCAAAAATAAGTTATGGTCTATCAATGGTTAGAATTCTACACCTGATATATTTCATGTCGTATCATGGGCATGTCCTGTTGATAGAAACATCACATCAAGCCCAAAAATATTATAAAATAACCTATACTTAAAGCAGTTATAATATTTCAAAGTAATATAATCATGCAGATTTCCGAGTATGTTCATATCAAAGGGATACATCTCATAAGGCATAGAGTGGTAATGGTCATTGCAAATGGTGTTTATTGCGTTTTGAATCGTGGAATGATAATGAAAATCTTCTCTTGGTTGGTGTGGTTCTTTCATGGAATTAGTCCAAAATATCCATCTATTCGCATGAGATTCCTCTTCCAATCACGATGGTCTCATACTCTAAGACTATTTTCAGTACCGCAATGTCAATTGTAGCTTTTAATGGTCTAGTTCAGTATATATATATATATATATATATATATATATATATATATATATATATATATATATATATATATATATATACTTAAACAATATATTAGACGAGTTCCATTGCGCTATAAATATTTAATTTATTCATGATTTGAAGTCTTTCATCTATTTATAAAGGTACCTTTGCATAATACTTTATACACAATATAATCGAGAGTTTGCTTTCAGCGAACGTCTGTGAAGTCATTCATTTCAAAATTATCTGATAAAATCCCTTAGAATGAACATAAGTTGTTGCATGGAGGTGGGTTTCATGGTAGGTTATATCTTGGTTTGTTTTAGACAGTATGATTGAGATAATCTATCTATCTATCTATCCCTTAGTCTTGCCGACCGTTGGGGCACCACTGATGACCTGACAACCAGCTTCCTCCATTCCAGTCTGTTATCTGATAATCTCATTGTGTCACTCAGCTTCAGTCCTGTCCACTCTGAGATGTTATCCTCCCAGCTTTTCCTCTGTCTTCATTTCCTTCGCCCTCCCTGCACAGTATCTTGCATGATTGTCTTAGCAAGCCCTGTTGATCGTGTGACATGTCCATACCATTTCATTTTACGTTTCTTCACAATGGTCAATAGCTCTTCATAGGGCCCAATGGCTTGCCTAATTCTGTTTTCCACTTCCTCATTCGTGACATGATCTCTATATGAGATGCCAAGCAACCATCGAAAGCATCTCATTTCAACAGCATGTATCCTCCTTTCGAGATCCGCTGTGAGGGTCCATGACTCACAGGCATATAGGAATACAGATGCAACCAATGAGCGCATGAGTCTGATTTTTGAGCTGACTGAGGTGTTTCTGTCTTTCCAAACTGTCTTCAGCCTTGCCATTGCTGTTATTGTCAGATTGAGATAAGTAAAATAAATAAATAATAAAACCCAAGATTTAAATAAAAATAAGAGTGACATGCAAGAACAAAAAAAACTCAAGACTATAAAGTAAGCAAATATTGTAGTCTTTTATTTAAACTAATATCAAGAAGTAAGCTGAAATTAATAGACTTTATTAGCGGTGACATAATAATAAATGAAGGGTTGCGCAAATGACGTCATGCTAAGAAAGTTTTCTTTACAAATTTTAGCTGAAACTCAACTGCATTTTTTTTTTCAGTGTAGGAGTGTCCTATTTCAAATCGCTAAATTTTGGATGCGTTTCCTCCTAAGTTATTCGCTTACCTTTACTAAATGTAATGACCAGAGCACACTAACACTGTTTCTAAATTGTGCAAATTGCCGATCTGACGTCAAATACGTTACACTAATTAAAACCACATCCCATAAATTCTTCTCAAAATCCGCTCCATCAATTATGAACAATTCGGACAAAAAATATCATATAAGGAATCTTCAGAGTTTACACAAATGCTGCCGTAACATTTTAAGTGTGGTCGCATTTACACAGATGGAAGCAACTGCTATCAAACATACAATAAAAACCTGTTTCAACTTCTTTAGGGTTAGGTGACGTCATTGGCGACGTTATCTCGACCCCTCTTTCTTACTAATGTGTATATGTGATCATTAGATGAGTCTATGCTTTCGTGTCTTATATAACGATTGTACTAATATTAATTGTGTGTGGTCAATGAACCGGTCAATGATCATTTCACATACTACGTTTGTACTAATACAAATCGTGTGGTCATTGGATGAGAATATTTCTTTCCTATAGTATAACTATTTCACTCTTTGAATGTATGTGTCTGCACTTAAAAAACATATTTCTCTTCAAATATCAATCTGTCTTATATTTTTTACCTTCTGTCTGTTCGTCGGGCAATCATGATTTCTCCAGATACCCATTTCGACTTAAGGGGCAGGGTCCAGTTTTTATGTACAAATTTAATGTCGCATGCACCTGCCTAATATAAAAATTCATTAAAAATATAATACGCGAGTACGGTCAAAAAGGTACATATTTCTGGATAGGTATTATGTAACGCAACATAATCATATCACACACTTGACCTGACAAGTCTACTGAAGTTCTTAGAATAAAATGTTTATGTACCCCAACCCTTATTTTATACATACATTTTTCACATCCGAAGGCCATTTTTGACAGCACGTGGTGCTCACAGTGCAAACTCAAGGCCTTTTTCTAGATGAAAATTTTGAAAAACATTGTCTACTAAATAGCTTGATGCAATTCATAATAGTTGTCATCCATGCCGTTTTTTAGATATTCTACTTGCCTTGAACCCACGTGTCTACTGCTATGGGAGGCTAGCTCTTCTTCCTAGCCGACTATTGGTATTTCACAATCAACATACTGCAGAGTAACTATGGAAAGTGTACATGTCTGACATCAATTTCAAGAACAACACAAGCCTGAAACACCTAGTTCACAAATTTATCCATATCTTTAATTATTACTCAATAGTAGCTCAAAAACTCACACCATACCCTTAAGTTAAGAAATTTGCCAGGGGCCAAATTACGAAACTGGACCCTGCCACCTTAACATAGTAATCGCTATATGTTCAAGGGACACAACTCTGTTTTGTACTAGAAGTAATTGCGGTACAGGATGTCTCCCTTATTTATATATATCATAGTAACTCTAAGTTGCAAGAATTTCAAGTACTAAAGTCGTCATCATCTTAAGACTCTTCCTCTATACTCCTATGAAGGAATGATAAACTAAGTATTACACAAGTCGCACAGATATAAACGTTGGTGATATTTTTGATATCAACCACTGCAGGCAATTATAAAAGATTAAGATTATATATATATATATATATATATATATATATATATATATATATATATATATATATATATATATATATATATATACACTAGTTTTACGTGGATTGTGGGATTTCATCCCCAAAGTGGGGTTACGGGAAGGCAGTGTTCTAATGTAAATTTCAAATCGAAAGTTATATATATATATATTAGTGCCTTATCTCATAGAATAACTATGTATATGTTCAAATTCAATAAGTATACTTATTTGTTAACCCTATTCATCTTTTACTTAGCTGGCAGGTATATTAATCCCGTGGGCAGTTTTGGCCTTTGATTACTCAATGCCAAGTACTATACATAACATTCTTCCCACTAGAATGAAATGTATAAAAGTTATGCCCACAGTGCATTTATTCAAAGTTCAGACTACTGACGACGTAATATTTTGATACCTTAGATGCTCTATTATACATGCAGTCTGAAATATGCATTCCTCACGTGAACATAATTAGGTTAGGACAACGATGATTCTTTCAGCGTCTAGTAACTTCTTAGAAAGTGATACATAACACAAACAATATTATATGTTATCCATCTGACCTTCATGAACTTATGGGGATGACATAATCTTAATTCCAATAACAACCAAATCAAAATATATTTTAAAATCTAAAATTAATCAGCCAAATTTGGAATATTTTAAGGCAATTTTTTTGTGATGGCTAATTGCAACCATTCAGCAATCAGGTAGAAAACCATTTTTACATCTCAAGAAAATGCAATGGTAAAATTAAAACAAAGAATTTAAGGAAATATTTATCATTACATAATCTACAAATTAGTTTTGGTCTCAATGAAATGCAAGTGAGATACATAATGTTGACATCTTCCAACAAACACATTATTTAATTTTCATTAAACGTTTCATCTGATGTATTCTAGTAAATACTTATTATTGCCGCCATATCAATTATTTATCTTTTTTAAAACAAATTGGGGGGGAGGGGGGGCTGTGCCCGAGTGACCGCCATGTATAGCCGATCGTGTGCTTAAAATTGGCGTTAAACCTAACAAAACATTTTTTGGGGGATGAAGTTGAGGGCGGGGTACGCACCATATATATGGTTGAATAGATACATCTTCCACCTACTTTGCCTCCCAAAATATAAAACTGTTTTATTATGTGTGTTTCTATCTCCCGTAGTTGTGTATATCTGTACTTTTTATAAAAAGAATTTCGCACGAAAGTTTGTTTGTGAGAACTGTGTGGGGTATTTATGCCCCAGTGCTATCTAAATGTGTGTGGGCCCCGATTGCCTAGTGGTCTAAAGCGCTCTCCGTTACGTATCACTGTCATCTCACCTCTGTCTGCGTGGGTTCGAGTCTAAGATTCGGCTGATGTAGTTATGTGAGAAAGCTTGTCAGTAGCTTCTCGTTGGTCATTTCTGGGTTTTTTCCCGGGTTCTTCCCAAAACCAATAATACTGGCTGTCATGTATATCCTATCATGTGCTGAAATAGGGCGTTAAACCCTATAACGACAACAACAATCTAAAGGGTAATTCTTGTGATCTAGGTTTGATTGCTAGTTAAGGCCATCTACCTTTGTTTTTAATAGTGACCTTTGACAAGGGTCTTCTATCTCGTATATGTGTTATTTATATGCCATATAAGGTATGTGTGCTACGTATTTGTGTGCAAGGACGGCATCCCCGTTTGTCCTGTCATAATATTATATAAGGCGTGTTTACATGGTCCAGCTTGATTTTAGTTATTTGCCAATTTTGAATTTGGCTGAGATATGATGTGTTGTATAAAAGTTAAAATAAATGCTACGTGTTTTATGTGCATGATCATGTGTGTCGTTTCTCATATATTATTAGCATTGACATGCAAGGTGGGCTCATCTAGCAGCAGAGAGGGTGAACAGACCAAGTTTTCAAGCAGAAATAAGGCTTCTATGACCAAGTTTTCAGAGGAAGTAAAAGGACCAGGTTTACAAGTAAAAATAAGGCTTCTATGACCAAGTTTTCAGAGACGGTGAACAGACCAAGTTTTCAAGTAAAAATAAGGCTTCTACGGAAACCAAAACTATTTCACAAAAAGGCTGCTATTCTACAGAGACTAAAAATAATCATAAAAATCATCGATGATGTGTTCGGTGGACCGTGGTTAACAATCAGGTTTCTCATGTTAAAAAAAAACGACGCAGACATCTTCGATGCTGTCGTTGTCGCGCAACCTCGTTGCTGTTATGATTTATCATTGTTAATTGAATACTTTTTACGATGAAAATAATTTATGATTTCACAAATAGACTAATTTGTAAAACCTCATTTTGTAGATCAGTCAGATTATTGGATTGATCAGTTAGTTTAAAATTAATTCTCGTTAAAGAATTATTATGACATCGCATATAGACTGGATTAACCGGATTCTCAGTAATTAGGAATCCTGGAAGACTTGTTGGTGCAAATGAATATAAAATATATCCCTGCTGAGCTTGATTTGATTGTTCAAGATTTATTTGATAGCTTCCTTCGATGGCGTCACATTCTAAATTTAATGGAATCACCGAGGATATATTTACATTTTGAGGAGCGATATGTCTACCGCCACCGTCCGGGTCATTATTATGTTTGAAGATTGTTATTTGTTGTCGTGATAATTCCTTCCAATCATCGTGGATTTTTTTGAATTCAATATCGATGGCATCATTGATAGATTTTTTTAATTCATCGATATTATACTCAGGAAATTTATATGTTGGAATATCTTCTACGCGTATATTACGTGTATTTGCGAATTTTACTCTATCTTCTACTCTATCCTCTTCGGCATTTAATACTCCTTGAATAAGTCGTGTGTGAAATATTTCTATATCGTATATAATTTGATTTAATATTTCAATGCATTTCACCGCTTGGGATAAATTCTGAAAACTCTGCCGTAATTTATCTAAATGATTCTTATGTTCTTGTTTAAAATTATTAAAATTTTTCGAGACAATAGGGAGATGAATACCGGTCACCCCCCCCCCCCCATCCTCCATAATCCTTCCAAACCACCAATTTCTATTTTTGTACTCAACAGGCCTAGTTAAAATTTTCTTATAATACTTGCTGTATATTTCAGGGTCAAAATTATGATATGATCTATTGGTTGTGATATAATCGGATTTTTTTGGTTCAGTTGGTATATCAACAATTTCTCGTCTAGGTAGTATTTCAGGCCAACCTAACACGGACTTAATAGAACTCTGATAAATATCTACGATATATCCGGGAGAATTTATCTCGATCGCAGATGATAGCGTCGGCTCGTGAACCGTTATAGCGATTTTCAATTCTTTTCCAGTAATAAATTTAATTCTTCGTTGTAATTCGTTATTGATTTGTTCAATTTGATATGATCCTGTTGGTAACGAAACAACGTTCCAGTCTGGGGTTCCGTCTAGTTTATTTTTCCACGCAAATACTAGAGAATTATTTGATTGTTAACCACCGAAAGGTTTCGATCTGATATTAGGCCAACTATGATATACTCGTAGTTTTGCCAGTGCTATCTCCTTCACGGGAATCGTAGTCGGGAAATTCACGCTGAATTCAGGATGCTTTGAAGTTATTGATATCATACTTATTTTCACCGGCGTGGTATTTTCTACTATTTGTTGAAGCAGTTCTAGTGACATTATTATTATTATTATTATTATTATTATTATTATTATTATTATTATTATCCTGCTCTAATTTTAACATCGTTGACTTGTATAACTGAGCCATAGCTGAAAACTCGCTATCTGATATTGTTGTATCATCCAACGACGATGATATCATCGAGGATAATTGCGAGTATGCGACAGATGCAACATGAAATTTAATTACATAATCGTGCATTTTACTCTGGCTACACGATGATGATTTTTTTGTTATTCCGGTTAATATACCCGCGATTGTAGCCACCGCAGAAATGCAAATTGGTACTACGACCGGAGCAATCATTGTAACAGATGCGAGTATTATTCCGGTTCCGGTTATTACCCCAGACACCGAGTACACGGTTACATCAACTGCGGTGATTCTTCGTCGGTATTTTTTTAATTTTGTTTGATACTCCTCAGTGAGCGTGCTGAGTTTAGTTTGAAATTCTCTGACCTGATCCTAGCGATACTGTTGTGATGTTGTAATTTTATTTTAAAAACGCTAGTGTTTTCAATTACGATTTCAGTTTAATTGTTTACTTAAATCCGCTACGAATTCCACGTGCCACGTTACTGAAACCCTGGCTAAATTTCTATCAGTGGATGTTATCGTGAACTGTTCAGATATATCCTTGTCGATGATCGTTGAAATTACATTGTTGACTCCAGATGAACTACTCGATGATATATTGAATTGAGTCGGCGATACTATTGTTAATCGATAAATACCCTTGACGGCTGCAGGGACATGTAAGATTTTGTTTGTAGGATTCCATGCAAATGATCGGTGTTGAATCGTGTATACAATATTGTTGGTTTTCTCATGAGGAATTTTTGTTTTTTCAATGACGCTTATCATCCTCGTTGCATCCACTTTCATTGCTTCGATGAAGTTTTTCATCTCATTGATGGATTTCTTAATATCAGGTACTTTTATGTCTATTTTATCGAATGTGGTTCCAAGAAATTTATCTACGAGGTTTCTACGAAGAATTGAAAACTGTTTTATATGCTCTTCATATCGGGATTGAAGTGTTGCAAATTCCAACATAGAATCTTTTATCGTTGTGAGATTCGGTGTGGTCACACGTGGAACGCCAAAGAAGTTGTTTACAAGAGTTTCGATGTTGTCAATGATATTTTTTTGAAGTTGATTAAATTTAATTATATGATCATCATATTTATGGTTGAATGTTTTTAATGAATTCGTAACAGATACGTGATTGTTATCGAGTGATAGTATTTTATCTGTAATTGTTGAAATAATTACACCTGGTTTGAGTTTACCCTGATCGGGAAATAACGCCATAGTATTCTCTGTTGCGTCTCGTCGTTTAACTAAAATATCATCAAGAGAAACATTACTAGTTTTCAATTTACCCTGACGATCTTGAAATACAACTATTTCACCGGGATCAACACTTGCTAAGTTCAACGTTTCAGCTATTTCATCTTCGATGATTTTTTTTACATATTTGATTTCAACGCCATCAGGTTCGGGTTTCTTCAGCGCTGATAAAGGTCGTCCCCAAATATCAATCATGTTATTGTAAAAATCCTTTCTCCGTCTAAATCCGAGGGGATTTCCAGCGACCGCTAGTATATTCATTCACGACTACATCGGGTGGTTTCCCCTGATTGGATGAAATAGCATCAAGAACATATTTAATACTTCATTGCCATATATCGGTGGGTCAATCATCATTTGTGTTGGTAACGTAGAATACCAGCGAGGAGCTTTTAATATTTGTTTATATAACGCATAAATTCCTTCGGAGGCGCTAATCCATATGAGTCAAAATAAATAATCCCACGTGGATCAATCGCGTATGCAACCCAGAGTGTTCCAGGTCCGGTATTCAACGTCATTGGGTTGTGCCGTTAACTCATCTTTCATAAAAACACCTCTGAAGTTTTTTATTGCTAGTTTACTAGCAGCTTCAATTAAATCGAAATTAGACATGGGAACTAGTAAACCGTTCCTGGGATTCTCAAGCCGCTTCCTTTGTACCACGTGTGTGGAGTTCCTGGTAGTCTTAGACCCTTTCCCTTTTTTATATCCCTTCCCGGTTGCTTTCTTTAGTGCCATTCCTGCCGCGGTACCAACGTACCCTAACGCTGCCGCTTTAGCTACCGCTGGGGCCGCTGCCGCATTCAGCGCTGGAATCGCAGCCAACAGCGGGAATATACCACCGGTTTTTATCATGTTTTTAATCGCAGCTGCAGAGAGTGTGATCTGAACACCTTTTTTTGCTACAAGTGCGTCATTGAAATGTTTCACTTGACGAGTTGTCAGCGACAATTTATTTGCCCCGCCATTCATTTGATTAGGTGTCAGCGTTATTGTGGTTCCACATCGCTTAGCTGCTTCGGATTGTAATTTCTTTAACTGACCAGGTGTCAACGTAACATTGATATTACTATACGACATTATACAAATACAGATTGATCTAATTGTTACATATTTTCCACTGGTGCATCAATGATTCTCATTCGTCCACCAACATCTTCATATAGCATTGATTTATCACTGAGAATGACAGCAACTGCTCTATATTCAAGGATAGCACCACGAAGTACACTAGCTCTAAAATGTATATCAACGACGGATTGTCTTGTTAAATCAAGATGTTCCAGTGAAAAGTAATAAATCGGGTATAGATTTTTAAAATCCAACTGAAATTTTTGTAGACCGGTATCAACATTTTGATCGCGTCCCATATACGACAACACTCGATGATAAACTCGTGCAATATGGTTTCGACCGTAATTAAGTTGTGTATCCTCGGATGGTTCCTGCTGTCCGTTTATTCTTAGCGAGACGTCAATGACACTTAATCGATCAAATATCATATGGCTGAAGAGTTGATTACCAGTTCTCGCCGTATCCTGTAACGCAATAAATATATGACGCGGAGCTGAAACACCTTGTGACGATGCCAGGTTCCACGTAAATGTACCGTTAACAGTTGATTATATAATATCTGTACTCGTTGTCAGCCAACTCAGTAATGATTTTCCTCCTTGATCCATAAATGATAGTAACCGCGATTCTGTTTCCATTGACGGAGTCAGCACTAGCATCCACAGTGATAGTTTTGTTAAAATTACTTTACCGGCATCAGCATTTGGATTTTCAGCATCTGCTGGAATCCTCCAAATTGCATCATTGTCAGTACCTTTTCGCACAACCGCTATAATATGCTTCGCTCCATAGATAACTTTTCGGATAGTTCTACAGAATCCAAATATATGATGTAGTGGAATCGGTCATAAAAATGATCTGCGCGCTCCCTCCAACATTGACATACGTGTTGCAGCTCCTAGATTGAAATTATCATCATTGTTTATAATCATATCTTCGATACCAGCAGGGGCGGGAGGAGCAGCACGATCATTTGGTCGTCTTACAACAAATGGATTTCTTCCAGCGGTATTTTTATTATCTTTTGCAAACATCATAGAAGGACCGGCCGATCTTGTATAATCATCGGAATATCTTGCTAGCCCTATTATTATTGTTACTACATCAACATCACGTTCTATCGACTCAATTTCCTTACCATCAATGAGATATCTTGCACTCTCAAATAACGCCATGATACCATTATTGACAAAACCGACTTGAGTATCAGCTGGATACGGCGCTGGTACCGCAGGAGTATCAGCTGTTACAAGTTCACCTTCGACTTCGATAAAAGCTTCACACGGTAGAAAGTATTTACTGGTATCATGAACTTGAAGTTCAATTCGCGATCGAAGATCAGGTTGTACTGCGTGATAGGAATAAAATTGATAATCACGTACAGAATCATCCTTGAGCACTGGGGCGTCCATATCAAATGCTGTATCAGGTACTCGTTTGAACATTTTTTATTATATATCTGCCTTTCTAAATTGTAGGTGAAAATCTAAAGATTTTCCATTTCCATTTTTCACCGACGTCGTCGTTGTCTTAAGTTACTCCCTGCTATCATATTTGCGGTTATATTATCCTGATCGTATTGATTTGACTCTATCAACAAAGTTGCCAATGATGCTAGTTTTTAATCTACTGCGTTATTTATTATTTTACTAACACTTGCAGGCGTCACTGCCGTAGATGGTAAAGGTGATGGCTGTGAAGTCATTTGTGGTTTTGAAAATCCTTTGGATTTTCTCCGTCGAACTAACGATGTTATTTTATCTTTCGCGAATGAAAATGCCTTCCCGGCAAGATCACCAACAGCGCTAATACCCTTATCTTTGATAACATAAATGGCTTTCATTGATAGTTGTTTTGCTATCGGAGTCACTTTTGGAGCCATTTTTCTAAATAATCCTAAAATGGTATCACCGAGACCATCTCCATAGTATGCTCGGTATTCTGGCAATTGTGAGTTTACCACGTAGACGTTAGTTGGTTTATCATGGTTGTAGTGTATGATCATCTTATAAAAAACACTAGCGTTGAATTGCTCTAAAATTCCAATGAAATTACAAAGCAATTTCCAATTCTATTTCTATTATTGAAATCCGTAGGAAACTCAACAATTAGTCGCTGTGATAGCCATGATGGTGTTACACTAACTCCTCAATGAAATCTCGATATGTTGCAATATCCATGATACCACGTTGAAATAACCGCATGCAGATATCAGCCGCTTCATTAATTATTTCCGGTGAGTTATTTCCAGCCCGTTTTCCTCCAATGAGAACTTCTAATCGTGCTTTATCACTAAGAACATTACCAGGACAACTAACTAAACCACTACCTGTTTTTTTAGTGATACCGGTTGCACCTTCAGCTTGGGTGGGTTGGGGTATAAAGGGTGTAATTGGTGTCGGTGGATTTTCTATTTGAGATATCAACTTTTCAAGTTTCTTAAATTCTGTATCATTATGTGGTAGTGTAGACTTTTAATTCTTGCCAAATATAATTTTTTTTTCTCCATTCATCCTTAGCAGTTATAGTGTCTTCATATCCTTCGTTCATATAGTGTTCTCTTTGACTCTTTGGAAAAGAATTGATGATAAATTGAGCAAATTGTCTATCAGTCATAGATTCTTTCTTAATACTATTTATCACATCGCTTTTAAAATATTTTTTTCGGATTAAGATCTCTTCGTGCTGTTTTACTTTTTTGGTGTTGTTGTTCAAATGGTTTAGGTGGTGATGAAAATGGAAAATCAAAAGGATTTTCAACTACGGATTTTCCACTAGCAAGTTCTTCTTGTTGTTCTTCTTCTTCTCGTTGTTTTTGTTGTCGTTGTTTTTCTTCTTGTTGTCCTATAGCAGTTATTATATCACCAGGAAGTGTTTGTAAAGATTTTTTTGTTTGTTTAGATCTTTTTGCTATCTTTGTTATCACTGGGAGAAAAGTCTCTTCTTGTTTTTTTCCTTGTTCAGAGATTGCTGACACTACCTGTTTCGTTGTCGTAGTTATAGGTGAAAAAAGTTGTTCAGATTTTTCTGTAAAATCAGTCTGTAAACTCTGTCGTTGTTGTAATTTTCCACGTAGCGAGTCACGAACTGGAAGAAGTTTATTAATAGCATCCAATCTTTCTCTTGCCGATCTCGTGGTTAATGCTTCATTGGTCATTATTGAAACAACAGCGCTATCTTCTAATGGGAAATCTTTGACAAAAATATATATTTACTATATTTATACAACTCTTTGGTATGCCATTCATCGTTATGAATGGGGGTATTAGAGCGCGCAGCCAGTCGCTATTGCTTGACTAAAACTACCTAGGCAATACTTGTATTGATCGCGCGCATTCACCATTATGAATGGGCTCATTCACCGTTACCTGTACCGCCGCGTACATGTTGAACATTGAAATATACAACAGAGGCTCTCTAAGGGATATTCTCATTTTGGTCAATTAGATTTTTTATTTCTTTGACCCTGGAATTAATTAATTTTTTAAGTTCATATTCTAGCCCTAAATCCTTTCTAACACGTTCTACGAAAGTACGTAATGGTACAAACACACCAACATCTTCACAATAAACTAAACTATCACGGATAGAATTCTGAATTCGCTTTATTAATGAATATTTTTTCGAAAGTGTGTATTTGTTATTAATTGTCACAAAGTTAATATCTTCAAAGTCGGACATAATTTGATCAGAATTCAAACCCTCCGATAGTTGAACACCCTTTCTTTCAAATTTGATATTTCAAATAAAATCTGGTTAATAGTTTCAGAATTCATTTTATATATAATTATATATTTTTAATTACAAAAAAGGATTATCAGTCATCATTAAGCACAAATAACTAAAAGTTTCCACTTACCTGTAGCTTGAATCTACTGGAATACACACAGTTGTAAAATTTCACTGTCTTTATAGCTACGATACGCCCACATGCAAAATTCCCCAGGACAACTAACTAAACCACTACCTGTTTTTTTAGTGATAAATTTATCAGACCCTCGAACAAGATATCGTGTCGGACTTGATAAAATATTCAATTAACAATGATAAATCATAACAGCAACGAGGGTGCGCGACAACGACAACATGTCTGCGTCGTTTTATTTTACCATGAGAAACCTGAATGTTAACCATGTTCCACCGACCACATCATCGATGATTTTTATGATTATTTTTAGTCTCTGTAGAATAGCGGCCTTTTTGTGAAATAGTTTCGGTTTCCGTAGAAGCCTTATTTTTACTTGAAAACTTGGTCTGTTCACCGTCTCTGAAAACTTGGTCATAGAAGCCTTATTTCTGCTTGAAAACTTGGTCTGTTCACCCTCTCTGCTGCTCATCTTGAATAAGGAGCCCCATTTGCTTTATTAAAATATAATTCTCTTATCAGAAGCTTATGCCTTTCCCTATTTTGATTATTTTCGCCAAAGATAAACGTTTCATATGGGTTTTTTTAAAAAGAAAAAGAACAAAACAGAAAAAATAGGTAGGCGAAACTTAAAGGGTAATTTTCTATTATAGAAGGGTAGTTTGAGAATATTAGTTAGAATCTTTTTCCCGTTTTTATGTATTTTCTGTCCATGTTTTTCTGGGACTCTTTCTCAGACCTGTTCACTTTGCGTAGCGCCTTGTGACATAGCCCCGGGTTGTCATTATAGCACGAACAAGAAAGGGGTGGGATTGTTTATGAATGATTCCTGGTGGTCGGGAAATTTCGAGACACCGGAGAGGTTTGCTTAACCCTGTATCTTCTGTTTTGTTTCTGTCCATTAGGTGAGAGATAAGGTAAAAGATCCAGCCCGCACTTGACGGTACACTTCCCTATGTAGGAGATAAACCGGATCTCCCCACCCATCCCCCGTGCCCCATTAGAGATTAACGATACAAGATACACGAATATATTAACGCAGAGTAACCATATGGAATGGGGATCTAACATAGATTAATTACCAGAAGATGTTACCAGAAGATAGTAAAAAATCTAACTGACATTAGTGCTGTGTAACCATATACAATGGAACCGCTCATTCTCAATACAGCTGTAAGCAATATAACATCGAGTAGTGCTGTATGCTTACCAAATAATTTTTTTTTCCATTCTGTATCAGTCCAAAATGAATGTGACTGACAAATATAAACATGTAAAACCAAATTCAAATACATAGAGAAATTGTGGAGTGGAGAAAATGTTTTTGACACAGAGTCACCACAATGTTTATTAGACAGAACACAAAAAAAGTGTTTCAAGTTTCATAATAAAGAAATAAATAGATTGGTTGGTCATAATAAGATTTTATAAACCTGCTTATCTCACGCGCTTTACCAAAAGTGAATTATGATTCACTGTATTCTCTTTTGAGAATAAATTCTCAGTATCATTCAACAACTCAATGATTTATGACAGTTTGATACACATATACTATCTTTATATAATTAAATTAAATGTAAAACAATAATGAAGATAATTGTGATGATAACAAAACATTGGTGACATATTGACAACAGGTTCAGTGCCATAAGCTAAAAAATTCACTTGGCCTTGTGATACAAACATAATTAAAATCTATCATAAAAATATACATAAAGTCTGTTATAGAAAATACCTAAAGTTTATTATATAAATAAAATATGTTCTATTATATAACCATTTCCACTGACTATTATGTAAATGTACATAATAATCTATTATACAAATATACATATTTTCTACTATGATACCGACAGCCTATTATATATATATATATATATATATATATATATATATATATATATATATATATATATATATATATATATATATATATACATATATATATATATATATATATATATATATATATATATATATATATATATATATATATATATATATATATATACACATTACCAACTGGACTTTACGAAGATCATTACAAATACGTAAACTTCTATTCTATATTGTTACAATCTTTTGTAACATTATTTCAAATTATTTATCTATGAAGTCATGTGGCACAGGGAAACCTAATTTGAGTGAATTCACACCCTTAAAACCCCTTTACTACAGTAACACAGAGACCAATTTAATTTAATGTTATTTGTTGCAAACATGAAACGTGACCTACTTATTTGTAACACTGGTTATATGTATTGAGCATTGTAAAGTACTGACATACTTTGAATAAGCAAGTTCATCTTTTGTCTCTCATTTTTCATATGAGGTGCATCTTGTACACGCATACACCGTCTTTTTAAACTTGCCTAATGTCTATGTTATTTTCAATGTCAGGAATTGAGCAGCATGACAGAGATGTGTTTCAGTTTAATAACATTAGTTCACACACTGTGTTACCAGATAAATTGCCTCCCTTACTGTCTGCCACACATTTATCTTTTCTTGTATATATTTGACCTTATTCATTTAATTCGCGAAAGAGTTCTGGTCAGTGTATATAATTTATGCATGCAGTTCATCGTTCAAATTTTGTTACGTACTTAGTATGCACATTTTACAGTTATCTTACAAGAGAATCAGCATGGCCTCTTTTACATCTGTTATTCACTACATTCTGTGATTTAGTACATAGTACTCTTTTTGCTGTGATATATCATTGGTATCACCAGGCACTAACACTACAAGATAATGTACCTATGCAAAATAATGACATTGACATGTTACCAGAAATGATGGTTTGGGAAAGTATAATGAAAGTATGAAGGTGTCTTATAACTGTTGCTCTATATCATGGCTCTCGATCATCGGTAAATGCAATTCATGCCTAGGTTGCATTGTACTTAGAACTGCCCAAAGTTTGGAAACTGAGAAGCATTTCCCGTAATCCAACTGGCATAAAAAACATCTGTGAACAGGTAACCATTCTTACGTGTATACGAATATGGGGAGAAAACTCAGGAAAGCATATTTGTAATACGGTCGCTTTATAGCATCGATAATTAGCCATCAACACATAATTACTTATAACAAATATGGACACAAAAAGTGAAACGCAAATGGTAACCGCAAGTGTTTGATTTATTGGGGATCTTAGCTTGCAGAAAAGACATCTATCCATTATGTATCCGTTTATCTATTGAGGTCCGGGATGTAATAAAACTCAAGATGAATAATACATAGCGAAAGGCGGAATCAAATAATGAAGTAAATTATGAATCATTGTTCATTGCACTCTCTGCTGCTTTACAGCATGTCTGTTTCCAAAACGTTCTCGCATTGTATTGGACCCAGGACATCTTAAAAGTCATGATTTTCTTTATCGTTCGGTGCTGTCCCCTAATCATTAGAGTTCTTACGACAAGAAATCCGTTGCTGACGGCACACAATTCTCTAAGTTCTTTGAGTCGGTCTCCACACATTTCGTCATCTTGGAAGGAAACCTTATTGGTCAGGAAGTCTAGAAGATGTAACACAGTGTGATGGTGCTGTCCACCTCCTCTCTAGTCAGGGAAGAGGAGTTGCAATATATTTGCCGTCGAAGGAGTTTGGCGTTATTAATATATTCAGCTTTCAGATGCACACATGCAATTTAGATAGTACATCATTTTTTTTCTTTTGGATGTTCAAAACCACAGACCGAAATTTAATTTCTATGAAGACGTTCTCCATTTGTCCCAAAACTTTCATAGTGTGTATACGGTTCTCTTAAAGCTTGTAATTTGACAATCAGGCAGGTACTTCTAATACTGTAGTGTCTGAGGCTTAGCCAAGAACTCTTGTGCGGACTCCATGTGTTATGACATTCTGCTTTTAAGAAAATCTAAAGAGAGATTTTAGTGTCAACGTTTTTGGTGTCCGACATAAAGTTTGTTTATTCACTGCATTATGTATATATACTTTCGTTATTACTAACTAGGTCAAGACAAGTACACAATCGTGTTTTTATACTTGCACATAAATAATATTAGAATTAGACGTTGACATTAATCCATTTCCTGCAATGTAGGGGGGGGGGAGTAATTTACTTTTCCATTGTTGGTGGAGACTATGCTTTTATTCGAACCAGAACATGTTGACAGAAAGAGTTGTGAACTTCGCATAGACAATTTAAGAATGTATTGTTATACTGAATGTGAGTGTCACTTATTTGTAAATGACTTATAGACATACAAAAGGAGCTGACAAGTAATATTGAACCAACGTAGATCTTAAATGTCATGATTTTCTTTACCATTCAGGTCTGTCCCCCAATCATTATTGTTTTTGAGACAATAAATAGTTTGCTGATAGCAAACAATTCGTAACATTGTTGCCTCTGTCTCCACACATTTCTTCATCTTTAGGAAAGACCTTTTTGGTAAGGGCGTCAGGAAAAAAAGATGTAACAGTGTTATGAGGGTGTCCACCTCGCTAGTCAGGGAAGATTAGTTGCTATAGTCTTGCAGTTGATGGAAGCTGGTGTTATCACCATCGTCAGCCTCCAGAGCTGGACACAGAACAATTCAGATAGTACATCAGTTTTGCGTTTTGGATTTTCAGAGACACTGAGATTTCATTTTTTTTCTTCAAATATATTTCAGTTTGCCACACAAAATTCTATAGTGTATGTACTCTTTGTGCTTGTAATTTGACAGTCACTGTAATGTGAGATGTTTAATCGATTAAAGTAAAAAATGAAGTAGTGATAGAGAGATGCAAAGCTCCGAGACCCCAATTAGCGGTGCCGACAGTTAAATTAATGAATGCACAAAATGTGAAATTCAAATAACAACAATTAAATATAAATCAATAACAGTCATCTCTCAAATAAAATTCAACTAAAACCCTTTGACTCGAGCAAGTGACAGCATATTTCATTCTTTGAATTAGTGTGCTAAATTTTCCACCTCTTGAGCTTTATGATTCTTCGTTCTATTTTCCTTTGTCTCCCTCCGTTATTCCATCGAACTTCTCACTCCGTTCTTTATTCTCTTTTGTCTCAAAGAGACTCGGACCTCTGCACTGGGATAATTCCCTCTGGTCCCTTAAAGCTTATACATACAAGGACATTAGTATAGCATATTCCCTTAGCTATGTAAACTCACACTAACATTAAAATCATCAGATAGACCATTACCGTGTTTGGTCACGCATTCATGCCCATCGAAATACACGTTCTCCCTGATAACACGGTATATATATATATATATATATATATATATATATATATATATATATATATATTCTCAATCTCTTTGTACAGAACAATATCATATTATCAGACGCATTTCTGTACATTGTACTTCTACAAAGTGTACACAGATATGCACATATCCAAGCGCTAACATATCCTTACACATGATATTCCTTCAAAGTATACAAAAAATCCCTATAATTAATGTTGCACACCGCATTGCCAAATATATAATATCAAATGAAAAGATGCAGGAGGTTACTGCGACATTACCCAGTAGCGAAATACAATATTATTTCTTTACATAAACATTGCAACATATCTCAAATTATGCATGTAAATCAACCACTACACATGAAAGAAACTACAAAGAGTAATTCTACGTACTAAAGTATACAGACTGCAATAATTAAAGCACACTTACTTTGCAGCAATATTTTACAACAATCGTGTAAATAGTTACTGACCTGTACTGAAGCTACTTGTTATTCTCAGAATAAACAATTTTCCCGCCAATATCAAATGATGTCGGAGTAGCTTATTTTTCCTTAATCCGCACGATGGTTTTAGCCTATTCACGTTTTAGTTCTCACGATAATAAATTTTAAACTTAATATTATAATGTTTGGCTGCGCCTTGCTCAATTCCGATTGGATGTCGGTTCATATGATAATCAGACATATCCTCCTCCCAACAGTCTATCAGGCTGGCTTACGACCCTCCTTAATGTTCCCTTGTTCCGAACAAATATTCCACCACTTACCTGTGAACAATGTTACGTAACTGGCTTTGGCCAAAAAAAGTACACGTCACTAGTTTTATGGCTATGTCAATTAACTCGCGTGACCCCTGTTGTTCGCCAAATTGACCTTCATATATTTTGAAGGCGCGAAATTATAACCTCAGGGTATAACATATACATATTGAAATTTTGTTAATTCTTACACCGTGACACTAACTAGGTCATAATGGGTAAACAATTGAGTTTTATACTAGCACATATATATTATAAGAACTTGACCAGGTCACTAATTCTCTTTTTGCGTTGTGTTAACGATTAATGGAATGTACGTAATATGGTATGCTTGTAACTTTCATTATGACCATTCCATCGAAAGGATTATTTATGTCATAAAAGATTAATTTGACCAACGTTTTGTCTTCTCTACCCACAATGACAGCTTAGAACTTACGTGGGCGTAGTTTGTTGTCCCCTTCCAATTGTGAGCGCATGTCATCCAGTCATGTTAGGTAGAGTCTCGTCCTGATCGAAATGCCGCAAAGTGAGCCAGTGGGAGAAACAACCTATGATCGTACTACCATGCAGAGAATGTGGTGAAAAATAACGTCCAGCATAATGTACTCATACAGGCAAATGTATGGCAGGAATCGACTTTCAGAATGCATGTTTTGGATTTTGTTGTAAATCCGCTTTTTTTTTTAGTTGTGCTTCTAACTGTGTGATTTTCTATTCCGACATCATAGTAAAATAAAAATCATCTGCACTGATTATGTTATCCTTCATTGCTACCGAGCACAATTTGCAGATCGTTTCGAGCCTCCTGTGCCGCTGCAAGTAATCTGTAACTGACATGAACTCGGGAATATAGTATCATGTAAACGGATTTGTCCGCACCACCAAAACCATTTTATAGTATCGATTTAGCTCAGACAACAATTCCGTTTGAAGGACCTACAATTGTTGATGTTGTTATGATTCTAATCACACCAAGTTCTGCTATTAATAATACAGTCGCTTTTCTGACCTGCACGACAGACAGTACGCGCACACACTTGAAATAAGTTATAGTTTTTGTTCTGTTGCAAATATCTTAGTTACACAAAACTCAGCCTCTAAAATGGTAAAATCTCCGATGATTGGGTCCTCTTTTGGTATGGCATCTTTTTCATTAAAAGACACGCAGATTACGCCAGAACCATTGACATCTAACGATCGTCTTTGCCCAGTAACTGTAACCTGAACAAGTTTGTAGTGACCTTGCTTATTATCAGTTAAGTCAATGTTGGTTGAAAGTATTTGTTTTGTAAAGGTAACCTGGGATGCACCGGTGATGACACTTCACCGTGGTAGAAACAAACCAGGAGTGTTTTGGGCAACCAATAAACAATCGTATGTTTGGGTTTGGTTTGGTTTGGTTTCTTTTCGCTTGATTTCGTTTTGGTTTTTTTTTGTTGGATTTTGTGGAGATGACTGTAAACGTCCAAGTTTTGACAGCACAACAAAAAGGTCTGCTTCAATACGTATGTGCATTGAATATATATCCTAGATCTATAGAATGCCCGTTGCATGAATCCTACTAACTAAACTGGAGCAAGAGATTCAAAACCGTCGTAGAAGGACTGCAATAATAAAAGCCAAGAAACAGCTTAGGATTGGCACCAACCGGCTCTGTCTGATATGGGAAACAATGAATGGACAAAACTCTGCAAACAAAACCATCTATTCTAAATATACATTGAACAAGTATGTTTTAGTACAAAAGGAAACGTGATACACCCCATAGTAGAAAAGAAGTAGACTCGTTGGAAGATCATATTGGTGAATTGCAAACCTATTAGGCGGAACCAGAACAACGAATGGAAGACGTGCCAGACCTGTCGGAGGGTCGTTTGTTTCAGTAGGTAAATTATGTGATGGAGCAGAAACAGTTATAAACGGTTTGCCAACCCTGAAGAGCATATGGCAGACAAAGGTGAATGCAAGGAAGGCGCCAAAAGCTACAGTGTGGCCAAGCTGTAAAATTATATAGCTCATCAAAAACATGTCGAAGACGAGGTATATATTAGCTGGATAATAGTGTGACTAAGCTGGAAACTACTGTGGATGCCCCAGAGGAAAATCAGTTGGTTGTGTCAAACATAATGATGATAGACTGTAATTAGAATTTTGAAAGTTGCGTCTCTTACTTACTGAACTCGTCCACGTTGTTAACTGTATCATCTATACTTTCAAATGGATGAAACTCGTTCATGCGTCTCTGGAAATAAGCATGCCATTTGTATATTGAATAGACTAATTAATGCTGGTAATGTTTAGTCTATTACCACACCAGTATCAATTCCCATAGCTTCCTGTTTCCGTCCATACTTGTGCGTTTTGTTGATTCTGTCGAAATCTTATAAGGCTTTGCTCTACATCTTTCTATCGAGTCATCAGCAATATTTAATTTTTGTACATTAAAACTGAATTTAATTATTTGATAAATATAACTAATGCGTTCACCAATAAGATCTATTTAATTGAATCGCAGGGCAAGGGTAATGTACTATTCTATTTCTATTGAAATTCTGAAGTTTATGATTTACATCAGACAAAATGCATGGGTGGGTTTAGCACATTTACAAATCCGTGAAAATAGCTTTCTTGAGCAAACATAATAAGCATCATTTAACTTTTTGTACACATTCTGATATTATTCATTGCTATTTTCTTTTCTTCACTATAGTACCAATTCATTCGTTATAATGTTACTCAATTGTTTAATGTTTGCTATATAGTATTTCGTTTTTCCGTTTCTCCATTAGTTATTCTTTGTTGGGTTTTACAGTGTTTTATTTCAAATGTTTATTATATTATTTACTGCCGTAGATTAGTTAAAAATGCAATAAAGTCACTTATTGTACAGTTCAGTCTCCTACGATCTTACATTCTTTATTCAGTCAAATGAAATGGTTCAAATTTCACTGATGCATATGTGATGATACACTGCATATATGTATGCATCAATGAATGTATGCATGAATGGCTGGATGGGTTGAAAACGATTTAATAAGTTACAAGTATTTAAATCACTGTTGATATTTTACACATATAACTATTGTCAAACGTAAGTGTGCATAGATACATTAATGCGCCCCTACTTACTTGCCTACCTACCTACCTACATGTTTGCATGCATATATACTTCCCTACCTACTTGACTACCTATTAAGCGTATTAATCAGAACTTGTTTGATACTTGTTTCTCAATTTAATTTAACCAGTCTTTGATTACTTTCGTGTAGTGAAATCGAATTGCAAGATAAATATGGTTGTACATTTGTACACCCTTTTAGTCGTTGCAGCCCTTCGGTTGATTGCTCATTTCTAAATCTATGATCTATCACAAATGGAACCCGCCGTGTACACTTTTAAAAAGTCTCTGGAAAACAACTTTCTTTCACAATGCCAAAAGAGCTGTGTCAGCAAATATGAGATTATATGTTTTGCTTGATCTACGTAAATTTGTATCGATTCATTAAAGTTGTAAGTTATACGTGTTATATATCTTTATTGTGCCAAAGCTTTTAACGTTGTTCTTTGCATAGAATTATACGCTACATTTTTTTATTATTCTTAGTAAATACCGGATGTTAAAATGTGACGGAAACCGTTTGTCGAGTTGAAACGAGACATCAGCGATTAAACAGACCCTAACTTAAATGGTGTGTTGGAAGAACCGATGGATTGAGTTGCAATCAAATCGGCACAATTAGTTGGACATCTAACACAGTTGGAGAGAATTATCCTGGAAAACATTGACAAACATAAGTGAAACATTAAAATAAAAACAAACAGTATGTCCAAAACTATACAACTTTAGAAAGTGAAGTGTTTTCTCCGTTGATGCCAATACATGTACAATACGTATCAACTTTTGGTCCACTTAAAACAAAAATTGGAGAAAGGCTAGCTAGCTAAATAATCTCCTTTCTACGACTTATAAACGACATAATCGTCTCAGATTACTTGGCTGCTTTAATATATAACACATATATCGTTAAGAAATCATTTTATATATTTCAAAGGTCTAACTGCTTCACCTATTGTAAATGTATCAAGACAACCATCTAAATGCATTGATATACTTTTATGTTTTCTTCTTGTTTGATTCAGACGGTGTCATGCAAATCGATTCATGATAACTGACTTTGTACAATTCAGTTAGTTTTGGCAAACAGTCAGCTTAATTTACTGTTGCATTTTGAATGAAATGCCTCCAAGGTATTGTATTCATATTCTAGTAAAATCTTTCAAACATGAGTTTCATATCTAATAGGTATCCGACGTTGTCCTATTTCACTTAAACCCTATCTTTCATTTCATGAAATCATATTGCCTCAATCAGGGTCTAGCTCTATTGTCATCCGCAATTTATGTCTTATGCGTTTTAATTGAATCATATTGTAGCAGACAGTTTGCACTGTTACATTTATATAATGCGATATTATTAGTAACAAATATGTTTGCATGTAATAACATCAGCCTGGCCTGTGCCATCCACGTGATTTAAATGATCTGTTTTGTCTGTAAAATCTTTCTATCGTTTTCAGTTTTAATTTGTAAGCTGGCTATTTAGTCAACTGATTTGCCCATACTGTGTATTGTATTTTAGTTGCATCCAGTTTAATTTGCTCAAACTTTGACTTTTCTAAGCAGCAAGAACATTAAGGAATGTAATAAAGATGACTACAGATTCGCTAAAATAGACTTGCTTTGAGACGACATTTTCGCTGTCGTTTCCACACATCAGATTGACGCACTACAGTAGTAGCTTTGTTGAGTTCATTTATTTGTTCATCAGTCAGTCTTTTTTTCACACACATTTCTTTGAATTTATCTTCATTTACTTCAGTCCTAATATCTTTAGCAACATCTAGAACTCACATATTTCTCCGTTGTGTGCTTTCTAGTAGTGCAACACAACAATCTGGTACTTCTTCCTTAAGGAGTGAGTGTATCTGTGATCAGACCAGTCATGAGTCTTCAACATCTTGGTGGAGTAGAGCTTCTCATTTTTTAAAATTTCCTTTTCGTCTGTGACAGATTGAATAGTATTGTATATTTTTATTCTTCCATACTGCATCTGACACTTTAAAAGTTTTTACAGTTGTTTGTTGTTGGTGGAAAAATCCATCTATATTGGTTACAAAACCTTAGCATCCCTGTAGTGCATGCGCAGTAGCCATTTAATGATTAATCCTCCAAGTGTATTATGTGTGTCTTTTCTTACTACAACCCATACATAATACGGGTTACTATGCACTGCCTGAGATGCCGATACCTTAGAGTTCAAAATACGATATCCATTGTTAGATATTATGTAATGTAACTCAATTTCCTGAACCCAGTTGCATGCAAAGTATGTGTAGGTTTTATCTTCCTTATATTCATTCATTAATCTGTGCATACATTATGTTGGGGTCTCAGGTAGGTAGCTATGTCTGTTATGTAAACAAAGGGATATTCTGTGATAGCTGTTTGTTTTCTTTTCATCTTTCAATCCGTCCATAATTGAAAAAGGATCTGGTATCACATCACCGTTCATGATCAGCTTCCGACAGTATTCATCCATCAACTCGTGTTCCCCCAGTTCCACACTTGTATCAACTGGTATTTTTTCTTCCCCAGGACAAAAAGCCCTGTATTATACATAAAATATAATGAATATTTGGTTACGAATTATTTCGACAGGTGTAAACTTCGGTGGATATCAGTGAACATTATTAAACGAGAACAGCATTTTCCTCACAAATAAAAGATTAGGATGTGATTCACACTGAAGTATATTCTTATTATTTTCATCTTCATGTCATTTTCATATTCTGAATAATAATAATAATAATAATAATAATAATAATAATAATAATAATAATGATAAATTTAATATAGTCATCATCTTCGTTATTATCAATAATGATAATATTAACTATATTATATTACTATAAAGATTATAATTACGAATATGATAATGATATGTATGAAAATTTGAATAGGTACATTTTTATCCCTTTCTAATAAAAAGGGTTCAAATAAAACTTCAATTGCAGGCTCTTGTTTTGTTTAGAAGAAAATGACGTGATATCATTTTTACAAATGCATGGAGATATACATGATAATGAAAGTAATTAGCACTGGCAAATAATAAAAGGCAGTTCGTTCTATTAATAGATAGCATATCTGATGTCTTTATGCTTAAAATGTTCAATTCCTTTAACCGCAATAAACATTCTGTACACCACGTTTTATATGACTGAAATTTTTTTAAAGCTAAGTTAAAAATCCAAATCACACACACACACACACACACACACACACACGCGCGCGCGCGCGCGCGCGCGCGCCACATGTGATGATTTGACATTTCATGTTTAATTTTAAATCATATCTACTCTTGTGATTCATATGATCTCTTTACAGGACTTTCAGGGAAAAAAAAAGAATAATACTGTTTCGTGAAGTTCAAAATAGCTATATGTTAACCGAAGTTTTCATTAAATGTCATATGACATGCATGAAATAAATTGTTTTTGTACTATCCCCCGCATAACAATTTATTTTGTTTATGTACACGCTTCTAAACTGGGCATATTTAACTACGAACGAATCTGAATATTTAAAAAATGAACAGTATTTTAATTACACATTGCCATTTAAAAATAAATTTCCAAATTGATTATGCGCCGTTTTCAAGATCTTATCCAATACGAATAATATTTAGTTAATAAAAGTTTTGATCATATAAAATCAAATTAAGGTATGTCAAATTCATCTGATTACGATGCCGACATTAATTATTAGAGTTATACGACAAAATCACAATACTACTAGTACTACAACTACTACTACAACTACTCGTACAACTTTTAAAAATGCAACTACAAGTACCACTGCTAAGACAATTACTACTACTACGATCATCACTACTTTGACCAAAACTAATATTATCATATTTACCGTATATTGTAAATATTGGTAAAAATCTCATCAATATCATCTCAGTAATCATACATTCTATGTGGAAATATTTGAAACAAATCTTACCTTTTTAATGTTTATGGAATACACGTTTTCCAGTCCAGATGAGAAGTGTTCTCTCCCGAATGCCATATTAATATCTTTAACACATCAACATTTCGCCGCGCGTAACCAACTGAATACATGCTAGTATTTCAAAGTTTGTCTATTATATACGGAAATTCTTGCAATTCCAGTCCTAATATGGACATTTAATGTCTATTAACAGAGTTTAAACACTGTAAATTATTTTACTGTCCAATTGAAACATGACACAGAATACAATAGATGGTGTACAATCCTTTTTAATTGGTGGTCTCTACAATCTCCTAAACTTTAAACATTTAAATTAGCCTATGTACATTCATTCATTCATTCATTCATTCATTCATTCATTCATTCATTGCTAGGCGTTCAGTATTAAGAGGTAAGTGTTATATCTGGTCGGTTTCGTGTCAGTATAATGTGACTGCGTGGGACATCATGCTACATGTCTGTGGCATAATGCCCCAATGCTAGACAACACTATAAACTGCCTCACTGCAGACATCGTAGCGATATGACTGAACAATTATTAAAGCTACGTTAAAATTCCTAATCACAAACATAGACTCACACTCATTCATTCATTCAATCGTTCATTTATTCATTCATTCATTGCAAACATATTTATTTTTCTTAGTAAAATTTCATATAACTGAAGGGCATGCAGTTAGTACAAATTCATACTTTGTCAATTTGAAGTTGACGAATTTGTAGAGAGAGTAGGGAAGAAGGTTCCACATCCAGGTTCATGCACAAACGTCGCAACAAATTTGATAATCGTTGTGTAATTCTGGTGCTATCTTGAGGCGGTCGGTATTCCATTTAAACAATGTGTTTCCTTTGTACATACTTTATTTCACATTAATTCACATATAGTATATAGTCAAGGACTGTTATACAATATCTGTTTTTCGTTACTGAATTTTTCTTTAATCTTACTCTCACATTTAAAGACATGTAACCCAAAAACACAAATAGCAGGGTATATGAAACGCATCGGTTCCGTTTGCAAGTTTCCTTTGAATTATTCAAGGGTACAAAGAACTGAGCACACATCCACTGCTCTGTAACCCTCACTGGCTACCTGCCTGTTCCATCCAGAATCAAACACAAGATGGGTTTGCAATTCTTCATTTCTCCGACTGACTCCAATCCAATAACCTGTGTGTGTGTGTGTGTGTGTGTGTGTGTGTGTGTGTGTGTGTGTGTGATAGATTTAGAGTTTTAAGTATCTTGAACAAATTGTCAGTCATATCACAACGACATCTACATTGTGGCAGTTTATGTCTAGCATTGGGGCATCATGCCACAAACGCAAAGCATCATGTCCCACCAGATAAAATTATCCTGAACCCGGATCAACTACTCCTAAAACCAACCGTGTAATGTTAATCGCCGACCAAGGCAGCTGATATAATTGATTTATATGTCTTTAGTATGACTCGACCCGGGTTTGAACCGTCGACCTCCACCCTCCGTGGCTGAAGTTCTAGCCACTTAAGACACCTCAGCAGTCTAATTTTGTGGTTTTTAGAAATTAAAGCTAGTCTCTGATATTCTCCGATTAAGTATTGAAACATTATTATTATTATTATTATTATTATTATTATTATTATTATTATTATTACTGTTGCTGGTATTGTAGGGTGTAACGCCATTTTTAGCACAAGATTGGTTATACATAGACTTTTAAACTACTCAGCCACTCGCCTCCATCCTGTGTTGGAATGTAGTGGTGGCGGTGATAACGCTTCTGCTAATGACGATGATGATAATGATGTTGGCAGTTGTAATACTAAGAATAATATTGATGGTTGTAGCAGTGATTGCTGTTTTTACCTTGTTTAGTTTCTTATTTTGCCGAAGTTATTCTTACTGTTATATTTTCTTGCTGAATTGATATTAATATACATCTACGGTGAATTTCTTCTTTTATTGCTTTTTCTTTGTGTCATAGGCATCAAGAATAAAAACTACTGATAACTGTGTTACGTATTAGTTGAAATATTAGTGATACAAATTCTAAAATTAATCATTAAGAATTAAACCCACGAATAAAATTGAGTCAAATGTCTTCCCAAGTACGAGTTACAAAAGGAACAGTACCGGTAACAATTGAACATTACGTTAAGATGGACGTAAATAGCGTAATTAACATCCAACGTCATGACGTTGCTAACGGCAACGTTCCCAGTTACAGTTGTCATTTCCTACGCGTCAGTCACAAAAAAGAGACGTGGCTCATCAACTCGGATAATCTTTAGCTGATTTTATTGAACATACTTCGGACATGGATACTATTTTAGTTCTGAATATTTCAACAGGTTGCCGGGAAAGAATTGTGTGTTACAAAGCTCGTTTCCATTCTACTGACAATATTGAGAAAGAAAGAAAACTGTCATAGACATACTAGATTACTATAATAGGAGGGGTATGTGGAGGTAACGACTTAATTTTGTTGTTGATGTTGTTGTTGTTGTTGTTGTTTCAGGGTTTAATGTCATTTTTCAGCACAAGATAGGCTTTACATGGAGACCAGTATGAATAGTGGAGTAAGAATTCGCGAAAACTCCGAAAAGAACCACCGAGCCACCAGAAGCTACTGGCAAGCATTATCACATACCCACATTGGCCGAACCTAAGACTGGAACACAGGCAGACAGAGGTGAGATGGCAGTAATCTGTAACTATGAGCTCTTTACATCACTCAGCCTCTGGGGGCCCCGACATAACTTTGGCGAAGGTATGTTTCTATGCATGGTGTGTATATGACACGTCAGCAAATTACTGGTTATACAGTGTTAATTCACAGTTAAGTTAAAAGAAAATATTTCTAATATATAATAATATAATATAATAATGTTACATTAATTTAATAATAATAATAATAATAATAATAATAATAATAATAATAATAATAATAATATATAAATATATAAACGGAGTGCTAATTCACAGTTAAGTTAAACAAGCAAAGATTCAGAATTGCAAGAGAACTTTAGCAAGGTAGATCCTTCCAAATGTATGTAAATATGTAAAAACAGTGATAAATACTACTACTACTACTACTACTACTACTACTACTACTACTACTACTACTACTACTAATAATAATAATAACAATACTAATATTATACTAATAAAAATTAAGAGAGAGAGAGAGAGAGAGAGAGAGAGAGAGAGAGAGAGAGAGAGAGAGAGAGATGGGGAAGAGACGGAGGGAAGGAGGGAGAGAGGGAGAGGGAGAAAGAGAGAGAGGGAGGAAGGGAGAGGGAGAGGGAGGAAGAGGGAGAGGAGGAAAATGAGAGAGAGAGAGATGTGGAAGAGAGGGAGGGAAGGAGGGAGAGACGGAGGGAAGGAGGGAGAGAGGGAGAGGGAGAAAGAGAGAGAGAGAGGGAGGAAGGGAGAGGGAGAGGGAGGAAGAGGGAGAGGAGGAAAATGAGAGAGAGATGTGGAAGAGAGGGAGGGAAGGAGGGAGAGAAGGAGGGAAGGAGGGAAAGATGGAGAGGGAGAAAGAGAGAGAGAGGGAGGAAGGGAGAGTGAGGGAGAGGGAGAGGAGGAAAATGAGAGAGAGATGTGGAAGAGAGAGAGAGAGAGAGAGAGAGAGAGAGAGAGAGAGAGAGAGAGAGAGAGAGAGAGAGAGAGAGAGAGAGATGTTCCTTCGACATATGCGTCAAGGATAATATTGAATTGATAAGAAACATACTATGATCCTTATGTGATTAAATATTTAGCAGTTTTTTTTGTATGGTCCGAAATATATTGGACAATGAGAAGTTGGGGAATTCAATGTATTATATTAGGTCAAGGTTTTTTTCTTACATCACTTTTTTGTGATAATAATATAAAGCAAATTAGCCAATAGGCAGCAATATTAAAGGTACATTATAATGATTATTAAAACCAATTTTGTAACGAAATTAAAAACGTGTGCAGTCATATTTAAAAAGGCCCTGTTTCTAAAACTAGATGCATCCACATGGCATGTGTGGCGCCATTTCACTCTTGGTCATAGTGTTTATTCTATGGCAATGGGGATCTATTTAATTCAAAGACGGGCTTAAATGCTTCAAATCATTGTCGAATAACAGATAAAGTTATGTTTTGTAGACAACAATGAAATTAAACATCAAGGTTTTGAGGTTATTATCAGTCTGAAGCGTGACCATATTCGTACCTTAGGTGTTACTAATTAAAGATTAGTCACGTACAATTAAATCACTTGAACAAACAGATATTTTCTCAAGTTGTTCATTTACGCGGCCTGTTTTCCATACTTTGATATATTTAAGGTTATTACAAGTGTGTTCTTGCCATTTGTAATGATGTGGTTACAGGTAGGTAAATCTATCAAGTCATACATGTATATATAAGAAACAATTCGCGTAATGATGTTTCATTTAAATGAAGAGCTGATCTCAAATACAAATATTAACTATTTAGGAAATCTCTTGTTTTCATAATTTTGTGTTAAGGATATATTTCCCAAACATGATAATAATAAAAGCATTTTTACATTTGTATTGGGTCATATCATAGTTATTCATCTACGCTTAATGTTCTTTGATGAAACATGCTGTCGCATTATAAACTAAGCTGCAGAGATGGAGCTTGCAAATGACACAGCCAAATTTAGTTTCATTTCGTCTCTATCCTCCATGCTTGGTGTAGTATTTGAAAAGATCACCATACATAGAAAGGCAAACATATCAGACACACTGATGTCTGTCAAGTTTGTATTACCGATTTCAGAATCCGCACCTTGTTCAGTCGCAAATTTATTTGTTTCAGTTACGATTTTTAAAAAGATTCCAACTGGAAAATGTAAATTAATAATGTATGGTTCTAGAGCTGTTTAATGCATATTATGTGATTGTCCTGACTGCTAAGTAAATGGCCTTGTGTCATTGTCTGGCACTTATACAAACCAATTTGGCTAACCATCATCAGTGTATGATGATATGATTTCAGAACCATTTTCAATAATGTCATCATTGTTAATAAAATCTGGTATTCCGTACGAGCTGAATCCAGAAAGGTCGGTTTTTTGCTTCTGGACAAATCACTGTAATGAATAGACGAGGACAGAATCGCCATGACGAAATCAAGGAATTCCCTTCGCAAATACAAAAGTTCGCTTCTTGTATCGCATGTGATACGATTTGATTGCAACTTTGGTATTGAAATGAATGGGAAAATGTGCAACACGTATTGTTTTGTATTTTTATTTTATATGTCCCACAAGTATAGCGGATTTCATGCTTTTAAACACATTAAAGCTCCGTTTTACATAAGGATGTATGGATAGAGACATCCTGCCGTATTTGCCGCGCATTATAAAAAAAAAATGATTTGTAGCATAAAGAACATACCGGCAGTATAAAATGATATTATTAATGTAAACTTCTGCATCATATTTGGAAACCTTTAC